>OZ007578.1:21195831-21778331 GCA_963931925.1 Onchidella celtica
TCACTGTTCGCATCAAAAGTTTGGTGCCATTATCACAACTTGCACAATTCACAGATTTTTTTTTTTTTCATCCTAAATGCCTCTAGTGAAAATCTCGGCATCTTGAAATATGCGGTTTGCATCTGATTTCAAATGATAATGATAACAATATTAATAATAATAATATCATAAAAGAAGTAAAGTCTTCAATGTAATCACCTGAGCCTTAAATTCGTCAAAATATCATAGTACGCATAGAGAGACGTAAAAGTGCGTGGACATATTAATTTTAAAAGGTCTTGAAGTTCGCTATATTTTTCATACTTCCGTTGATTTTGAGCCACAACTGAGTTGAACAGTAGAAAGTGTTCCGACATTTTGAGCTGAAGAAAGAACAAAACAAAACAAAAACAAAAAATGAAGCATTTTCATCAAGTACAGAAACGTTTGACAGGAAATTTCATCGTGCGCCTCATTTGACACATTGGTGACTGAAACTGAACTCTAAAAATCACATTTCGTCCCCTTAGAATGAAATGGTTTAACTCCCTTCTGTCAACTTTTGAGAAATCGACGATTGAAGTTTCATGTACTCATAGCTTTAAGAGCAAAGAATTTCTTTTCTCTCTGGTAATACTTACAAATTGCACGCCGCAATCTGCTTGATACTCTGACACACAATAGAGAAGGTCCTTAGAAGTAGTGTGTTCACCCAAAAAGTGCAGTGTAAGGGGACGATCAGCTGTGTATTCCCCAAGTCAGGGGCCGGCCCACTAGTGAAGAAAAAAAAAAAGAAGAAAATTACAGCACGGTCATTTCTGCCTGACTCGTTGTCTCCCGTATTTTTTAAATCGCTTTTGGGGATTGGGGTGGGGGCGGTGAGATGCGCTATCGTTCCATGACTGGGCTGTACCAAAGAATGTGGAAGTAAACTTCACTTCTGGCGCTCCATATTACTTTTGCACTAGCGTCAAGCGACTTCGGTGCCAACTGACTTGCGCGGTAAACAATACACGGACAGTCGGCGGTAAAGTGAAAGTTAATTAAAAAAAACATTTTCGAAGAATCGCTGCAGAATCAAGGACATTGTGACAACCACAGACCGATAATAATCAAAACTGCTACGTGCTCAATTGTAATTTTTATTTCATATGGATAACAAACATCTGATCTAAATATTTGCATTGTTTTGGTTTTAATTAGAAAGTTTATATGACGCCTTTCTTTCCAGTAAAGCATTTACCGATATTCTGTCCAAATCTTCTGTGCAACAGTTGTTGATAAGTAAGTTTCTTGCGCTTGTAATAAAAATAAACATTACGCCCTTTTTAAAGCAGCAATTAGAATGACAGTATGAAAGAAAAACATTTATTGCAGAGCATTTTGTGAAACAGTAATATACCTCACATTGGCCCCCGGTAGCGGTGTGGTCATAGGCTTGTTTGCCTAAATCACAGACGAAGAATTGAGCAAACTTCCCGGACGCAGCTTCGAAGCTGGCGGCAGCAGGCCAGTGGTTGATTGATAGGGCAGATGGCAATATACCGTCACTCTGGCCTGGATATCGTGACACAGAGCATCCACCAGTATTGGTGTTCTTTGGTTTGGGTCTTTCACCCTAGTCAGTTGGGACTGCGAGGCTGTGGAGTAGCCTACAGGCAGCCGGTCAGGCAATATGACTGTCCCTCTGGCATCCTCCTGCACCTGGATACATTTCCAGTCGTCTTGACCCTGTCTTGCCATTTGGATAAGTTGTGTCCAGGCGAGAGAGTGAGTCTGATGCTTGCGCAGCTCTTTTTCACTAAAAACAAACTCTTTGCGCCAGTCTTAACACTCACCTCGTCTTCTTTCATCTTTGCGCCAGTCTTAACACTCACCTCGTCTTCTTTCATCTTTGCGCCAGTCTTAACACTCACCTCGTCTTCTTTCCTCTCAAAATTCCAACGGCGATGGGCGAGTGCGGTGGCAGCAGGTTTGGATAGACTGGAAGCTGTTAGCACAGACCTACACGTTGGTGGCTGTGGGCTATGGTCGCTTCATCGTCGATTGAAGTGGAGGCGTGGGGCGGCAGCACCCACAGTAGCTGAGCAGCCTTATTTAAGGATAGCACTGCTCACCTCAACTGAGGAAGGGGCTAGAAAAGGTGCCCTAAAGAAAGCCCACTTCACATCACCCTGACTGGTATACCGCGACCAGTGGGGATCCCTTTTTGCGGTCGAAACAAAAAGAAATTCAGCTTACTCAGGCTAGGAGCCTGGAATATACGCACACTACAGGACAACTCAAACAACCCGGAAAGACGCACTGCACTTATTGCTATTGAGCTCAGCAGGTACAACCTGGACATAGTGGCACTCAGTGAGACCAGACTCCCTGATAGTGGCCAACTCAAAGAGCTCAGTGGTGGATACACCTTCTTCTGGAAAGGCAAGGGTGCAGTCGAACCGAGACAGCATGGTGTTGGGTTTGCAATTAAAAATGAACTTGTCAGAAACTTGCAGTCCATGCCAATTGAAATAAATGACAGGCTAATGACACTCAGGATCCCTCAGTTGGGAAAAGCCAGTCAGCCACCCTCATTAGCGCATATGCGCCCACCATGACAAACCCAGATGAAGCCAAAAACAAGTTCTATTCTGATCTAGAATCTGTCATATGCTCTGTCCCGGCAGCTGATAAGCTGATTCTCTTGGGGGACTTCAATGCTAGGGTTGGCTCAGAAATCTCAGCGTGGCCAAATGTTTTGGGCCCTCATGGAGTTGGTTCATGCAATAACAATGGGTTGCGCTTACTTACTTTGTGCGCTGAATTTGGCCTGTTCATTACCAACACAAATTTTAGTCTCCCCGTGAGAAACAGAACGTCATGGATTCATCCCCGCTCAAAGCATTGGCATCTCATAGACTATGTCATTGTGAGGAAGACTGACAGAAAGGATGTCCTTGTAACAAAGGCGATGTGTGGTGCCGAGTGTGGAACTGACCACAGACTCATTGTTTGCAAGCTCAGACTAACATTGAGGCGCAATAGACGCCCTCAAGGGAAAGCGCCACCTAAACGCCTAAATGTTTCAAAACTCTGCTTAGCTGAGAAACAGAGCGAGCTCTCCTCAGAACTCTCCTCAAAATTGGATTGCGTGACCTTTGACCCTGAGAACATTGAACAGAGCTGGACTGACCTAAATACGACTGTACACTCTTGCGCCAGCAGCACAGTTGGTTTTCCTGTCCGCAAGCACCAGGACTGGTTCAATGATAATGATAATGAAATCAAAGTGCTCATCAAAGAAAAAAATAGTCTCATCCAAGCTCACTGCAGTGACCCCTCTTCCACAGCAAAAGCTGATGCACTGCGTGCATGTAAGGGTGTACTCCAGAAGAAGCTGAGGAAAATGAAAAATGACTGGCTTGAAGAGCGAGTAAGAGAAACTCAGAAATATGCCGACACAAACAACACTAGAAAGTTCTTTGAGAGCCTCCGAGCTGTGTTTGGACCATCCCGCTCTGGCACTACGCCACTTCTTGCGTCAGATGGTTCAACACGCATTGTTGAATTGAATGCCATAATTCAGCGTTGGGCAGAACATTTCGGAGGTGTGCTAAATCGGCCATCAAATATAAATACTGAGTCCATTGACCGCCTCCCTCAGACTCCTATTAATGCAGCTCTTGCCAAGCCATTCACAGCAAATGAGACCCGGACTGCCACAAATCAGATGTCCTTTAACAAATCACCAGGCGTGGATTCAATTCCTGCTGAGGTGTATGCCTTCGGTGGAGAAAAGCTTATTGAAATGTTGACCGAGTTGTTCAATCATATGTTGAAAGCAGGGAAGCTGCCACAGGACTTCAAAGATGCTTCAATCATCCATCTGTACAAAAACAAAGGGGACAGCCAAGTCTGTGACAACCATCGGGGAATCTCTCTACTTTCAATTGCTGGCAAAATATTGGCAAGAATGCTTCTGAATCGCCTTCTTGATCACTGTCACGAGTGGAGTGAGTGCAATTAAGGGGATTGCTACAGAGCGGGTGTAGAGTAAGAAGGGCTCACGGTATACAAGTAAGATAAGCGTGCTGTCGTGAGTAGTGGGGGGGGGGGGGTCTGAATGAGGCGAAAGCGCTGTATTACTATCACTGCAAGTTAGAAGGTTCTACGGAACGGACCTGTGAATAAGAGCCCATCGGGCGGACATAAGGGGAGCAGTCGAGAAGACTAGTGAGAGAGTCTTTCCAGTGATGACTGGTGTCGAGGACGGGCCGCAGAGCCACCTCGATGAGCACAGGGGATAGGCCAGCATAGGGCCAGAGGCCACACATAGGCCAGAAGTGAGGCTGTCAGTGCAGGACAGTAGAGGCACATAAAGTCGTGGCAGTCAGGCCACGGACAGGGACGTAGATATGAGCGTGAATGTGATAATGCACTATTGCCATGTTGAGGGGAGAATGTACTATTGAAATGATAATGTCTATTGAAATGATAATGTGTTATTGCCCTGCTGAGGTGCTAGGGGAGTGCTAAGGTGTATGACAATAGGAAGGTGATATTGAGAGACTGCGGTGCCAGTGAATTACTAATGTGCTATTAAGACCCTGAGGGGAGAGGCTGAGGCCGAAGTGCCTTTAGGAGTAACTACCGGATTGTGGATCCGAGGGAGAGTGTGTGTGAGAATAAGGCCGTTGTACGGCAGTTGATTTCAATAATATAATGTATGTAATTGCGCTATTATCTGTATAATTATGTTTAATAAATGTGTGAGTCTGATGGATTGTTCTGTTAAGTGTTAACTTGTTTGTTCGTGATTGTTGTCCTGTCATAACTTATTACATCTCCCAGTCTGGGATTTGTGACACTGGGGGCTCGTCCTGTTTACCTGTGGTCATTTTGACATTGTGTATTCGTTATATCTAGTTGTTTTTCTGTTGTGCTAGGAATTCGTGCTGTTGTCTTTGTTCGTGGGATGAATGGAAATTTCATGATGGTATGAATTATGTATGTTTATGAATAATAATATGTATTGATGCATGTATTTTGATGAATATGTATTAATGTGTACTTAAATTTCTGCAGAGTGTGTGTGCCAGCCTGAGGAGTCAAGCGGCCAGAGCTCCGATTAAGGGGAGGAGTTAAACTCAAAAATTGAAAGTTAAGTGAAAATTTTGTACCCTGGATTGAGGGCTGTCTTTTCATCTGTCTGTTTCCCTGTTTTTGCTGTTTTTGTCGTAATCGATTATACGGGCGGTGGCGCGGGTTTGCTGTGGTGAGCGTAGTTTGTCCTCTTCGGGAGGTGGGCTAATCTAGGAACCGCGTTCATCACAGTGAACAGTTCTGTAGGGACCTGTATTTGTGTTTAGATTGTGCCGTTCCATCTTCCTCGTTGTTTTAGGAAGACGTCTCTCTTGTCCCTCTCCTACCTTTCTGTAGATACGTTCTTTTTTTTCAGACTCTGTTCTTGTTCGTACCTTGTAGTCTAGTCGGCGTAGTTAGGTTGCATTTTTTTCCATTATATTTTCTTTTTTAGGTCTTTGTCCCAGTCTGGTTCGTTGTCCTTGACGTACTTGTGGTCCTTCTACTGTATTTCTTCATTCTTGTCGTTTCTATTTTCTTTTATAATTAATAGTGCTATACATTTTATAGATATAGAATTAGTTGTGCTGTAAAGGTAAATTTCTGAATTGTATTTGAGACAACTAGGTATTGTTATATCTGGTGTGATCTCAGGTCTCTGGTCGTGTTGTTAGTGATCATACCGACAGGGTAGCCGTTTTCATAGTATACATACCAGAACCATAAATCTGTGAAATGGCGGAACTCCAACAACTAATGAAGTTGGGTAAGGAACTTGGCCTGGAGGGAGAGGAGCTACGCGGCTGGATTAAAGAACAGCAGGCGGATTTGCGCGATGAGCGTGCTAAGGATAGAGAGCGAGAAAAAGAGGCTCAAGAGCGACAGAGAGAAGAGGAAAGAGAGGCTAAGGCTCAGCAACAAGAAAGAGAGGCTAAGGATAAGCAACAGGAAAGAGAGGCTAAGGATAAGCAACAAGAAAGAGAGGCTAAGGATAAGGAAGAGGAAAGAGAGTTTAAGTTAAAGGAGTTAGAGGCTCAGCAACAGGAAAGGGAGTTTAAGCAGCAGGAGATAAGGTTAAAGGAGATAGAGGCGCAAGTAAAGATTGCGGAGTTAGAACTCAAGAGGAATACGCCAACAGAAACAGTTGAGCGGCAGGTACACAATAAAGGTGGCGTTAGGATTAAGCTCCCTACGTTCGACGACCGGAAGGACGACATAGACGCCTTCCTTTACAGGTTCGAACTGAACGCACAATTGCAATGGGCCACGTGCCTGGCGTCGCTATTGCAGGGGCGAGCGTTAACCTACTTTAAAGAGCTACAGCGCGAAGACGTGCAAGATTACGATAAGCTGAAGGCTTTGCTGCTTCGCCGATTTGCGCGTACCGAGGAATATTTCCGGGAGCAGTTTAGGCGGGCACGTGCAGATACCAGGGAGGACTTTGCTGCCTTCGTCGCGAGACTAACGGAGTATTTCGCGAACTGGGTAGACTTGGCGCATGTGGGCGCGGATTTTGCTAAACTGAAAGACTTAATGATCCGTGACCAGCTGTACGCGTCGTGCCACAAGGATCTGGTGGCTTTCCTGAAAGAGAACGAACCCGCGACGGTGCAGGAGGCGTCTAAGTTGGCGGAAGCATACCGTACGGCACATCCGTCCAAACCAGTCGCCAGGGCGTACGTCCAAGATGCTGGGTACGTCGCCGTTGTCGAAGGGTCGCCGGCAGGACTTAGGGACAGGTCGCGTCAGCGTGGTGCCTATAGTGGGCAAGCCCAGGGGCAGCGTAGGGGCTATCACCAATCACCGGCATATGGATCCGGTAAGTTTGACCGAGCAGGAGGGCTAGGTCGCGGTAATGGCCGGGGGCGAGTTGTGACCTTTGCCGATGACCGACGGCATAGGGACTTTAGTTCCGGTCGCGATGGGTCACGGGGACCCAGGCCTAGTGCAGCACAGGGAGCGGAGTGTTGGACTTGCGGACGCGTGGGTCACTTTTCACGCGAGTGTAGGGCCGCGAAGTGTTGGAACTGCGGTAGAGCAGATCACATCAGCGTGAATTGCCCTGCAGGTAGGATAGCGGCGAACGTGGACAGTAGCTCCAGTCCATGTTCCCCAAATAAATTTCATCATGCGGCTGCGTGTGTTACATCGGACAACGGAGGCGGACAGTATTCTAAGTGTCCCAGTTGTGAGAAGTTATTATCTTCCGGTGTTTTACCTTGTGGGAGAAAGATCCCCGTTATAAATTCATGTCATACAGGAGGTGGTCTTAGGGTTTATCCGGGGTTTGTTGGGGACGAACCGGTCTCGGTTTTACGAGATACAGGATCTACCGTTGTGGGAGTGCATAGAGACTGCATTCGGGATTCACAGCTTACAGGTGAGACTGTCCCGTGCATCCAATTTTCGGGGGCCATTGAGAAATTACCCATGGCAAGAATAATGATAGATACACCTTTCCTTAGCGGGGAAGTCGAAGCAGTCGTTGGTTGTTTTCCAGGCGCCCAGCTCATCATTGGGAATGTATCACGGGTAGTTTCCCCTTCCGATGAGAACGTTCAAGCATGGTCGCAATCAAAAGGTATTGACTTTTGCGCCGCGGTCGAAACACGTCGACGGGTAGCTGATAAAGATAAGATTAGACCTTTGGCGACGCCAGCGGTCAACCTAGATATCACGCCAGAGCGCTTGGCGAGATTACAAAGGGAGGACCCATCATTAAACCCATGTTTTGGGGAAGCGCGAACCGAGAAAACGAGGAGATATAAGAACGGGTCATCTTCTTTTGTTGTTCAGGCGGGCATTCTATTCCGTAAGTATGTAACGGTGTCCTCCATTCAAAAGCAGGTCGTCGTGCCACGGTCGTTAATTGCTACAGTATTGCGTCTGGCCCATGATGTTCTATTAGCGGATCATATGGGAAGTGCTAGAACCAAGCAAAGAGTTCTGAAAATTTTTTATTGGCCGTCAGTATACAGAGATGTACGGTTATATTGTAAGACGTGCAGTGCGTGCCAAAAGACGACGCATAAGGGTCGTACACCCCAGGCTCCTCTTCAAAAGATCCCCACGGTTTCGGAACCGGTTAAAAAGGTTTCGATAGACCTTGTTGATTTAAGAGAAAGACTATCTTCAGCGCGCACTATAGCAGAAGAAGCTTCTGGTATCGCTTCGGAAAGAGCAAAAGACTATAAAGATAGAGGTTCCAAACTGAGAATTTTTAAGACAGGAGACAAGGTCCTATTGTTGTTACCTACGGACCATAATAAGTTATTGATGACATGGAAAGGCCCTTATGTTATTGAGCGAGTTGTTTCGAAGGTAGATTACGCTATCCACATTGATGGATCAGTAAAGGTTTTCCATGTTGATATGCTGCAGAGGTTTCATGAGAGACCAGAGTATCTGTATTCTCATACTGGTATTAAAGGACATACCTAATGTCGTGTCATTCTTTGACGATATAGCGTGTCATACGTCGACATGGTCTGATCATATTCAGACACTAACAGTAATTTTTCAACGATTACGTCATTTTGGGTTAACTGCTAAACCCGCAAAGATGGATTTGGCATGTCCAGAGATAATATTCTTAGGACATATTGTGGGTAGAGGTGTTCAGAGACCTGAAGTAACAAAAATTGACAAGTTAGTAGGGTTGCAAATCCCAAAAACAAAGAAACAAGTCAGAAGCTTAGTGGGAATTTTAAATTATTACAGAAAGTTCATTCCAAATTTTTCCTCCTTGTCATCTTCTCTTACTGACCTTACTAAGAAGGGACAACCCGATAAGGTCCAGTGGACGTCTGAATGTCAGACATCATTTGATAATTTGGTGACAGCATTATCATCGTCACCCATTCTGATATTACCCGATTTTCGATCTAATTTTATCCTCAGAACGGATGCGTCGGACTCTGGTGTCGGCGCTTGTCTTCTACAGGAGAAGAACGAATGTCTCCATCCTGTATGTTATGTCAGTAGGAAGTTATTGCAGAGAGAAAGAAAGTATTCTGTGATAGAGCGTGAGTGTCTTGCCATTGTGTGGTCCGTCCAGAAATTAGGACGTTATCTCATGGGACGAGAATTTTGTATCCAGACAGACCACAAGCCACTGACATTTTTGTCGAAGAATCGTTCGTCCAGCCCACGCTTGTCTAGATGGGCATTGGCTTTGCAGCCGTATACCTTCGTTATTCAACCAATTCCAGGAACCAGCAATCATATCGCCGACTACCTTAGTCGAGCCTAGGGGAAGATTTCAGGAGCTTATACATCGGAGGACAGGAACATTGACAGGATCTGTGTGAATGAGTCGACTTTAAAATATTGACATTATAAATATGATATGAAGAATGGTTGATAGGTTGATTGGCTTTTGATTCTGTATTAAGTATTGTGGTTAGTTAGCTATTCATGATGTGACACATATATGCATATTGCAGGGCATATTGATCCCCATATTTTCCCCTGATTTCGGTATTTTATATACTAGGGGAACTGCTAGGTCATTTTTTTTAGTGTAGGGATTGCTCACGCTCACTCGTTGACAGTCATCTTGATGCGATTTGAAATTAATTGCATTAATTTTTTTGGGGTGGGGGATGATGTCACGAGTGGAGTGAGTGCAATTAAGGGGATTGCTACAGAGCGGGTGTAGAGTAAGAAGGGCTCACGGTATACAAGTAAGATAAGCGTGCTGTCGTGAGTAGTGGGGGGGGGGTCTGAATGAGGCGAAAGCGCTGTATTACTATCACTGCAAGTTAGAAGGTTCTACGGAACGGACCTGTGAATAAGAGCCCATCGGGTGGACATAAGGGGAGCAGTCGAGAAGACTAGTGAGAGAGTCTTTCCAGTGATGACTGGTGTCGAGGACGGGCCGCAGAGCCACCTCGATGAGCACAGGGGATAGGCCAGCATAGGGCCAGAGGCCACACATAGGCCAGAAGTGAGGCTGTCAGTGCAGGACAGTAGAGGCACATAAAGTCGTGGCAGTCAGGCCACGGACAGGGACGTAGATATGAGCGTGAATGTGATAATGCACTATTGCCATGTTGAGGGGAGAATGTACTATTGAAATGATAATGTCTATTGAAATGATAATGTGTTATTGCCCTGCTGAGGTGCTAGGGGAGTGCTAAGGTGTATGACAATAGGAAGGTGATATTGAGAGACTGCGGTGCCAGTGAATTACTAATGTGCTATTAAGACCCTGAGGGGAGAGGCTGAGGCCGAAGTGCCTTTAGGAGTAACTACCGGATTGTGGATCCGAGGGAGAGTGTGTGTGAGAATAAGGCCGTTGTACGGCAGTTGATTTCAATAATATAATGTATGTAATTGCGCTATTATCTGTATAATTATGTTTAATAAATGTGTGAGTCTGATGGATTGTTCTGTTAAGTGTTAACTTGTTTGTTCGTGATTGTTGTCCTGTCATAACTTATTACATCTCCCAGTCTGGGATTTGTGACAATCACCTCTAGTCAAATGACTTGCTTCCCGAGAGCCAATGTGGCTTTCGTAAAGAGAGGGGAACGGCTGATATGATCTTTGCTGCCAGACAGATTCAAGAAAAATGCATGGAACAAAATAAAGCGCTGTACATCACATTTGTTGACCTCACAAAAGCATTTGACACAGTGTGTCGTGAAGGCCTCTGGAAAATCTTGGCGAAGTTTGGGTGTCCACCCGAATTCATCACAATAGTGCGCCAGTTTCATGATGGCATGCAAGCTGCAGTCAAAAGTAACGGCAGTGCTTCAGAGCCCTTTGCTGTCACAAATGGGGTAAAACAGGGTTGTGTCTTAGCCCCAACTCTATTCAGCATCATGTTCTCTGCAATGCTACAAGAAGCCTTTAGCTCTCCTCCTCAAGGGGTAAGCATCAAGTACCGAACTGATGGCAGTCTATTCAACCTCAGGAGACTTCAGGCAAAAACCAAAACCAAAAGTACTCAAGTCTGTGACCTACTATATGCTGATGATTGTGCACTTCTGGCACACGATGAGGATAGCATGCAAAACTGTGTTGATAAGTTCTCTAGTGCCTGTGACAACTTTGGCCTCACAATAAGCACAAAGAAGACGGAAGTGCTCCATCAGCCTACTCCAGACGACAAGTATCCTGTGACCCCAAATATCAAAGTCCATGACAGTCTTCTGAAGGTGTCGGAGAACTTCACCTATCTTGGCAGTACACTGTCTTCCACGGCTCGTGTTGATACTGAAATTCCCTCAAGAATCAGCAAAGCCAGCTCTGCATTTGGCAGGCTTCGAAAGAGAGTGTGGGATGTTGCCGGCATTCGCACAGACACTAAGCTGAAAGTGTACAATGCTGTGGTCCTTCCCACCCTACTCTATGGGGCTGAAACCTGGACAGTGTACCAATCGCATGCCAGAAAACTAAATCACTTTCATCTGGCCTGCCTTAGAAAGATCCTAAGGATCAAATGGCAGGATAAAATTCCAGACACTGAGGTCCTCAATCGTGCCAAGGAATTGAGCATCTTCTGCCACCTGAAAAAAATTCAGCTACGTTGGGCAGGACATGTTGTCAGAATGCCCGACTCCAGACTCCCTAAGCAAATCTTCTTCTCTGAGCTCTCCAATGGAACGAGGAATGTTGGGGCCCCAAAGAGACGTTACAAAGACACTCTCAAGCAATCACTGAAGGCCTTTGCCATTGATGTGAGTGAGTGGGAAAAGCTCTCGCTTGATCGTGCAAATTGGAGGGCGGCCCTTACCAGAGGCAGCAAAGCATGGGAAGCTGACAGAGTCCAGCAGGCTATCAAAAAAAGAGAACGGCGCAAGAAAAGGCCCAGTGGTACTGAACCAACGGAGCACTCTTGTCACTTATGCGGAAGGGTCTTCGGGGCAAAAATAGGACTTATCAGTCACATGAGAAGCCATAAGTCATGAAAGAACAGTCTTTCCATTCTGTCCTCTGTGTCCTTTACTTCTCTTTATTGTCCATGTGTTGAAATTCTCAACAATGTCTGTTCTTTATTCCTCTGGTGTTGTTACGGTCATCATCATACCTGATGGACGAACTATTATTATTATTATTAATATACCTCAGAGATGGAGGTGATAGAAAGTATAGACAGTAAAGTACATGTACATTCTTATTCATTTGAATTTAAGTTATAGGTTGGTAGGCTACCTTACTGAGCGGCTGGGCTAAGTCGCCAGCATCAAATTCGTTTTTTTTTTTGTTGTTGTTGTTATTGTTGTTTTTACTTGCTTCTAGGCTACTTGGATCACGCTTAAACGCTTAAACTGGTTCAACAAATCCGTATCACAGTTCGAGGTTCATGTCAAATAACCGCAAAAGAATGTTGAGAGATAAATTCGGGTCTGAGGTCTGTTCAAAGGATCCGTGATTTCGTCGTACGTGTTCGAGTTCTTCGTGCTCGACAGTGTATTGTATTTCTATTGGTGTTTCTGGTAAAACCTTTGATGACACTAATAATAATTGTAGAAAAACAGCTATCATTAATTCCACTTTGACATGCAACTTTAAGTCATATAAATTGAATAATGTCGACGTCTCCTTCCACGAAGCTGGTTCTCAAAGCAATGGACTCATCGCAAATTTAGGACCTCCGCTGTGTAAGTCACTAGCCTACTGTTGATCGTAAATTCTTATTAAGACTGACCACATGACCCACTGATAATCATGAGAAGGCTACGGGTCTTGTTTTGCCCGAAATTGAATAAACAAAGTAACGTACACGCAGGGGCGAGGCTTCCTCATAATCAAATAATCGGTGATTACCCTTCGAATATTAATTCTAGAATTACTGTGCTTTCCAGATCGAGCCCAACTCCAAGTCCATTTAGTCAGTTCAGCATTCAATTCTACCTCGCTATTTTCGTTTGTATATAGTCCAACACCCCTCACCGAAAAGCATTCTTATAGGGACCTGCACTTTATGAACTGGTCCATAATCAGTGATTAACAAAGACGAAGAAGACTTGACTATACCCAGAAGCGATCTTGAGCATAGCCTGTATTCGTCGACAGCAGAATAGTGGGGATAAAAATAGGCTTATAATCAAAGTTTGACCTGATTTTACCTAGATTTATGCATGTTTTTCACCATGCGGTCGTTTTCATCCTAATCGAAAGGTACGGAATAGAGTGAAAGAGTTTGTGTGGATTTTTTTGTTTGTTTGAGGTAATCTAAGAATAATTTACTCCGCGTACCGGTACAGCAAGAGCTAGCAAAGCATAATAATATAGATCTAGTTTAGATAACTGTGATCAAAATCAGTCGAACGTACCAAGAACATCACTTCACTTGATAGGTCGAGCGAACCTAAACCGCAACGGCAGATAGCCACTGCTCCGAAATCGCTACACATTGTTGTGTCACAGAGATGCCATTTAAGCACTTTCTTCCATTTAATGTTAATGGGTCCTTTCCGAGAAACTTTATGAGATGGTAGAATAACAAAATCTCTGGCTATGAATATGACAATGGAAACTTGCTGTTCAAATCATATTTTAAAAAATGGATGAAAAATATGCGTTTATAAGTTTTTAGTATAAATGAATGGTGTTTTCAGATTAGTTTGGCTTGTAAATTGCTGCATTCCTGTCCTGTTGACAAGAGTAGTCCACTCGTTAGATTTTGCAGCGCCTAGCACCCGTTTCATTGTTTTAGTCGCGCATTTATAATTATGTAAATATGATGTAGCGATACGTCCTATTATTGCAAAAAAGTTTAAAATCTTACAAGCTTAAATTCTGATTACTCTCTGCAGAGGGCCACGCTTCGCCCCTGCGTACAAGAGTAAGTCTGCTGCTTACTTATTACTGTCATGTACGGCTATATAGCTGCTGATCAGCACGGGAAAAAAAGGTACTTGGGGCGTATATGAAACTCTAGTACTCGTTTTTGTGACGAAAAGTACACATTTGAACAATTTCCCCCATCTAGGTCTACAATGGTATATTATAAAAAGCGCTTCTTTGACGCTGTCAACACTCTGTATGACCCCCAGTCCACAGGGACTTCCCCGCTGCTCAGCGCAGATGGCACAACCCTCATTACCGATAAGTCGAAAATCCTGGAAAGATGGGCTGAGCATTTTGAGGCCGTTCTGAACCGACCATCTGCTATAAATGACGAGGCAACAAGTCGTCTGGAGCAAGTGGACACCGACCACGAGATGGACTCTCCACCCCAGGAAGAGGAAGTGAAGAAAGCAGTAGACCAGCTGTCGTGGCAAGGCTCCAGGAGCAGACGCCATTCCTGCTGAAGTATACAAGGCAAGAGGCCCGGTTCTCACAAGCAAGCTGACAGAGCTCTTCCAGTCCTTCTGGGAGAAAGGCCAGATACCCCAACAACTGAAAGACGCCTCCATCATCCACTTGTACAAGAGGAAAGGAGACCGCCAAGTTTGTGACAACCATAGGGGCATATCCTTGCTGTCCATTGCTGGGAAAATTCTTGCCAGAATTCTGCTAAACAGGCTAAAAGTAACCTGGAGCAGGGCCTTCTTCCAGAAAGTCAGTGTGGGTTCACGAAGGGAAGAGGAACTGTTGACATGATCTTTGCTGCGTGCCAGCTCCAGGAGAAATGCCAGGAGCAGAACAGACAGCTGTACTCAACGTTCGTCGACCTGACCAAAGCCTTCGACACTGTGAGCTGCGAGGGCCTCTGGAGGATCATGGCAAAGTTTGGATGTCCCGACAGATTCATCACTATGGTCAGGCAATTTCACGACGGCATGACAGCCAGAGTACTTGACGATGGCGACTGCTCTGATGCCTTCCCAGTTTCCAATGGGGTCAAGCAAGGCTGCGTGCTGGCGCCCACACTCTTCAGTCTGATGTTTTCTGCCATGCTCACTGATGCCTTTCGTGACTTCGATGCTGGCCTCCACATCAGGTACAGGACGGATGGGAAGCTGTTCAACCCGCGCAGATTGCAGGCTATCACCAGGTCAAGGATACTGTCCTGTGAGACTTTCTTTTTGCTGATGACTGCGCCCTCATTGCTGGCTCTGAGCCGGAGATGCAAGAGAGCATGGACAGATTCTCACAGGCGTGCGACAACTTTGGCCTCACCATCAGCACGAAGAAGACGGAAGTCCTGTTTCAGCCAGCTCCGGGCAAACCATACACTGAACCCTCCATCCAAGTGAACGGCCAGATACTTCAGCCTGTGGAGAAAAATTCACATACCTCGGCAGTACCCTCTCCAGATCAGTCAACATTGACGATGAGGTGAGCTGCCAAATCGCCAAAGCCAGGTCTGCCTTCGGCCGACTACGTAACACAGTCTGGGAGCGCAGGGTATTCAGCATAGCGACCAAGCTGAAGGTCTATCATGCTGTTGTGCTGCCAACACTCCTGGACAGTGTACAGACGGCACGCACAAAGTCTGAACCACTTCCACCTGTCCTCACTGCGCAAAATCCTAAGAATCAAATGGCAAGATAACATCCCCGGCACTGAAGTCCTGGCCACGGCCAACATGCCCACCATCCACACAATTCTGATGAAATACCAAGTCAGATGGGCTGGCCACGTCTTCAGGATGCCAGACAACCGCATCCCGAAACAGCTGTTCGTCGGGGAGCTGTCCACGGGCAAGCGCTGTCATGGTGGTCAACGAAAGCGCTTCAAAGACAACCTGAAAGTCTCCCTGAAGTCACTAGACATAGACCACACGTCCTGGGAGTCAGCGGCGCTAGATCGCTCAGCCTGGCGCGGACTGATCACCAGGGGCGCCAAGTCAGCCGAAAAGAAACGGACAGCAGAGGCTGAAAGAAAGCGTCGCCACCGAAAAGAACGAGCGGCAAGCACATCCACTGCAGCCACCTCCCATGCCTGCCCAGGGTGTGGGAAACACTTCCGTGCCCGGATCGGACTCACCAGCCATCTCCGGACACACCCAGTCCCAACACCAACATAGAAGGATGTCAGTGGTTCTCATCGCCTGCGATGGACGAACATCAGATCATAAAAAATAGAAGAAAATCGCTGTGTGATAAAAACGAATTCTCAATGTTTGTAATAATATATCTGCCAACAGGCTAACTCGACACAACCGCGTGTCGATCCATCTATGAGTCATCTTTCACCACACCGGTACTATTTTCTTCTGTTTCTTTTTTTACTTTTCATATTTTGCGTCCGCCCCCCCCCCGCCCCCCAAATTATTCATGTTTGTTCTCCTTTTGACCTTAAGATCATCTTCATTAACATTCTTTTATGTCGTCAGTGATAATGTCTATGTAGTCAACCCGCGAAATAAAGACTGCGTATTTCCACTTTTCCAGGTAATGATTAATATGATTTGCGCTTGCTACCTTGAACTTACCATTTTTTCCTGCTTTTATTCAAAGACACGAAGTGAAGTGGTTTTATTTTATTTTACTGCAGTATTGTTGTTGTTGTTTTCAGCTTTGCATAATTATATCGCAACAATAATTTATGTCTCTTGAATACCGGTACTGTCTTTGGCGGTCCCGAGTACCATTAAGATCGCCTGTCTGCTGGAATATATGCCAAGACGTACGGTACTGGTAATTAGTGATCATGGAATAGGCCTTCAGTCTTTATCAAGGACATCGTTATCGAAATCGAAAGCCGTGAGCTGGTGAACAGTAGAACCAGGCCTATGGGTTAATAGAAATAGAAAGTATTTCCTATTCCTTCAAACAAGCATGAACTTGGGAAGCCGTCGTGCCTGCCAGATTTCGCATGGAGGCAGTGTGACATTGTACAATTCTGCAAGAGCAAGATCTATGTTTTAATATGAAAATGTCTAACTGAATTCTGAAAACAGCTGCACGGTAGCATACCGTACTCTAATCAATAATCAGTTCTTTCCTGTGGAAACAGAAACAGCGGTGGTTAAGATTTTAGCGGGGTTGATGTCGGAGTCTCTTTTTCGGTTTTGGAAAGTTGGCAGCTAAAAAAGGAGATCACATAATAATTAATATGTTTGGCTAAATCTGAGTCCTTATAAGCATTGACAATGGAATAAACACATTCATGTCCATCTTATAGTTCAAGATAAGTCTTGAATATGGGCTGCTTAAAGGAATGACGCCGTGGAGGGTGGGTTGGTTGTGACACCAACTAATAGCCTAGTGTAGTAGAGAAAAGAATCAGGGAAAGTAGAGATGGGGGAGGGGGGGGGGGGTCCGGTTAAATCTCAACGAAAAGATACATGTATTTTGTATGTATGTAGTTGATGTTCACGTTGGCAGAAATTTGAGAAAAAACTAATAGCTGCTGCTATGTGGTTCAGCTGTGACCCCCCGCCCCCCCTTTTGTTTTTCATTGGCTTCATAGTGGGCAGTTGGTTCAGGTCACAACTGACAAGAAAGTAAAGGGTAAAAATCAAAACAATCAGGAAAATGGAGTAGGGGATGGGGGAATTCCAGTTATTGCCTGACGTAGCCTACACCGTTTTCCTGGTGAATTGGCCGCCAGATATGAAGAATATACTGAATTTGTACCGATATCACAGAGTGTGCGGCACCGGATTGTGTATTTATGAAGGTTAAAAGGTGTCTGGCATCATACGTTTCGCTCTTTCGGCTAGGGTCAACAGCCTTAGCTCTATTATACTATTAAGGCCCCCGTGAAACAACAACAACAAGATATTTAATCACACTTAATTATTACTTTAATTGTCTTCTCAAATTACACAGTTGAAACTGCACCGAAAAGTGGTCGTCCAGAAAAAACAACAAATAAGCAATGTAAGTTTGATGTATCTGTGACAAGCGGAACTATTCAGAACTAGATGACGTACCGGGCATTGTCCGGAATAAAAAATCATGTGCCCTCTCTCTCTCTCTCTCTATTACAATAAAAGTGGTAATCTGCAGTCCTGCTTCAAAACTCATGCGCGCCAGGACACTGCGCACCAAGCTTGATACGGTTACTTTTTATGATATGCACGGTACTTTAACAGAATGGAGCCAAGATGGAGGATGAAAATGACAGCACGATGAAACAATGCATTTTCTATAAATTCAAGAACCAAGCTAATCAAAATAATAAAAACTTCTGGGCACCCTCCGCGGTATTTGACATGAACCTGTAAAATTGGGTTAGTACAGGTGGTCTAATAAAAAAAAAGCCTTTTGTGTTCAAAGGTGGAGATTTTGTGAAATATATAATTATGTAAAACGAAACAAACATGCAAAAATACAGATGTTACATAACAATAAACATTGTTATTTTTTGAAAATACATGCTTGAAGTAAACAACTTTTAATTATAGCCATGATCTTCCTTATCTCAATTGCCACCTTCCTGCCAAATTTAAGGCCTGGAGAGTGTATAGTTTGGTCAGTGACTCATGCCAAAGGTTGCAAGTTACTGAAATATTATAGCAGGTACTCGCGCCACCCATAAAAACAAAAGGTAAAACGTTTTTAAAAATTGCACCCCAAAGAGATTTTTACCAAAGTTTACGAATTACTTCTGATCCTCATTTGCTTGTCACGGATAAAAAAAAATATGTGCGGGAAAAAAAACAACAAGCTGTCAACATTAACTTGTCAAAATTCTTATCTGGTGTTTTGATTTTTCCTGCATTATGACCTAATGTACACTGTACTGTCCGAGCAAATAGCCTATAATAGTTTATATCATATTATTATTATTCCACTGTCCCAGCACCCGTGTAGTTCATAATGACATAATCTTTTGACTATGAATTGTGTTTGTAATTTGGAATGCACTATTCTTTGGTTTGACACTATTTTCAGTTAAAAATTTAAAATACATGGGTGCAGGGGGTGTATTTGAATCAGGATACACCTGAGGACCGCAATCCATAGATCACCCATTCATTCCCCTTCCATTCACTAGTGATTACCCAGAGTAACAAACAACTTTACTACAGTCGGAAATAAATTATGATAATCAAGCCTTATTACCCCATATGCGCATGCGCGATGACCTCGCTCGTAACATTTCGTGACGGCTCAACATATGAAATAAAGCACGAGTGATTTTTTTTTTTATTCTAGTGTTTTTATGCGGATCAGCAAAAAAATGTACGATGTCTATTTTACACGAAAATGTAGTTGCAAGGGTTTAAAAAATAATAAAACCTCATAGTTTTCATTTGTTTTCCCATGAGCCTTTGCCAAGCGCTACTAGCAGCCATTTTCTTACGCTACACCCGGGGAGCTAGGCGGGCAATTTATTTCCTCAAGTACGAATATCTCTTGAGGAACTGGCGTTCCTTTCTATCGGGAACAATGAGCCAGTATATCCATGTAGCCGAGAATGAGGGTGACGAGCCCATGGAGGTACCCAGTGAAGACGACGGAACTCTTTTACTGACAACGTTGTCGGCTCAGTTCCCCGGGGCCTGCGGATTGAAGTATCGAAACCATGAAACAGGAACGCTTAGAGGAATACGTTTATCAGACGGACGTTTATATCCACCTGATACAGACTGGGGAAGGCACGTCTACATCGTCGTGTTTCCTAAAGGTACGCACGATAATGCAGTTAAAAATGCATGTTTCAGACCAGCCTCAGCTTCTCCAGTTTTGTCTGTTTCCCTCCCCCAATAGCGCCCTCTGGTCAAGCCCACTTTGCCTTGCTCTGTGTAGGCTATTACGACCGACGAGACGATTAAATACGATTTCGTTGTGAAATTTGAATTGCAATTTGTCAACCTGCGGACTCTGTTATTACACTCATGTTTATGCCAAGGTAATTTTAATCTGATAGCAACTTTTAGGATTTCGATCAAAATGTAAATGTGTTGGTGAATCGTAGAATTGCACAGTGTGTAAAATCCTTGATGCGGTGGTGGAATGTGGGTCACAGGGAGTTAACTCTGTGGTCCAGGCGATTGTTAAGTACTACTAGTGGAGGCTAGATCTAGACTAGGCCAAGGCTAAAAGAACTCAGCAGTCAACTGTCCGCACATCGTTGCAGTATAGGCAATTCAAAATCCTTCATGAGTAGGAGGCATAAAACATACCATTTTATTCAGCCTGTGACACAACGGGCAGACGTAAGGCATCAGTTGCAGATAATTGGATCAATAGCTCTAGATTATTGAAAGTAGACTAGATAGTAGAATGCCCAAATGAAATACTGGATCTAGAATCTAGATCTAGATCTAGATCTAGATAATATCTAGATTCTAGATCTAAATAGATTGCACTGAAAGAAGCCCACTCTGAATGTGATCTAGACCCTATAAAGTTATTTGGCCTGCTCATTCTGGTCTCAATAGAATGCTTTTTTGGGCACAGAACACTCAGAATTTATCATATTACAAGGTTTATTAAAGTGCACTAGAACTAAGGGCTAGTTTTTATGCAATCATCTGCTTGAAACTGAAAGAGATAGTGCATCATGTAGGCCTATAATAATGAGCGATGTTTAAATTTTTATTTTAAAAATAATGCAGGGTGAGTGCAAGTCCGGTAATAACTAAATTGAATGTGCTTTCGTTTTTGCTCACTTACTTTAGCCTCCAGAGTTTTTGATTGGATGTGATCTTGCATATGAATGCATCTCTCTTTAGATGTTGTGTTAAATCATATGATTAGTAAGCAAAATATTTCCAGGCTATAGATAAAGTCCGCTGACCAGGTCAGTGACCAGATTCATGGGGAATCTTTTCTAGGTCAGAGCACCTTGCCAGTGTACACAGTACCACTGTGCACATGGTTTGTTTTGGTCAGCATGAAAACATTTCTGTCGTGCCTTATCGTGGCTGATTATGAATTAATCCTCTGCTACCTGGCAGTCTAACTGAGTAACTCCCTGCCTAGTCTTATTTCCCTGGCAAAAGGGGCGTAACTGTGTATGTAAACACTGTTCATAGTTGCCAACCAGTACGTGAAATACGTATTTAGTATGTTTTTGAGGTTCCAGTACGTAAACGGTGAAATAAGGTGCGTAAGTTTTTATGGTGAAAAGTACGTATTTGAAGAATTTCCCCATTTAGATAAGAAAGACACAAAGAGGAAAAAACAAAAACGTAATTTTTGTATCTACTGCAGGGATGTAAATCTTTTCCACCCAAAGCGCAGTTGCCGATTCCGCCGTCCGCGCCATCCGCCAGTAATACGAACACCTGCAGTTGTCCTCAAATCGGTCGGCAGTTCTTTAGAAATCTGGCAAACCGGGTAAGGTCTAATCATGATCTTTTCACATAGAAGATTTCTTTTGTTGTTGCCTTTCACTTCTGTTGGCCTAGCGGTGTAGCCTCACTGCCTGTAGCGATGGTTCACATGCGGTCTCGGACAGGGAATTTGGTGGTGGTGATGATGCTAAAAGCGTTGCCAGCTCTAGATTGAGATTTAACTATTTTCTCAGCATGAATCAACATGATCTATCACCAAGTGCTATTGGAGCAGATGGCGTCACTCTGAAGAAGTTCAGGTGGCAGTCGGCAAAGACTAGATCTAGACTAGATCCTGATTTCCAAGTCTAGATCTAGTCTAGATCTAAAGAGAATCAACACGTCAGAGCTAACTGCATTAGTATCTAGATCAGATTCATCGCTTGACGCCATAGTTGAAAAACGTCACTAGATCTCTAGATCTAGCCTCAGAAAAAATTGTTGAAAAATCACAAAACTTGTCTTGGAACAACTCTGTTCACTTTGTTCAGCCCGGAAAGATTGTGAGATTTGCTTCCCTTGAACTGGAGTAAAAAGTAGCTTAAAAAGTTGGAGCTAGCACACAAATTCCCGAAACAAAGACATCCAATATATCGGATCTCGCGTATTTCTCGCTACTTAATCCACATCCCATATAATATCGAATGTCACATGCTATGATGAGGGTTAATTTGTTGTCCATGAATTAAGACTTTCAGTGAAAGTTTTTCTTTGTCTACTCCTGCTTTTCCTGTCTTCGATCTTCCCTGTGACTGCTAGATGTTCGAGGCTCCTGAGGCGACAGATGTGTCCTAGAAATTTCAGTTGCCTCTGTCTAATTGTTTTAATTAATGATCTTTTCAGATTAGAGTCAATACTGACTCATAAATTTGATTTTTTCTCTGTCCATGATATTCTCAATATTCTTTTAATAAACCATATCTCTGCTGCTTCTACTTCTAGTTTCCTCTCTGTTTCTTTGTTCATTGTCCAACATTCACATCCGCACAAAAGCACTGACCATACATATGTTTTCAAGACTCTTGATTTTAGTGGTCGTTGATAGATTTCTGTTCATTAATATTGGTCTCATTTTTTGGAATGAATCTTTGGCCAATATTATTCTTTTCCTTAAAATTCGTTTTATTATAATTATGCTCCTATCATCGGATGTTATCAAATAGCCTAGATATTTGAATTTTATAACTTGTTTGATTTGCTCTTGGATATATCTAGAGAGAATAATATTACATAATGTGACAAAGTGACATGGTTATGGTTATCATTCATAACAAGGCATGCATTTCCAACAGATGTTAGTGAACAATAGTAACATTACTACTACACAGTTTTCATTTGCCTGCAAATCACTTTGTTTTGTAGAAGAGCCCCCGGTGTCAAGAATATCAATATCGTATCAGTAATAACTGTTGGCAGATTGATAGATTATATATGGGACTGGGAGTCATTGGCAATCGACGTTAGATGCTCCATTTAAAGTTTGAGCGCAGGGGTAGTGGTCCAAAGCTACATTAAAATAAAAAATTCAAGTATCATACTATATGATATATCTGTCCTGATCCTTTTCCTGAAACTGTATTGTAAAATCATGGATATTCTGTATTATGTTTTATAGTTAAAAATTGGGCCATCCTTAAAGGATGTTGCTAATTTTAGCTTTTTAAAATTTTTCTTTAACTATAACAGCCGCCCGCCCCCCATGATGAATGTCTATGATAAGGCCCTAATGTTATAAAACTTCATGTGTGGCATTTTGCTTGGGCTGTTTGTCATTTTCATCACGAACATGATTTATAAACAGTCCAATAACTTTTGCTGAAAGAGAAAAAAAAAAACCAATAACTTTCCATAAAAAAAGCTGATTCACACTGTCCAGAATTCCCCTCCCGCCCCATATACATATTTAGTCCAACTGCCCCACGAAAGGGACAAAATCTCGCTTTCACATAATTTTAGGTCAGTGCTACACGGCTATTATGGCTGTGTCTTTATGTATAATTATAATCAATCCAATATCAATATGAAACTCAAATCTTCGTTGTTGAAATTTACTATTTTTTTGCATTGTTTATTTTGTGTTTACAGTTTTTCGTGTCTTTTTATTTGCTTGATATGGTCTTGCCATTACACTCAGAGCTGTGTGTACCGATGTCAAGTCCTCGTAACAAAAGGATTGCACCGCAAACAGGCGCAATATAATAGCTCTGTGTGAAATGTTGCTTATTTTAAAAGCAAGAGCTGCTGGGTCAAACAGCACAATACAGCCATATATTATGCCACAGAGCCTGTGTATTAATGTGATTACTATGGGCATGTTTTAAAATTTAAAGGGATGGGAGGTTTGCTTTTTCAGTTCGATTTGCTCAGCATAATTACATTATGAACAGAAAGAGTTAGTGTTCAATCTTTGTGAGTACTGTAATTTAAAATTGTTAAATTATTGTTGCCAGATTGAGAGATCTGATTTCACTGAAGGATGATTTTCTTTTCATCAATTGCAGGGGAGAAACCAAAAGAAAACTCCACACATGGCTCAGATTCCTCCCACTCAGTCAAGTCTTACAAGCGCTTTGAACGTCAAAAATGTAGTGACCTCATTGTACTTGGTCTTCCTTGGAAAAGCAGTGAAGACGACCTTCGAAAGTACTTTCAGCAATTTGGAGAGTTGCTTATGGTTCAGGTGTGTGTTCTTGTTATGGGGGGGGGGGGGGGGTGATAGGCATGCCTAATGGTGGAAATATTTAGTCAGTGTCCTTTTCGTACTTAGCTGCTTGTATTGTCTGTTAATCAAGGCATCATTGTGAACGGCTGAGAGTGTAATGTTGCAGATGTGGGCATTCTTCCCATATGTGACTACTTGAAAGAAGATGGGCGACATGCCTCTACATAACTCTACCCTGTTTAATTTGAATTTACAGAAGACACACTGCACTGAATAAGTTACAAGTTCTTATGTTTCTGATCAGAGCTGTGGGAACCCGGGTCGAACTGGAACACTTGGGGAGGGGTAGACCTAAAAATGATACGGTCAAGTCTTTTCTTACTTATCGGAAGTTCACAGAAAGCATTTTAATACATTATATTGATTCTGAGCTGCATGATTATCTTTCTGCTTTTTCTCGTTTTTACAAAAACTTTTGGGCGAGGAGCTCGGAAATAAACAGTGGTGACTCCTCTACAACCTTTTATTTGATGATAATACAAAAAGTTTTAAAAGGTGTGCTTAAATTTAGTCACAGTATTGTGCTGACTTGTTAAATCACTTTCTTTTGTGACAGGTGAAAAAAGACCCAAAAAGTGGGCAGTCCAAGGGCTTTGGTTTTGTGCGGT
This sequence comes from Onchidella celtica, assembly GCA_963931925.1. Lineage (NCBI taxonomy): Eukaryota > Metazoa > Mollusca > Gastropoda > Systellommatophora > Onchidiidae > Onchidella > Onchidella celtica. Next base: position 21,220,343 of record OZ007578.1, read on the forward strand.
TTGCAGACTATGAATCCCAAGTGAAATGTATGGCTCAGCGGCATATGATTGATGGTAGATGGTGTGATGTTAGAATACCAAACTCTAAGGTTTGAAATTTCTGTAATTATTATTAATTTATTTTAGGTTTTGACAGCCTTGAATTTTTTCATTCCATGCTGCTCTGAAGCAACCAGGATGGAACCTTAAAATGATTGAGGAAACCTTAAAACTAATCAACTTGAATACAGAAAGTTTTATTTTTCATCCTATGAATAATACCAGAATACAATCATCAGATGCCAGTTTTCCAGAAATCACATGCATGACCTCGGTGCATGTTCCGGAATCTCTGTGATGCCAGTGAAGTGCTCAGTCTCATCCGGAAAATTAGAATGATAGAGCTGCAGAGAATAAAGATCATGAGATCTGAGAAAGATGAAGGGTGAATTATTTCTGAAGTTAAATCCCTGCCTTCTCTTTACTTTTAGTCATACATGCCATGTCTCCTCGTTGTTAAGCATGTTTATTCAAAGTGGAATGTGTAAATCTATAGGACACACTACATCATCTTGATTGTTGTGAATTTCATGACGGATTTACAGTTCAATGAATGGTCTTAGATCATTAACGCTCACCCTGCGTGCCACCCGTAAAGCCCGCTGCCTGGTCAGTGACCTTACTCTCGGAGAATCTTATCTGGGGTAACTGACTCGTGCCGCTATACGATGACCACATATGCTGTCCACGTGGTTCGGTTTTTATTGATCGGTATGAAAACATTCACTGCTATGCCTTACTATGCCTATGCTAAACCAATGTGGGCATTTGGGGCAAAGATTATTTCAGAACTTGTTTCTGATTGGTCTGATTAGATACAGACAACTCCAGATGGTGGTCAGCTTGTGAGCTCTGAAATGATCTTGGCCCCAAATGCCCACATTGGTTCATTAGTATGTGTCAATCAGGATGAAACCACAGACCTGCCTACTTTTACGAAATTTCCATAATTTATACGAAATTCCGATCCTCGTTACGGAACCTATGAAATCCTACGAATTTGCGACACTTTTGCGGAATTACGGGCGATGCGGCACAAATGCAGGAGTTCTTTATTGAAATTCGAATCACAGGGTTGCCGATGTGAACCAAAAGTTGTAATAAACTTTTGACCTAGTGTACCTGTAGTTTGCCAGTTTGTCCGATTGGGTTTTGCTCTTTCGAGCGCTAGGTTCATGATTTGCTTCAATATTCCTTCATTTGGCTCAGTTTGGCTCCAAATTAAAAAAAAGTGTCATTCCACGGATCTAGATCTCGGCCCCTCCCTGGCAATTGCGAAGCTCGAGCGGGAGCATTTCATTGAGTTGAAATTGTGTGGTTCTCGCTGAACACTGCAAGCACGTGGATTTTTATCGTACAGCCCAAGTAGTCCCTACTTCTGATTTTTTTGAGATTTAAGGATTGACTGCGCATCATAATGTCTGCGCCACCAAGTAAGATGAAGAAGACGGGCAGACAGACATTTCGACAAGTCTACACTGAAGAATGGCCTTGCATTGTAACGTCGCCTGTCGGTCCTACCTATGCCTTTTGCACATTGTGTTCCTCGGACTTTCTATTGGACATTCGGGGAAGTTTGACTGCCGCACGCATGTCGGTGATGCTAAGCACAAGAAAATGGAGCAAACAGTTAAACAAACCAACTTGACCAGCATGTTTAAGTCTGCTACTGCAAAGAAAGAGGACACTTTTGCTGCCAGCGTAACTAAAGCAGAGGCTCTGATGTCAGAATTCATCGCTGATCACAACCTGTCTCTCTCTGTTGCTGATAATTTGCCCCTTTTGATACAGAAGATGTGCCCGGATTCTGCCATAGCTAAGGGGATTCACTGTAAGCGATCTAAAACAATGGCCGTCATCAAACAGCTATCAGAGATGAGTCAGGAGAAGCTAGTGGAATGCATGCGTTACACACGGCTGTTTAAATCGCCTCGAAAGCGGTATTCTAGTTGCCGACCGAAATCCCCTGCAGGCCACCCGTGATGCGGTCATAAATCACCTGTCAGCCGTGTGCACATGCGTGACGGCATGCAGATCCCGCGGCCAGGCGTGTGTGATACGATTCCATCAATTTTCGCATACCTTTGCGCCGTGACATCTTCCGATCTAATGGTGCTAGAGCAACATGCGAGATCTCATTTTAAACGTCAGGATTTTACCGACAAGACGATATAGTTTTTGCTCCTTACTTTACAAAATTGCTGAATTTATCGACAGATATTTCCAGTGTGTGTTTTTCAGAGATTGAAATTTGATTTTCAACATTGAGTCGCTTTGATCTTCAATATCTTACACGTGCCGCGTTTAATTTCAATATAAAATCTATATTTTGATAGCACAAAGGTTAATCTCTAACCTTTGCAAGTTTGGTGTGTGTGCGAAAATTCTGTGTGATTTTTTACGATTTTTTAAAAAGTTGTGTGTGTTAACTGGCTTACTTCTGTGTCATTTTTGGGTGCGTGTTATTTGCAGCATGTGTGATAACATTGCAAAATAGAGCACCACGAAGAACGTGTACTCCATCAACTGTGGAGGACATGCGATGGGAGGACACTAACCAAAGAAAAAAAAACGGCAAAGTTCTGGTCAGCAAATTGTGGCTACATGTATTGTGTGACGTCATCAATCGATAAAGACATTCTCCCGTGTATGATATTCAAATGCAAGACTGTAGGCCTACTGCGTTATCCATTATCCCACCTTGCTGTCAGTTGCGTTGAATTACTATTACGCAGTGTAACAATGCCGTACTCGTTATGTGTGCGACCTGTACAATGAAGTTTTTGTTGGTTATTCAGTACCAATGGGCCGTGTACTTGAACCGTCATCGTCCGCCATCGATCTTTCCGCTGTTATGTGTACTCAAGACTGGTGTGTAAACATATTGTCAACCAAAATTTTTCCCCGAAGATTTTGTATCTTGCATATTAGTCGAGTCCCCCTTCTCGAATGTGGAGAAAGAAGATAAAAAATGTCGACTTATATAGCAAGGGGGCGAGCTCATTCACGCTTCTGTGGCCAAGCTAGAAAGACGGGCAGCAGCCACCAAAAACAAGCAACATCAACTTCAACTCATCATCCAATCACAACATCTACAAACCTCCCCAAAACTCCAAGCATGTGTTCCACCAATACAACAAAGGAAGACAAAATTTTAATCTGTGATGTTATTTATCTATTCATTGTTACTGATTATTTGAGATACATGCGTATTGACGGGTTAAATGCAACCTTGATATGGCAGTGAGACCAACGGAAAATGATTGTTCAAACTCAAATAACTCGGGACTGAATATTTTCGCAAGGATGCGGTCAAGTTAGTTTTGAAATTTAACCTATTTCTCATGTTATATGATGATTTCATCACACTGGACCGCGGCGATCATGTTTATTTTCATATCTGAAATTTATGAACAATGTACTAATTTGTGAAAATACTGCATAAGTTTGTGCCCCTATATCTCTATTACGGTGTTCAATACATTTTCATGATTCATTGTATACACTTACAAGATATCACAAAGATATTGTGTGTTTTTGAAATTATGGCTTGTGGCCTTATTTTGGCGTGAGATTGCATTGATTACCGATAAAAAACAGCCAGTTAAAAGCGCAACGCGGGCCCTCGGGAAAACCCCCCTTGAATCGAGGTCGCACCCAGGTCAGGCCACAGAAAGCGGGTAGGCCGCTCGACTGGGCTTGTCAACTAGAATAGCGCCTGTTAACAGCCGTGTACAAGGGATTACTAATTTTTATGTGAAATTACTAAAAATTGGTAGTCCATTACTAACCCATACCCTGCGCGCTACCCGTAAAGCCCACTGCACGGTCAGTGACCTTACTCACGGAGAATCTTATCTGGGGTCACTGACCCGTGCCGCTATGCGATGACCACAAACGCTGTCCACGTGGTTCGGTTTTTATTGATCGGTATGAAAACATTCGCTGCTATGCCCTATCACGCTTGATAATGAATTAACCAGCAAAACCTTAGTCTGTCAGTCTCTAACCAATGTCTGACTTATGATTCCAAACTGACAGCTGTAGTTTTCGTGAGAACAAAGCATGAAGACTAGCCACGCCCTCCCAAGCCCTACATAAATGGTTTCATCCTGATTGACACATACTAATAAACCAATGTGGGCATTTGGGGCAAAGATTATTTCAGAGCTTGTTTCTGGTTGGTTCTTAGATACAGACTCCAGATGGTGGTCAGCTTGTGAGAATGTGAGATAATATTGCAAATTTGTTGAGCAACATTTCGCATGTTGATGTTACATCTTTTGAAAGTGTGGGGAGAGCCTTTGAAAGCTTAGTCTTTGTGATTCCGACCAGTGGTTCACTGGTTAACATGTCCATGTCACAATGGCTTTGATTTAGAAGAGATACAGTGAACAATAACACGGTGGTTACGTCTCAAAAAGGTCAGTGACCTGATGCGTGAAAATACGGCTGGCGCGGTCAGCTTGACCTGGGCGAATTTTGCCGCCTGTGCGGCGTGAGCGCTTGCGAGTAAATACCGACAATTGCCGCCCCCCGCAGGGTGAGGGCTAATTATTAACTTTCAAAGAAGGCAGGTCTGAACTCACGAAAACTACAGCTGTCAGTTTGGTATCAGAACTCAGATCATTGGTTAAAAAACTGACAGAGAAAGGTTTCGCTGGTTAATTCATTATCAAGAGCGATAAGGCATAGCAGCGAATGTTTTCATACCGATTAAATACAAACCAAATTACATGGACAGTGGTAGTGTGGTCATTGTTCACCTGCAAGGGCCAGTGTGACCCAGATAAGATTCTCCGTGGAGTATTTTTACACTCTTACAACAGGCTTTAAGTTTAAGCCGTCACATGCAGGGTGAGCGTTAAGCTGGAAAACCGATTTTTGTGAATGTGACACATGTCATACCAAGTTAAGCACCATGATGACTTAGATCTTACCTATAAGGTTTTACATTAAAGATGCAAACTTGTTAAAGTGACCATTTTTTTTATTGTCAGAAAGGTTTAAATGATTTTAATGATTTGTTTAGAAAGCTGGCAAGGTGAAAAACTGGTCTTCAGATGTAACACACGTCACATGGAATGGGTCTGTAACTCTTATTTCATGCACTATGTCTGTGAAATTCACATGGATTATACATAAGTGGATTGTAAACAATATCCTGGAGTGTGAAGCCCATCAGAGTAATTGTTCTGGAGAAATAAGAACCATAAGCTGAAAGTTTGTAGGTCTTAATCGTAATTTTTTTTTCACATACATACTATGAAACCGTAGTATATTTTTTATCTCTCAAAATTGATTTTGATCGACATATTTGAAAAGTTCAGCCTTTCACTTTTCTTGTGACATACAGTATGTACTGGTTGGTTAAAGAAACAGCCAAAAATTCAGATTTTATAGAGAGGTCATGGCATCATAAAGTAGGTCCAGTGGTGGAAAATGCCGTGGTAGTGATTGAGTTAAAGGGTACCAGCACCTATCAGTAACAGGGAAAAAATAAAGACTTCTTCATACAATAATATGTGTGTGTGCCTGGAGAAAGGTCCCAGTTGTCGCAAATTTGGGATTTTGAGAGGGCATATTCTTCTAGAAAATTCAATGTGGAACACGCTGCTTTTAAAATTTTTTCCAATATCTTAAGTAGTTTTGAAGATATGACACATTTTGTAAGACAGGGGGCAAAAACAAACTTTTGAGAAAAACAGCTTTAACAGCTCGCTCCCATGACAGACTTTTTGGGTATTGTTGGGGGAGCGTAGATTTATTACAATGGCAAATAGGGAAACTGCTGAGTTGTGTTCACTGCTCAGTTTTAGCTCTCTATGTAAAATACTGCGCTGTCCCAACAAGATCCAAAAAACTTCCGACTTGGGGCTGTTTTTATGGGACCGTGGCATGTTACAAGGTAAACTATAGATGAGCAGTGAACGCTACTCAGTATTATCTCTTTAACGGCTTTGTAATTAGTCCATGGTCCCCTAGCAACAATCACTCCAATATTACTTCCTGAAGAGTCACAAGTTGTACAAATAATTAATAAAATAATATTTAAACACAAAATATTCCAAAATCCTTGTCATATGCTATTTAGAAATGGTAAAACTTGTGTTTTCTGCTAGAAGTACATTTCCGTCTAGGCACGACTTTTTCTACCTTTTCACCCCCTGGCTCAAAAATACTGTACCGACAACTGAGACCTTTCTTCAGGCACGTACATACATGACTGTTATTTGAGCTCATGATTTATTAAAGTTAATTGTCACAAAAAAACCCCAAAAACACCATGGTATATGTAATGTCAACCTTTCAGGAACGTGTACTGAAACATCCTGTCGTGAGTCCGACTCTCTTCGAAAAGTCCTAAAACTTTTGAAGTGGCATCTCCAATACATATTTGTACAGATTTGTAATGTCCAGTCAAGGATGGAGTTATTTAGGGATTTCTTTTATTTTCATTTGATTGGTAGGCTTGTGCTGAATTTAACTTAAAAGTGAAATCGCAGATGGTTAATGCTACAACACTGTTAATGATTGTTCCAAGAAACCACTCACCTGATGTTGTTAGTTTGATGTATTTGTCAACACCTCATAAAGAAAATGTAGCAGTAGTTTATATGCAAACTGGTCAGATAGATGTAAAGAATAGTGTTTATATCATTACTAATTAATAAATATATATATGTTTTCCCCAGGAGGGAGCCCAGCAGATGATGAATCGCAAGGTGTTTGTCGGGCGGTGTACCGAGGATATGACTGCAGAAGACTTGCGACATTATTTCAGCAAATTTGGGGAAGTGGTAGATGTGTTTATACCCAAACCCTTCCGAGCTTTTGCCTTTGTAAGTTTTGCAGATCCAGAGACTGCTCAGGCACTTTGTGGAGAGGACCACATCATCAAAGGAGCCAGTGTTCATATAAGTGGCGCTGCACCAAAAGCTAGTGAAAAGTTAGTACACACATTTTGTTTCTTGTGTTATTATAGTTGACGCTAGAACCTTTTCTGCACATTGTAGCATGGGCATGACAAAAATGGTTATGTTTTACTGTTTTGGTGCCAACCTAGAGAAAGTAGCCCTAACGACAACATGCTGTATCTCATAGAAATACTACTTTTAACCTAACCCCAATTGGGGGATGTTGACAAACACAGACCATTTTTGCGCAACTGAATTTTGCGGGGAGGGGAAAGGCGTGTGGAAAATGGCCTTCCATTTGCAACCCTTGACACACAAGAGACCTCTTTGCACCCAAGCAACAAAGTCCTATTGTTTACATGGTGTTGTGAACTGTTCAGTCTCTTATGCAGAGTGAATTATTTGTCGTGTGACCTATACTTGGCTTTGCTAGTTAGTATCATCCATTCATCCATCTTGATGAGGGTCAGGCAGACGGTCTTTCAGAGAAGAATAAGCTTATCGAGATTTTCAATGGATTCAGTTTTAGACTAGAGTGAGCCGCAACTCCCCAGCAAGTCAGCATACTAGTGGCATTTTTATTGTCATTTAATGACTTACACTGGCAGTTAACAAAAGGAAAAAGCCTTTTCAAAGTACTAAAAATTGGGAAAGATTTGGGACTGAAAATGGTCCACAAAAAAAAAAAAAAAGAAATCCATTTAGATGTTATTTTCATGTGTCAGATATCCCTGTTTCCAAAAATTTTCGAACGTAGATAAAACTTAACCACTTTAACAATTACATGTAGTTGTCCTCCCAGTAGATCTAGATCTGCTGTGTCAGAATCTGGATCTACATGTATGTCTAAACATAATTGGTGATCATGGATAAACTAGGCCTAGGCAAAGGCATACATGTGACATCATAAATCGAAACCAAGAGCCTGTGAGCTGGTAAACAATAGGTTTGGAACTAGACCTGTGAGAACAAGTTGACATGGCTTGTGAAGTCATTAGTTCTTGACCTGTGATTTTTTTATGCTTAACATAATTAGCGATCATGGACTGATAATCCAAAGTCTTCATTGTCCAAATCATGAGGTAGTGAGTAGATATTTATGGCAAGGAACAACAAAATATTTTGGGGGATTTTCCTTTTACATTCTCTTCAAACTTATCCAAGAAATGTGCATTTGGAAGTCATGAATCATGTCCGTTGTCATCATCATAGGCAGGCCTAGCATTGTTCAGTGCTGCAAGAGCAATTATGAAAGAGTTTTGAATTCTGCAAACAACTCATAAATCAATCAGTTACTCCCAAGGACCATGGAAACACAGAAACAGTGGTGATGACGATATTAGCAAAACAAAGTGTTTGTATTCGGCTTCTTGAAGTCTTTTATAGAATAATATTCCACAATGGAGGGGGGGGGGGGGGGATACTGGTTTGGGGTTTTGGGAAGTTGGCAGCTATGAACATTTAAGATTTATGGCGGCATTTTGATATATTAATTTGAAATCTCAATTCTCTTCAAAAGACGTGAACTTATTGCATGCAGTCATTATTACATTCAGAAGTAATAACATAATCGTATCGAGGATGTAAGCCGGCAGTGACCTTGGTGTTCCACATGCTATGTAGGATGGACAGAGGGCTCTGTAACACACAACTGCTATTAACACTTTCTTTCACAATTTCCCGTCGGCCTCCACCAACATCCCACAATTTTGGTAATGATTTTCATTTTGTACATGTCACCAAATGGTCACCAAGCTGTATAAATATATATATATATATACAGGCTTTTGGTTTAAAAATGTATGCTTTTCAGTGTATTGTTTGCTGTTTCTGTGCCTTGTCTTAGAATGACAAGAATCATTGAACCTCGGACATGTAACTCAGTAGGCAGTCCCAAATTTGACCAGGGAAGGCCATGAAAATTTTCTGTAGAAAGAGTTTGGCTCTATTAGCAAGTGCATAGCTGCCAACCGTTCCGTATAATACGGAACTGTTCCGTATCCAAGGTTTTGAGCCCGTAAATCCGTATTCATCAGCCAAAGTCCGTATTTCAGGTTTGGTGGGAGAAAAGTCACGGAACATTCTTAAATAATAATGTAAAAAATCTAATTTGGCTTCTAGAGACCAAACAGGCAGTAGCAAAACGCGCTAGCCTAGGCAATTATGGCCAAAAACGAAACTAGAGGCCGTAGGCCTAGCCTGGGCCCCTGGCCAAGTTGAGAAAATAAGTGTCATCTGAGCCCTCGCCAAACTCTGGCAATTGATATCACGAATATGGTGGGCGAATTGCCTCTGCCTATTATTATGCATCGAGTTCTAGTAATCATTAAACAATAATCATTACTCATGAATTGCGTGGCAGTGGAAAGCGGAAACACTACGTGTTCTTCATGTAGGCTTCGTAAAGTTGTTCATCATCAGGCTAGTCCAAGGCTTTGTTTTCCTCTCTCACATGGAAACAGGCCTAGCCGAGATGAAAATCTGGCTGCTGTAGTTGATGACAGAAGCCAGTCAGCATATTCGTAAATAAAATGTGTACTCAATTATCGTAATTTTTATACCGCCCGGTTACCCGCCAGCACTACCAGACAAGTAAATAAACAAAGAAAGAAGGCTTGGTCTACCGAGCGAGCACGTGTTTCACTCCCAGTTTCAGTTTGGTTTGATGATTTTGCTGGAGAATCTTCAAGACTAGATCTATAATAATATTATAGGCTAACACTAACACGTGTTTAGAGTGTGATCTGGATCTAGCGCATTTTTCAGTTATTAGGCTGGAGACAATCTAGTGAGTGGCTTGATCGAAGAAAATTTGTGAAGTGAAAGCTAGCGCATGTTTGTTTGTTAGATCGTTTTTGCTGAAAAAAAGACTCTTAAAGTTCAAGAATTTTAGATAATACATGTTTTTAGAGACTTCTAGATTTGGATCTAGTTAGAATTAGATAGGCCTGCATCTAACAGCGGAGTTGTTAGCAGTTAGACTTGTGTTGACAGACACGAAATCTAGACATCAAGTCTTACAACTTAATCAAAATTTTCATTTTCAACCCAGGAGAAGCAATTATTGCATATTGTTTCTTTAAAATGGCTTCAGCTTAAGGGGGGCGTTGCCCCCCTTAAAAACCCCCCACCAGGGGCCTGCGGTGGCCCCTGGGCCCCGGCCAATTAAGGTGTTCCTTATTTGGGTTTTGGTAGGTTGGCAGCTATGCAAGTGATTTCACAAATCTTAATCGTGCCATTGCCATTGGATTGCCTACACATATAAACATCTTGATTCTCTGTGACAAATGATAGTTCTGTAGACTTGACTTTCAAAGAAATCACACTTGGCGTGCATCTTTTGGAATAACAGGAACAGCAACTTTGCGCAGAATCAAATCTTCATGAATAGGATATAACTTCAAGGTCTTTTGTGTTTCTAGGTATGATCGGCGGATGGTACCAAATCATGGACATATGGCATATCAAGGAAATTGGGGACCTGGAAGGGGAGGCAATCCTAGCCACGCCAACAGCAACATGGGTGTAGCAGCTGGAATGAGCAATAACATGGGGATTGGAAATCTTGGCCTTGGTGCATTACAAGTAAGAGGATTTGTAGCATATAGAAATAAAAGTATTTCATCATTGATCATTGTACCTAGCCGTGTGCCTCACTTCGTTGCAGCTGATTCACATATATTGTTTTTCAAATGTAGTAGAATGTCCATTCCCTGTTTTTATGTGGTCCATTTGAAACTTTTATGATGGAAGTGTCAACTGGATAGCAGCTGCCATGATACATCATACTTTGCAAAAACTTGTGTCTCTTGATTTCGCTGCAAGCAAGGTCCAATTTGGACCTAATGTGAAATCCTTTCCTTTTGGTTTTTTATTCCTTTACAAGGATAAAGTGACATCTGCATGTATCCCCCCTGTTAAAATAAATCAGGGATGTAAATCTTCCGAGAATCCAAGAATTTCTTTCTGGTTTCGATTTCCGAGAGTATCGGAGTCCCGATGTTGTTTTTTTAAAAAATGAATAGACGAGAGCGAAATTCTGTTCCGAGCGTTGATTCATTTCCATAGCTACCACTAATAGCGCCGGACCTAGCGATTCAACGGGCGCAACCGTAAACGCGGCAGCTCTACCCTATCGTGTTCTGCCGCACTGCGTATGCCCGAACTCGCAATAATTTTCGTCCCCCCGCTGCGGCCCGCTCAACTAGGCGTTAGTAATGTTGCATAATAAGTTGTCACGGCATACAGTGATACACCTTCGCCCGTGTCCGCGCGCTTCGGCCGTTCATACGAGCTCGAGTAGGTAAGCACGTCATTTTATTTCGCTGTTGTGTTTTTAAAAAATTTTTTGCATAGCTTACAATCATCTTTGGCGGTGGTAACTCCCGGTACTCGGTAGATCTAGGTCGGCAGACTTTTAGAATCTTCGAACGTAATTGACGATCACGGATTATAATTAGATCTAGGCAAAGGCGTACACGTGTTTCAGCGAGTTAGAAAGATTTATGTTCCATGGCATATTTCATTTCATACGATTGTGGTTGTTTCGTCATGTTTCCGAGCATGTTCATAAGGTTTTAAAGGAGGCGCACATTTTCATGTTTTTAATGTATGTAATTTTTGTGAAATCCGACGAGACTCTAGTCATAGGCCAAGTCTACTGTCTGGCCTAGTGAAGATTCGCACGTCATTTCAATTTTCAAATCTTGTCAGTTCCGTGCCTTGGAACAACCGATTTTGTTACACATACGCTTCTTCAAATTCCTGGATTTCTCAAAGAATTATTTAGATCTATATCGTTTTAATTTTTTGACTCTATAAAGATTTGGAAATATTGAGTGTGGTGGCTGATCTTTGCTTTAAAAATTAATATAGGTCTACTCTAGATCTAAATCTTCTATAACTGGCGGTCTGTTTTGAAAAGTTCATTAAGTGACAGAATGTTGTGATCAAGGAGCAAGTGCTGGCCTGTGATACACAGAATAGATCTATATTGGCCTAGAAATATTGATCTTTTTCTAGATTATGTAGATATTATGTAGATCTATACTTTGCCAGTGAGATCATGGACTTAATAATCAAAGCCCAAAAGGTATGATACTTTAAATATTTGATGTAAAACTGTAAAGTTAAGTTTATTAGGTTGTTATGTGTTATGTTTTCCATCATAGTTCATTAAAGTTAGACAAATAGCCTACGCGCCGCAGTGTCAGAACATGTTTCAAAGAACGCCGCGTTGGTTTCAGAGAATTTTTCAGGAGGCCATTTACATCCCTGATAAATATATTGGCAAAGCCATGTTTTAAAAAAACAAAAATAATACAAAGACAATAATCTATACTATATATATTTGTGCACTTGAGATTTTTCGTTGCAAAAGGCTTCTGAGCCACTCAACACTAAGACTTCAAACTGTATATGGTGCATCAGAATGGGTGAAAGGGTGCACAGGTTTTAACCCTCACCCTGCGCGGGGCGGCAATAGTCGGTATTGACTTGCAAGCGCTCAGGCGGCACGGGCGGCAAAAGTCGGGAAGGTCAAGCTGACCGCGCCACGCGCAAGCCGTATTTTCACGCGTCGGGTCACTGACCTTTTTGAGACGTAACCACCGTGTTATTGTTCACTGTATCTCTTCTAAATCAAACGCATTGTGACATGGACATGTTAACCAGCGAACCACTGGTCGGAACCACAAAGACTAAGCTTTCAAAGGCTCTCCCCACACTTTCAAAAGATGTAACATCGACATGCGAACTGTTGCTCAACAAATTTGCAATATTATCTCATTTTCTCACAAGCTGGCCACCATCTGGAGTTGTCTGTATCTAAGAACCAATCAGAACCAAGCTCTGAAATAATCTTTGCCCCAAATGCCCACATTGGTTTATGAGTATGTGTCAATCAGGATGAAACCATTTATGTAGGGCTTGGGAGGGCGTGGAATCAGCTTGGAATCATAAGTCAGATCATTGGTTAGAGACTGACAGACTAAGGTTTTGCTGGTTAATTCATTATCAAGCGTGATAAGGCATAGCAGGGAATGTTTTCATACCGATCAATAAAAACCGAACCACGTGGACAGCGTATGTGGTCATCGCATATCGGCACGGGTCAGTGACCCCAGATAAGATTCTCCGTGAGTAAGGTCACTGACCATGCAGCGGGCATTACGGGTAGCGCGTGGGGTATGGGTTAATAAAAGTCTCAAATCAATGTAGTTTTTTTTTATTGGAAATTTATTGTTTTCCCAATTTTATATCTATTTCGAATCATGGTTCGCCATTTTAAGGTTTCATTGAAGCTGCGCATGCGCATTATGTTTGTTTTGAAGTTGCAGCTGAAAGACAGCGAAAATGCAAATCCCTACCAGAAATGAGTGTGTTGTGTGCTGGTGCGTAGGAAATCTGTAGTAAGGCACTAGGATATAGAAAGTTTTCCTGACCGAAGAGAGAGAGAGAGAGATAGAATGGTGGGTTCACAGGTTTACCCAGATAATACCGGGTGCCTTAGAATCAAAAAGCGTGGTCGAAACTTTCACTCAGTGTCTACTTTGCCCCGTATTCGTTCTTCACCTTCCTTCGCACATTGTTGGTCGAAAATAAACTTTAAACATTACATCCGTGTATTTTGTAAGGATGCGTGGTGTGAAAATAAGTTAATTGGTATTGAATCTAAGATCCGTTATTAACGTGACCTAGATCTAGATCTATAGTTGGGCTCAAGCAGCCTGTGCCAGTGTGTGTTGTGCAGCACTTGAAAAATGATTGTTGAACCAAGTATAAAATGTGTTCAGGTTGTTTCAAGAAGTTACTGTTGCAGTCCCTTTTGAAAATTGTAACAGCTTTGTCAAGTCGCCTAAGCTTGGGGAAACTATGAGCACATCTGGCATTAAAGCATCTGTCAGAGAAAGAGGGGGAGGGAAGGAGAGATGGGCGAGAGGGTTTGCTGTGGAGGACCAAAAGGGGGTGGAGATTGGAGGAAGACAAGGGAGATACATAAATATTGGGTGGGGAACAGGGTAACAGAGAGAGAAAGAGATGGGATGGATAGGAGAAATTGGGGGGGGGCGGGTTGGGAGAGGGAAGGAGGGCAGATTCAGGTTTATCCCTTGGCAAGACCTCATCTAGACCTGCCCAGTTTATGTCAAAATACGCCTTTAGCACCATTTGTAGAGCGGGCCCTTCAGCTTGTATAATAATAATACAAAGACAAAAATTTAACCATTATCCATTTTTCATGGTAGTGGCAACAAAAAAAACAAAAAACTATTAGTTTTTTTTTACTCCACGGCCTTCAGCTTAAATGTGAAACAGTATTAATGTAACGGAGGAAATTGTTTTCACAATTTGTTCATTAAGCATGCACTATGCAGCAGCAATCAAAACTCTTCTGGGAATTGTGAGCTGTGGCTGATAGCAAAACCAGCAGCCATGCTTTTCCATCGACAGCAGTTATTTGTAAATTTTAAGGTAGCAGTGCTTCATATGGTTTCATTGTGCAGAAATTCACCCTGAAAATAATTGCCCTTGCTTGATCATGTTATTAACCATTTATACATCGTTTAACTCTCGAAAGACTGGACTATTTTCCATCATTGGCTCGGATTCAGATACTGATGTTGTATTATTGGCCCATTTGGGCCTCCGATTTTGTTAGAAATGCCCTACATCAAATATGGATGTGTTCAGAGTTGTATAAGCTTGAATTTGATGTGTAATTTAGGATTGTTTAAAGTATTGTCTCCACACTAAATGTGGCTGGTCATTTAAAAAGATTTTAAAAAAATTTAATTCCACCCAGATGACATATAGAAAGAGGGAAAACAAAAAGTTTAAGGCTAAAAGATCAAAATTGTATTACTTGTTTCAAAGAACATTCAATTTCACATAATGTATCCAAAAATAAGGCATTTAACATGGAATCTTAGGTAGTTGTGAGCATTTTTACAGTACAAAACTGGATGTTACTCGTGAAAATAGCTACTCAGTTACAAAAAATGAAAAATATTTCTTCCTGGTCAACAAAGCATACTTAATGTTTTAAAAATCAGAATACAGTATAATTCAGTGAATAATAGTTACAGTTTGCATTCAGCTATGACTTACCAGAATTTCGTGTATGATATGAAAAAAAGTTAATGTGTAACCGTAGAATATTGGTACAAACCTTCTCTCCAATACCAGACATTCAAGTGAGATGTTCCACAAGCATGCAATTTCTTGTTTGGTTAAGACATAGATGTTTACCATACTTTCTACAAGCAAATTTACTTTTCCACTCCTTTTTCTCTAAACGATAATACAAACACAATTCAAAAGCTTACCTGTGGGTATAGGCACAACATGGTCTTCAATCAGTACTCTTTTTTTCTCATAGAATGTGATTTTCATCAAATGCTACCAATTCTTTGATTAGTTTTATAGTAAAATCGAGCTGTATCAGACAGGTTCAGGTAAGTCTGGGTACAACAGTCGAAACTCTTTAAACATATTGAAACTATTCACCTGAGCAACATCAAGAAAGTGATAGACAAGTGTTTTGCAGTATTTTGTTGTTGTCCTTAAAACTTTATATTTCCTGATCATTTGATCAGACCTATCATATCAACACCACCCATAAATTTATTGTAATCCCTCACTACCACAGGCTGACTAACTTGTATATCTCTGAAATTCCCATTCGCTTAAAAAATTGTTGTGCACATACAGAAAAGTCTTTCACTTAACAGATTTGTGCACACCTGTCAAAATATGAACTACTTTATTATCTTTCCATTGTACCAACCCTAAATTACCCATTCTGATCCATCTCATTTGTCCTCTCGCTGCTTTATTTCCCAAACTCCTTAGCGTTTTTAAATTTCTGTGGAAAATTCCTGCTATTAGTCAATATTGTACCACAAGCCAAAATCTTAACTTTCAAAAGGTCAATAAACAGCTGAACAGGGGTGTAAAAATTATCTACAAACAACTTACAGCCTTGGTTAAAAAGAGCTTTGCACTTTATGCTGTCGCAACCCATATCTTACCTTATTTGCCACCATCCTTTCATCGTCACTCATACAGTCATTCAGCTCCCAGAACTTCATACACTTCACATAGCTGCCAAGCATCCCGTTTTTTACGGAACAAGTCCGTATTTCGGGCCTCGAGTCCGTTGATCCGGTTTTGGTCCAAAAAATCCGTATTTTGACATTTCGCATAAAAAATTAAAAATTTGGCCTTTTTAAAGAAAAATCCGGGGAAAAGCTCTGTGCATTGGAAGTTAGGATAGGGCTAGCCACGCCAAAGTACTCGACGCTTAGCATGTTAAAAAGGAATTTAATTTGTTACAATCTGGTCAAAGCAAATTTATCATTTTGAGATTGGAATAAGGTGATTTTTAAACACTTTTTTATGCTTTAATTTGTAAATTTTCTGTCTAGGAGAGGTCATTTTTCACCCCTGTACCCCGCCGGGGCTTGGGCATCACTGCAATGGACCCCGGCTGTGTTCCTTATTTTGATTTTCAAAATTTGGCAGCTATGCACTTCATCCTCAAAAAGTCATGCAAAAATCATTTTCATCAGTTTGTCATGTACTTTCTCAGTTCTAAAATTTGACACTTTCGAATACGATTGAATCTATTTGTACCTATGTCTAGTCATGAACCACCTGCCCCATAAACCATACAGCTGCTTTGTTGACCTGTAGAAGTGGACACCGGGGGTCTGAACAATACTCATGTACATCAGCAATGCAAAAAATTTATACAATTCATCTGGTGTCGCATCCACCCTGTTCCAGTTCTTAGCAAAGTAGTGATTCTTCTGCTTCATGGTGGCAACATTGTCATTGGTGAATGCACAGATCTGCGAAATCACTTCGTTACAAATAAAGAGCCCGGAGAAGGCTTCTTGCAAGTAAAAGAATGGGAGAGGAAAAAAAAAGCCATGAGTAATTGACATGAAGAAACGATGAGCTACAAACATTATGAACCAAAAACAAGAAAAGGATTTCATAAATGAATGTAAACATCAACAGACCGAAAAGGTGCATAAATCATGTCAATAAATAAACAAATGTAGAATCTAAATTCTTGCAACATATGTGTTGGGTAAAGGACAAAAATCACAAACATCTGATGCATGGACTTCTCACTGTGATGTCTTTTTGCATTGCAACAACCTTTACTACTAAAGAATATAAGAAAGGTCTAGCATCCCATTAAACTCCTTACCTGGTGTTAAAAATCGCTTACAATCTGCCCTTGTCACTATGCCTGGCAGATGCAGACCTGGAGGTCTCCCAGGACGAAAGTCTGGCATGGTATCCGTTTGTGACCATACAGCTTTTCACTTTCACCTCCAGGTTATGAGCTGCCGAAGCAAAAATAATTTAACACTGTTATTGAAATTGAAACTCAGATCTATTTTGAGTTTATAAAATAGAGCTGAAGAAATATTTTCGTTAGATCTCATGCTTTATATCTACTGCAGTACAGAATGCTAACTATACTCAAGTGGTATCCATGTGTAAGCAATTTCAGGTCCCACTTTAGCAACATCAGTGGAGGGATTGTGGTCAATCAATAAGCTACATGACTAATAAAACAAATGAAATTGAGACTACAGAGACACTATGGTATAATGTATGATGTATTACAGCATGCTAAGGCTGTTGGTGATGCTTTTAGTAGGGTTAGTGCATTGGGATCATTATGGCATCAAAATAAACAATGTGATTCACCTCAGGTCTAAAGTATTGGCCGCTGGTTTTGGAGATATATTTTTGTCATCCGCTGAGCTACAACTTTCATCTGATGACCATTCGTCAGAACTGCCATTGACTGACTTGTCCAATGTAATGTCAGAGTCACATGAATCTATGTTCATGTGAAAAAAGCACGTTTATTGGCGTGCTGTCGATCTTTTGGACG
The DNA here is from genome assembly GCA_963931925.1 of Onchidella celtica. Taxonomy (NCBI): domain Eukaryota; kingdom Metazoa; phylum Mollusca; class Gastropoda; order Systellommatophora; family Onchidiidae; genus Onchidella; species Onchidella celtica. Next base: position 21,238,217 of record OZ007578.1, read on the forward strand.
ATCGGCTTGGGAAAAATAGTGGATGAAGAATCCCCTGGAAAGGCGCCACTTCAAATACAAAAATAAAAGTCTTCAGAAACCTGGACTGGACAAAATCCTGGATTTTATTTAATATTTATTATCCACCTATCGGAAAATATGCTCGGGTCGGGAAAATCGAGGCGGAATGTGACGTGATCAGTTCACTTCTGGGCCCTTATTGCTGTCGAAACTATTTTTACAATTTCCAGTAAAGTCCATCTTCCAGGAGTTAAGGATGTGACAGTTGACTTTTTGAAGATGCCATAAGGGAGGGGGGGGGGGGGGATCAGCCTATTGTTATGGCAGTAGAATGAGACAGCTTAGTTGGCACCTTGTTAGTTCTCTTGGAAAATGTGCCCTGTTCCTTTCATTCAAACAAGGCAGTCTACTTTTTAGATGATAAATTATTGGGGCTTAAGATATCTTGTGCGGCAATTTGTTTTTGTCTGGGAAGTCTTTCTTATTCTTAATGTGCCATTGTGTATTTGGGTCCCTGGGCCACTATCATTTCACATACATACATGTACATTTATTTTCAGCCCCATCTGTCTGAGGTGACAGCAGTCGATGTTTCATGATTAGTTAAGATCATGAACAAGTCGCCAAAGACAGATTTGGCTATGAACAACCATTGAGATAATGTATTTATATACTGCTTGCAAAGCCGGTTTTTTGGTCTGTTTTTTCAGCTCAATCATGCTATGCTGGCTGCAGCTCAAGCCGTCCTCAGCAGCCAGACTGGATGGGGGCCTTTGGGCCTTACTCATCAAGGTGGAGGAGCCACCACCAATGGGGACCCCCTGGTAGTAGCCACTACCACAGCTGCACCTCATAGTATCAGCACATCTTATGCCCCGGCTCCTATGGGAACATCAAATGGGGCTGTGGTGACAGGCGGTGGTGGGGCCAACAACAGTTTTCTAGGGTGGGGTAGCCAGACTGCAGAAATGCCACCAGTGCCACATACTGTGGCTTCCAGTCAGGTACCAAGTTGGGGCTCAATGCCCGCCAAGGCAGGGTCAGGATGGAACTGATACTGAAAGTGATATATAAAAGTGTTTGGGTTAGTTTGTTTGCTTGGCTGGTCAGTTGATTGAATTATCTTGTGCTGTGTAAGAGTGGATTTGTACTTTTATCAGAAACTAATGACAGAAAACTTTTCACATTTCAAAAAAATTTGTGAATTCTTTGATGCTTGTCAATATGTAAGCAGCATGTTTCTTGAGATTAAGGAACTGTTACCCATATATTGGACAGAATGTTATTTGTCTTGAAAGGTGTGAGAAACATAGATAAACTTTGCCCGGAAGATGTGAACAGTCTGGTGAAAAGCTATCCTTGATATACTGCATAAGTGTAGAATCTGTTTACATTTGTTTCTGTATTTTTTCCCCTCCTACATTTGTATTGCAGAAAATTTTGAATTTTGTCCAACAAATTAAGTTACTCTACATTATTCAGTGCTGTTTGTGATCAGAGTAATTTTTTTCTAAAAATATTTCATTATTGTAGTTTGTTTATATATGCTTCTTAGTGATCAGTGTGATTTTTTCCCCTCCAGATTATTTTGAAAGTGAAACTTCAGAGGGTTTTTTATTTCTGTTCTTTTGATAACACAGGCCCTCCTCCGCCCTTTATTTTAATATATATATATATATATTTATTTAAATTTCATCTCCATGTTTTTGTGTTCCTTTATCAATAGTGTATTGGGGGAGGGGGGGGGGGGGGAGAAGAGAGAATAAATATATATCTTCAATTCAAATGAGAAAACTAGAACTATATGTACATATTTATGTACATTTTCCAAATTTGCCTGTTTACTTTTTCCTTTGATATGAGACGGTGTTGTATTAGCAAGTATTGTGGTAGATGTAGGTTTTAGTGCAGAAACTGAAAGAAACAATTGCAAAGAGCCTGATGCTAATTGTATGAGATGAGAGTGATAGTTGAACATATTTATACTATTTGACACTCTGATCCTTGCAATTATAAGGTGGCGAAATTGAAGAGTGGAAAGCAGCTTTAAATGTGTCATCTTCATTTGAATGGATTGATTGGCATGAGTAGGTATGATTGCACATTTTCACTGCAGATTGTTGTTAATGAAACAAATGATGGCAAATCACAATGCAGCAGAAAGAAGTGATCTTCATGATAGATGTTTCGTTCAAAGAGACTGATACATGCTGAAATGGGAGTAGTTCTTTTTTCTTTTCCCTTTTTTAAAATTTAATCTGTACAAAACATTTCTCGGTGCTGTAGATTGTATATCTGTGATTCACTTAATTACATACCTTGCCCAAAGCATACATATTATTGTTGGTGAAGATAAAATCTAGCAAATGCATTGAGATTGGAAACAATCCTTGTGGGACTTTTTCCTTGCTGATGAGTCAGTGGTGTATTGAGCATGTGATATCTTAAAGAAGCTGTTCTGGTGAGAGAAAGGTTGACTCATACCATACAGTGTTGAACATTGCCATCATGCCCAACCATTCAAGATGACAGACGGGTGTAATTTTAGTGGTACGGTAAGACAGGGCTACAGCTGCTGTGATCTCTGCTATTGCAACAAAGTAGGGAGAGCAGGTGTGAATTGAGATGAAAGGAGATACTCATTTATAGCACGGGATATGTGTTCGTGAAATTTCCTTAATGTCCTCTTTTCATCAGTCTCATTTCCATGTTAGGCATCAAGTAATCTGCTGAGCAGTATCGAAAATGATGAGTCACTTTATTGTAATTATGCTTATACTTTTGTTTCAAGATTGCTTGCAGTGCTAATTATGTGAATGTTTCAGGTTTCTACAGTGTAATGCAATGATATATGTTGTTGTGTGAAGTGTCCCCTGTTATACAATTAAAAAACCAGAAGCAGGCTCTACAGTGTTTGAAAAAAGACTTATGTATAAAAGACAATTCTGTATTTTGCAAGCAGCCATGCAGACTGAAGTTATGTGTACCTCTGCAATGCATTGACATTGTGGCACGTATATAATTTATTTTGCTAACATGTTCGATCACGCGCAAAGGGAAAAAGAATCTGAAATTTCCTATTTTGAAAGTCAGCTACAAAGTCTAGTTCACATATGATTTACAAATTGCAACATGTAGAGGAAATGGTGGCTGCAAGTTAGCTGATTATGAAAAGCAAAACTTTAGATGCATCACATTATTCTATTGCCTAAAGATATTTTGGCAGAAAGACTGCTTGTTTTAAAGGGAGGTTTGCAGTAATGATTGGTTTGTCTGTGGCACTGAACTAAAGAAGCATCATTCAGGATACTGGTAAGTTAGGATGAACAGGCTGCATAATTTTAAGAGAATGATGTGAACAGAACTTTTTGGAGGAAAATGTCAATTTAATTTTTCTTTTTGTCACTTAATCGTTTGTTTTCACTTACTTCCCTGGTTTTTCAGTCAGCTGTTGCAATATGTTTGGTGTCTGACTCTTATGTTGACATTTACATACTGTGTGTAGCAGTGTATTTTTCAATCATGGTGTCAGTGCTTTGTGTGTTTTATATTATGAAACATTATATATTACTGGAAAAGAATTATCTATATATATATATGTATATAGTGGAATCATCAGTACTAGGTTCATTTATTACACTTGTTGTAACAGATATTTTCCTGGACAAGAGATCTTGAAAGTGAAAGTGCCGAATGTTCTGGGGGGGTAAAGAAAGTCAAAGATTACATCAGTTCGAGCAAATGTCAGTTGAAGTTTTTTGGAGTCTAGAAAGAAGCATGTGAGAAACTATTACGCTGTAAATATCAACATCCATGGTGTGAACGAAAGCTAGCGACAGGACTGCTGTGCATGCACTGAATGGACTTTGTCAACCATATTTGCCTGGTGTCTCCTAATAGACTGCATAACACATGGAAGCATATAGATACATTCTATCATGTATGAAGCGAAAAGGTGAATGGATTTGAAGTGGAGCACAACCATATTCCAAAACATCTTTGAAAGTCTTGTGCTGGTCAGTTATTTTATTGCCAGAAATTGACATCATTCTCGTCAGTTGCTATATTATGTGCATTCAAGGTCATCATTGGATTGGCAGGATGAGAAAGTTTACCATTAAGAGGGACATCTGATCTTTCTTCTCTTTCTCTCTCCCCCCCCCCCCCCCCCATAGTCCATTTTTATTACATGGTCTGGTTGCTACTTTTGCTGCTGTAGTCCTTTGGATGGGTTTTTACATTCTTTGAAATATTCTGTTTGTTTGAGAGAGGGATATCATATGCAGAGAGCTTTTCATAAGAGTTTTTCTATTTGTGAGTTATGAGCATTATGTCACTGCAGATGGGTTTTTGAATTAGTAGGTATTTACAGGTGTTCCCTCAGGGATGTATTCAGTGGCTTAGAACACTTCCAAATGGTTCCAGTTACAGGCATGCGGTGCACACTGATTGAGATGATAGATATGACAGGGGACATTCTATAGGCATGCAATTTGTGACAATATTTTCTGTCAGAATAATCTTCACACAGTAAAGCAGCCTATAGTTTATACAAGATGTCCATGTGAAAATGCATTAATAGTGCAGATCTGCTTAAATTTCTGGTGTCATATACAAGCAAACCTCTTTGATAAAGTTTATTATCAACATGACCAAAGTTACCACAGATTTGTCTATTTAAAATTCAAACAGAAATATGCCAATTTCAACAAGATCATTTGTTCTATGTTATAGTAAATGGCACAGCAGCCTTGAGTTCAAAAGTTTCCATTCTGGATATTCCTTTCTTCAGGTCATTGTGTATTGGTAGACGGCGATGTTGGTAACTTGGAGAATAGGGTTAGCCAGTTGTGTTGTGTCATCATTAATTTAATGGAACCGAGGAAGCATTGGAATGATGAAAGTGACAAAACTTGATTTCCATTGCCGAATATTACGTTTGTTGTATCGGTGTGTTCGAGAAATAGCATGGCTTGCATTGATAAATGGTACTGAACTCTTGTAGTGAAAGCAAGGACAATTGGCAGCATTCTTGTCATGCCAGATGGCACCAAGTGAATACATTGATCTATTTCTGATCAAGTGTTGTACTAAACCTTTTTTTTTTTTTTTTGTCCTGCAAAAGAGTCTTGATTTGTTTCACATATCTTGTGTTGCATTCTTTTCGTAACAAAGAAGTGGACATAGAATCTAAATAATATGGGTAGATGAAGTGCCAAGATAAGCAGGAGGTGTCAGAAAACAAAACCTATTTGCTAGGACTCCTTTGGTGAACACATTAGCAATAAAGTCTTAGCTATCATTACATTGGATGTAATGGAGGAGGTTGTGAATTTCAAACACCAGTCACAGGAAAGATTCCTTGATGGCAGTGCTTTTTCACGGGCTACAAAGGCTGTATGTCCAATATAAAAAAAGACTTTCTTCATATAGGACATACAGCCTCATTTTACACCGGAGGCACAAAACTTGATTTCGTTGAAGTCCACTGTCTGTGTGGCAACATTTGGCACTTGTTTGTACACCAACATTCAAACACACAAAACTTGATATAATTTTCCTGTCATTTAAATCAATACATTGTGTAGGGATATGGAACAAAATCTTACTGTATCGAACAGAAAAAAAGTTTTGTGATCACTTGTTTGTATTATATTCCATCAATCTGTCTAAAACACACCCAAGATGATGTAGCAATAATTACTGTTTGGCACAAGTTACTGGCAATCTTTTAATTTAAAAAAAAAAAAAATGCTTAACTGACTAATAAGATACGTCTGGGCTATTTTGGACTTGGTTACCGGTTCATTTGAACGGTCGTCTGACATGCAAAGGTGTTCATACGTTGCATTGACTTATCATGGGAACACCATGCTATGGTTGGCTAAGTAATGTACTGTGGGTAAAGACAATTATTCATTATTTGAGTGAATATTTTGACTTTGAATCAAAGTCATGTATGTTATGGATAAGAAAAAGCCTTTGTCCACAATATACTGTGCTATAGTACTGATGATCTGCTGGCAAGGCTTTTCGTTTCCAGTGGTGATTTGGACAAGAAAAGCAAGGGCACCATAGTGTGCAGGAAGGGGGCGAATGTTCATTGTATCTAGATGGGTGTGAAGATGTGCATATGAAACAACACAGTGATGATAGCAAGGAGAAAATAACATATGTAATATAATCATCTCATTGATGAAGAGGATTACAGCCGTGTTTGTGTGAAGGTTGTTTTTTTTTTAAAATATAGGTTTCTTTGTCGCAAATTTGATGATGTGAAAGATTTTTTGTTCAAGCCTAGGACAGTAGGAGTCTGTCCATGATTAATTAATGGCAGTATGTGAAGTAAAAATAAAGCAGCAACATCTTTCATTATCAGGGATTTTTTGAAGGCCCCATGTGGTTTGTAAGTCTTAGTGATGTAGCAGTTTATTTCCATTCTTTCTTTGTTTTGTAGTGTGCCCTTGGCAACAAACATTTGAAATTGAATTTGATACTAATAGTTCATCTGTAGCCATTTCGTCTCTTCCTTCTTTTGTAATTTTATGTCATCAGTTTGCCTCATGCAGATTCTAATATTTCCCCTGTCCTCTCATCCATTCCCTTTAAAGCATCTGCAGTCCTGTTAAGAAAAAAAAAAAGGCCGTACAGATCTGTGTGTTTGGGCTAGTTTTGTACAGTAGGAATTTGTCTGATATTCATAATAGCATATTAGATGTTAGACTTGCATGAACTCTATATATAATATGAGTTTCTTCTTCCTTTTTTTTCCTTTTCATATTCTGTAACAAAGACTTCATTTATTCTGTAGATATTTCTGTATTTGATTTTCTTTGAGACTTGATTATGTAGGGCTGATTAGCAATCGGTTAACTGCAAACCTCCTTGTACTTACGGATTACCTTGAAAAATTGTATGGTAATTACGTGTTATTATAAATAGAATGCATTTGAAATTCAGGTTTTTGTCGGAATCAATTTATCAGTCTGTAAATTTCATAGTGGGTTTTTTTTTTCATTTTATTTTGTGGAAGAAGAATTGCCCATCACATTTTGCAGGTTACTCATCCACCGTGAGTTAGGAAATTAAGGAAATGATAATTGTTCTTATGTGGAGTCCTTCAAACTGGGTTGTTTTGCACAAGTCCACTATAGTGCATGTATTCTGATGTGACACCTCTAGGAAGGGTGAAGTTTACTGCCACTAAAACCTTTCGTGATTGATTTTCTTTAGTTTAACATTTAAAATGGGGCTGTGGTTGGTTTTGGTTTGTAAATTTCTTCATTTGGCACACATGATGTAATCTTGTGGATGTCTGACTCTGAGTAATGGAAACGTGATGAAAGAGCAAACACACACCTCCCCCAAAGATTACTATTATTATTAGTGTTTTTTTTTTAATTTAAAAAAAAACGAAACAGCAAGAAAAACATGCAGTGTAATTTTTTTTTTTTTCCCTGTCATCCTCCCACTGATGAATTTTAATCACAGCCCAAAATGAACTCTTCCATTATCTTTCCCAAGTGACCATGGTGTATAGAAGAGTTCATAACCCATGTCAGGTAATATCATTTGAAGCATTTGTCATACAATCTCATTCTAGAAAGAACTATCGAAAGTGATCAGCAAGATAGGCCCCTTAGGTTACATGTTTAAATTTCATTTCCCTTTTTTTTCCCTCAGATTTTGTACCATATGTACTAAGAATGTGACGAGCAAAATTGCCTGCATGTTTTATGATTTTTTTTCTCATTTACTTCCCGGTTTGGAAAATTGGATTATGATTGATTTTGCCTTTTCGATTTTCATTTGGGTCCTAATTGAGAGAGTGAAAGTTCGTGAGCCTAACAAAGAGAAGAATACTCTTCCAGTTTTTTTTTTTTTTTTCCTGCCTTTCTTTGCAATGATCTTACCTCATTTTGAACTGCTCATGGGCATGTTTTGTTTCTAGCTTTACTTCCAGTTTCACTTCATTTGCACACAGGAAAGGGATGATTGCTGGTCTGATTATGTAAAGGTTTAAAAAAGGAAACATCCGTGTCAAACAAGCATTTAAATTGGAGTTCTCATACTTTCTGAACTCTACATGTACAGGTATAGGGTATTGTAACTCATTGAGTTTCATCTTTCAAGCCAATCTCCATCCCTTGCCCTCCTATATCTCTCTACTCTTGAACTTTTTGAACTGGCTTTTATGAACATGAACAGAACATGAACAATAGCCCATTCAGTCAGAATCTAGTGCAGTATACTACAACTGGGTTGTCTTCCTTTCATTTAATTATACTAGATTTACAGCATCTCTTCTCTTTCTTAGGCTCCATTGTGTTGCTAATTTAAACAAAGTACAGAGTTAATAAAATTCAATATATAACAAAGTCAAAAGATGTGTCTGTCAGTTTGTTTAAATTGATTTGTTTAGACTGTTATTTTACTGGTGGAGGCTTTTTTCTCCCCACTGTCCAGAGCACACAGGGTAATGTGTGTATTTTGGCGGTGAAATGACTGCATTTAGAAGAATATATGTCACTAGCGTGATTAGCGTGAGCAACCACAATTTATTTGTGCATTTTGAGATTTCCTCTGATTTTTTGGGAGGGGAGAAGGGGTATGCATGATGATGTGACAAAGTCTAGAGACTGTGATTTAAGGTACATTGTTAACCACTAAGTGCTGTCTGTTTATCGATGAATTGGCGCATAAAAAAGAAAACAAAACAGGCATATATGACTGGGCCAATACTACATGTAGTTTTTTAAAACTAATCAAAATAAGCCTATAGCATTTCAATCATGATTTTATTCCTGTTATTATATAAATACACCCTGTCATAAACTGAACCAGAATGCACCAATCTAATACTGCATACATGTACAAGGGTGGCCTAAATTTTAAATTCCATTCTGCAAGAATTGAGTCTCTTGTCTCTTGGAACCAAAGCCACCTGCAAAACCAGGACGAAACGATCCACCAACATTCAATAAATCAGTTTTGGCTGAATTCACTGTTCCTTGACCTAAGAATGCGTTTATCTGTCCCCAAGGAAACTGTCCAGCATGACCATGTGACATAACATTCTCATGGCCTAGAAAATCTTCATTAGGATTTGCTCCCATCATGGCAAAGGGAGAAAATGGCTGGTATCCACCGATATCAGATGTTGCTGGGCGGGAAAGTGCGTCCATGCCAAATGGCATATATGGGAAAACATATGGATTGGGACTGTTAGTCTGCAGAGGTATAGATGTGGTTGTTGGGACAGAATTTGTCTGACTATGTCCGTTGATGAACTCATTCAGTGTTTCCTCAGTGTTATCATTAACGTTGATGGAATTTGGAGAATCGTTTCTGTCGTTACCATTTTGACCAGATTGATTGAAGGGAGCAGCAGGCGTATCTGTTGTGGCAGTATTCAAATGACTGTTACTTGCTGCAGAGCTCGAGTCCGTACCAGTATCCTGGTTTGATGAAACAGGCGGTTTGCTCTGGGACTTGGATAAACCTTTATGGGTTACCGTGTGGCCGTAGCCATTTACACCACCGGTTTTAGTCTCATTCTTTTGGCTGTCGGCTACATTTGGAATGGGTCGACCAACATTTGTTCCAGCCAAAGTTAAATTTAATAACCAGTCAGAACGATGAATCCCTTCGCCAACTTCCAAAGACAGACCCCGTGTCTGTTCTTGGTTTGGGCGTAGTGTGATTGTCAAAGAATTGCTAACCTCACTGACTTTAATACTTAAACGATTCTGTGTTGCTTCAAGTTCAAAATCTGTTTTTCTGTGATTTTCATCCTTTTCACAACCTAACGAATTTTTCTGACCCTGTTGCTGTGAATTATCACTGGTTTGCACTGTGGTGGATGAGTGCAAGTAATGAAGATGTGGAAGTGAATCCCCGTTATCAGTGGGGTATGAGGGAGACTCTTTATGCTCGTGGTATGCCAGATCTGCATTTTGATCATGAGGTACTATATTGTCTTGTTTTTTAATGACAGGATGTTGGTGAGGGGGTGAATCCTGCTCCTCGGGAAATATTTGTGGAGATTCGTCAATTCTCTGATCAACTGACTTTTTAACATTCTGGATATGTTGATGATATAACACCACGGGTTTTTTTCCATCCTGATAGAAATGTCCTGCGTTTGGCTCAAGATAACTGAAATAGTTTAGGGGTATACTCTCGCTCTGTGTGCCTTGGCGATACATGCCTGGCATCTGAGTCCTACTGGAAGTTGAAAACGAGGTAGAGAAAACATGGCCAGCATTCAGACTGAAAACTGGGTTGTTGCTGGGTTGGAGAACTGAAGTAAACGGTGTGTCTGTCCCCCTGTGCGGCTGATTCCATGCAGTCTGAGAATGAGGACGCCTAGGATTTCCATCGCTGTTCAAACTCCGAGCTCTCTTTGAGAACCGCCGACTAATGTTGTCCACAAGCATTTTCAATGCTGTCTGAAATGTTGGCACATATGGTCTTTGCTTATTTACAATTAATTCGTGCAAACGTGGAGTCTGTCCATGGGCGATTGTTGTTGTGTCACCTGGATATAGCATATTTTCTGATCTGCCTGGAAAATACCGTTTCAGTGGTAGGGATTTATTCAGCTTGGTTCTCTTGCGAGAACTCCTGGTTCTACCCTTCCCAAATCTCCTGTGCACCCGACTTGCCCAGTGTCTTCTGCCGACGGATCGCTTAAATCTTGGCGAAACCGGTAAAATCTCAAGTTGTTTTTCCCCAGCGTTGTCTTCACTGGGCATACTCAGGGCTAAAATTTCACTCGATCCATGACTGATATCAGGGTCGGTGTTTGCTCTGCTTTCCAGCAATACATTTCTCAGAATCTCAGCCGGGAAGAATGCAGCTGGGGATGTCTGATCTGTGACTGTCGGTTGTGAGCCAGTGAATGTTGTTTGCTCTGGCATCACACGATTTGGAATGCTGTGACCGAAAACAGAGTGACCCTGCTGTTGAACAGGTTGGGTGACTGCTATCTGGGGAACTGTTCCCACAGAGCTAGGATTGACAATTCCTGACCCCGTAATCCCTACATTTTGTCTTGGCACGAATGCATTTTGGGGGCCTTGATTGATAACAGGAGTGGAAGTTTGAGCTGTAACTAAAGTAGACTGAGGCTGTCCGTTAAGTGGAATACTGGATTGAGTGCCAACCAGGCGTGGTTGATTTTTAGATGTCACACGTACACCAGCAAAGCCATTCAAACCATTTGGAGACTGACCTTGAACTACAAATGGCCTTGTATTGACAACATTGGTAACCTTGTTGGCTTGATTTTGAGATGTCACGGGCACACCGGCAAAACCATTTAAACCATTTCGGGATTGATCTTGAATTACAAATGGTCTTGTATTAATGGTGTTACTGGTTCCCGTGTTATCTCCCTGCTTACCTCTTTGTGAGTTAAAGGCAGGGGGAAGTCTACCATTCTCATTGGCAACAAGTGCGACATTGGGATCGGTAACAACAGCATTGATAACAATCGGTCCAGTCGTATCAAAAGCGCTATCAGGAGCCACACCAGGAGGACCTATAGGTCCCTCTAAAGGCCCAACAACAGCTGGTGCCTGATCGTCAAAGCCCGGAGCCAAGCCAGCTCCATTAGCATTTATACCAACGATACCGTCAGGCACAGCCGCCTGTAGTCCCACTAAACCAGGAAAAATATTGCCTATGCCAGGAATGTTAGCCAGCTGAGGGAATAGAATGCTAAGTAGCGCTCCTATGCCACCGTCGTCTACAACAGGGTCATCTTGTTCATTGTTTTCACCGGCAGCTACTGTGTCATTGGTAGGTGGGGCACTAGTTGTATTAACCACTTGTGTAGTGTTTTCCACTTCAGTCTCATTCATAGACACTGGCATTTCAGGCACAGTTTCGTTGAGGGCTGTGGCCGTGGCATTCAGCTGACTGAGAAACCGACCGTAGTTTCTTCGCTGATCATTGCACCACACCTCGGCGTCAGCTTTGCATGCCTGTAGAATATTATAATGTATCCCATATCACATCATACCATATTTTGGTTCATTGGTTTATAAATTATAGAACAACAGGCCCCTCATGACAAATTATGTATAGTACAAAATAATGTTTCTTTAAAATTAAATTTGAAGTGTAGGAAACTGCTGGAGACATACCACAACTGCTGCGATTTGTTCATTTTTGTTGTTGTTGTTGTTGTTGTTTTTAACCGGCAATTTACTTTACGGAAGTTTGTTTTTTTTTTAAGTATTTCAGGTAGCTGTCAAGCTTTGCTAAGAAAACTGAAAGTTTGAAGTTTTCAAATTATGTAAAAAAAATAAAAAAAATAAACCTTATCATCACTGATAGAATACTGCTGAATAATGCCATCTCTAATCATTGAAAGAAACAAAATGAATATCGTTAAATAAATTAATTAAAAATCGAAATTTACCAGTAGAAAAATCTGGAGAAATGAAAATATAAGGGGAGACAAATTTCATCACAAAATAAATTACATACATGTACCTGTATTTAACATGATCACATAGTAGGGCCTACACATAACACTACTCATACAATTACAAGTAGACCTGCAAACAAACAAGCAACAACAACAACAAAAAAATGCGTCTTAGAGAGTTTACATCCATGTTCAGAAGTCTTCTAAAACTAGCACCGCTTGAGAGTACACGACTGTTCTATGTTGAGACCATAGAGATACTCAGATAATACCCGGTTGAGACTTACCAAATCCCTGTAGTGGAACTGTTGGCCACTCCTACAACGCTGCAGTTGGCCAGTGTAATTGGAACATCTGTAATAAGATGCGCACGATGTGTCTGACACATTGGGCTCTCTGCCCTGAGCAACCCGACAACGGAACTGACTAGCCTGGCCATCAGCTGAAATAAATTTGAGAGTTTGTTTTTTTTACCTTTTCTTTGGGGGTATAAGGAGGGCCACAGAGATCTGCTTTAGCCTTTATATAACTCTCACAGTACTGGACGATCTGTGAACTACATACAGTAGTTCAAATAGTACGGCCAACTGGATAATCTTTGAGAAATGCATGTAAAATCTAAAATGTTTGCTCTAGGTTAGCCCATCGAAAGAATGAACGACTTTTATTTATTTTTAAATAATGTGCTTTCATTGTAACGCTAATTTGGTGCCTATGTACGCTACTCATAGAGGTTTATAGGCACTTGACTTGTTGCCAGTACATACGAAACGCTTCCAAGTTCCCTTGTGCACGGGACCCGTTATTAACATTGCTATGAGGAGGCGCGCGTTTTGATTAGTCAGTTGGGAATTGCGACCAGCGGGTATCCAGCTCCTGAATCACATCTGAAATTTACGTTTTCTTTTCTTTTAACTGTCGGAAAGACAGGAACTCGGGTTCATTTTCAAAGGTATGCAATACCCTTCACGTGTAATATAGGTGCTCATGATAACTTTTGTTACTAACGGAGACACGACGTGTTGATGGACTAAAATATCCTGCACGAGTTTGTCAATTCTTACTTATCCCGTCACCTTTGAAAATTTGTATTAAAACTACTACAGAGTTTCTGGGCAAAGTAGCCTGTTAGAATTAAAGTAGGACGTTCCTATTTTATTATAAGCTTACTTCGATGCACGTATCCTAGTGAGATCGTCACTACTTGATCCTCGGATTTTAAATAAACGATGAGCTAGATACGTTTTATCATCGATAAATCCAACCTGGGTCAAACTTATTAAATTGTAGCAGGATAGAACGATAGAGTATCTGCTGTAGTTTACCGGGATATACGGGGAGGGACTCGACACTCTATATCGGCTGATATTGATAATGAAATACATGTAAGTTCGTGACGAGTGGATATTAACTCAAAGTTTATACAGTGTGTATACATGTTTGTTGAAGCATTATTAGCACAAACCCACACTTCCCTCTTTCCTCTCTCTATAATATTAAAATCAAATATACGTTGAGATTAGATTTTTGGCTTAATATTAAAGCACGTGAGAATGATCTACCGGTACTTAAAGTGGACGACAGATAATCCAGAATGATTCCTGCATAATCAAACACGAATACGTGTATAATTTAATTTACAGTATATGGTTAAGGGCAATTAACGTGCATTAAATTGCCTGTGGTCTTTTGCCCGCAGGCCCTACTTACCAAGAGATAAAAACAGCACAGTCGTTATTAACGCCTGGAATAGCATCCTCCTTTTCCCGGACGTATCTGCACCAATGCTCGGCAGCTGTAGGTCTAATATTTATATACCATGAAGACTGGAGGAGCGAAACAATTATTTGAACGTTTTGTTAGAATAGTCACGAATTACATAATTACTATATTTCTAATAATTGTTTGGAGTCACAACTATTAAATTTAAATATAGTATGAAACCAGGTAACATCTGAAACTAGCATGATGCAGGATAATTGATGAATATATGTGCTCGGCCAACTTGACACGTTCATCATGTCCAATAGCGTCTTCCACAAACCAGGTTGCACTTCATTTAACAATGAACTGTTCACATTTTTGCGAGCCATTGTTTCGTTGTCACGTCACACTCAATTGATTGAAGTGACTAATTAATTATGGTTTATTGAATGTCATCTGAGTTTTTTTTTTAAACGTCTATGTTACAGCTTCTCGTCATTTTTTTTTTTTTTTTTACATCTGACTGAATATTCGGAGACAGAAAAATTGTAGAGGGGCTCATTTGTTTCAAATGTCTGACGGTCACAGAGGCTATGCTGGGCCTACAATACGTTATTTACAATGGCTCTTTGTCTTGTCAGGCTAGACAAAGCAAATTGGAAGACAATAATCGCATCTGAAGAAACGTTGATGACAGTTAAGACTTTCTCCGCAGAAGCAACAATGTAATAAACTACAGTTGTTCGTGCAACACCAATAGCCAGACCGTCATGGCGATGGCCTGTGTCAGCTCTTTCCTATTACATGTATTTTCTTGACTACGATACTCTTACTATCAACAATGAAGAGGTTGAAATTGTCACAGAGGCCAAATATCTTGGCATTACTATTGATTCATTGCTTAACTGGCATGCGCATGTAACATATGTATACAAGAAAGCCAACCAGCGCATGTATTTCCTCAGAAAGCTCCGCTTTTTAAAAGTTAGCAAAAGCATTCTGAAAATATTTTACACCATGGCTATTCAGAGCGTTTTGATGTATGGAGTTGTCTGTTGGGGAGGAAACATCTTACAAAAAGATAAAAATAAGATCAATAATTTAATTAAAAAAGCATCCAAAATTTGTATCTGTGATCTGCCATATTTTGATGAGCTGTACACTGGTGCTTGTATTAAAAAAGCTAATATTATTATAAATGACCCCCAACATCCCCTGAACAAGGAATATATAAGATCTGTAAGAAGTTTAAGGCTGTTGTCAAAGAAAACTAAGACTGAGCGCTACTTTAAATCGTTTATTCCATCATCAACTAGGATGTTACAATAATGTCGTCATCTTGATCGTAATCTGTGCACAGTTGAATTATGTCCTGCGTGTCAGGTCAATGTGTTTTAGTTAGGGAAGCATATTGTGTGCACTGTTAATTTTGTTAATTTAGTTAATTTATCAGTGTGTGTGTATATATGTGTGTGCGCGCGCTATGTATCATACTTCCTGCTTCTGTAACTGTATTGTTATGTATTCAATGATCAAAACAAATTTCCTTGTACAAGGACGAATAAAATTTATCTTATCTTATCTTAAATCTTGCCTTTTCGACCGAGATCGTTAGGAAGAACTTTTCAGACTTCACCTATCATTCTGTGGTGTCTCATTGTACCCATTAAACATGTATTTGCGGCAACAAGGATGTCTGGAATTAGCCGATAGTTTGAACAAGGTACAACCTGTGTCCAACATTTAAGTATTTATAATCACGTGTCTATTTCACGACAGGTGCCTGTGAAATTGAATATTATTACAAATGAACACAGATGTCTTTACTCCCACAAACAATAACTGAACATATTATTGCTGCTAGAGTGCTGCCAGTAAGGCGATAAGACAGCATGGAAAATGTTGCCTAATGTTACTGAATAGTTTAGCGTAATATCCATGTTTGTCTGTGTACAACCTAATTTAACGTTAAGCAAAGTCCCAGCGTCCACCGATCCTGTCGGTGTCGCACGTGTCTATCACTCTATGTCTCTACAGTGCTATCACTTTGTCCCACTCGAGCTGCTGCATTGATGATGAAGAGACCCCGTAAGGTAACAAAATATATTATGCTGTTATAGGTTCAACAGTACGAACTGAAAAGATCTCCATATCTCACATATGGTGCACCACTAGCTGGAAATACATTTGCCGCCTTTGTAGGATTTTACCATCAAAATCAATTTTTTTAAAAATAAAAAATTGGTAAAAATGCAGTTAGGCCTACCCATCTAAATACATGTATAATTTTGTAAACTTGTAGACAGCACATCAGGTGCCGCAAACTGATGGACATAATATTATAATGTCGACTTTTCTGACTTCATATTATGCAGTTCAGTTGCACTGTTTTATTAAACCACCATAGCACCTCAATTGCGTCATCAAAATATTTCACCTTGCGAAAAAAAACTCCCCTAATCACCTGGACGCATCTAAAACTAACTTGGTTGAGCTGTCATTTTATAAATTTTTATTATTATTCCCCCCCCCCTCCCCCACCCACAAGTACTCACATCTTAGAATACGGTGTTAGGCACATAATATCGTTTCTTCCGCAGTTACAATTACATGCATAGGCTTTGTGGGGTCGGGACAACTTGGCTTGATATGGCCAGTTTTGGCCGGTGAATATCGGGAGTGCTAAGGGTGTGAAAACGTTTATCTTTCATTCCATGAGTCGTGTTGGTCATGTTTGCCAGTGTACATCATCATGATCGCCATCGTAATCAATATATTTTATCATAAAACCTCTAGGTACAAGAAAACTGTCCACTGGTTATCAGCTAATTATCATTCTCACTGCCACTGCCTCAGGCTGAGGCCCTTGAGAATAAAAATCTCATCCTTCCAATCAATTTTTGCATTCGTAGCAACACCTTCAGTAGTGTTTATTTTGTTTCTCTGCTTGGTGTGTCAACTTTTGTAGTTCAACATGGCAGCTCCCCTGACGGCCTGAGAGCGATTAAAGGAGATTGTAAGGGGGCGATCGACTGACCGTCGTGCACATTTGGGAAGAGAGAATGTCTGATATCAAAGTAACACCTTTAGGTAATTTTCCTCTGGACTACCAAGTTTTTATCTGCATCAGGCTGAGTGAACCAAACCTAATTAGATCTATGGTCAATGCACTAGGTGCGGTCACGAGGCAGGAAATGGTAAATGCCCAGAAGTAAACAAAGTCCAGCAAGCTTCTGACTGGCTCAATTTATCCACTGAACTTTGGGCTTGTCAATGAACACTTAAAATTCTCTTTCAGTTAATCTGTGCTGGTCAGAACACTTTTCATGTATAAGCATCAACTGCATGTCTGTGCGGTCACCTGCTGGTGGTGCAGTCACAAGTTGCTGGTCGTGCAGTCACCTGCATGTAAGTGCCATCAGTGCATGCTCTCTGTGCGATCAATATCAAAATAGGTCTGATAATCAACCTTCCCATCCTCTTCTTTTCCAATTCCCTGACATCCCACTCTTTCTTGTCCTCATGCTGAATTTACTAGACTTATTCTTTGATCAAGTTGCAGAATGCCTTGAAATATAGATCTAGCCTATGTAGGCCTATTTGGATTTTACCACAATATTATCCTTTGTTTCTCATTAAATTCAGTTGTTTACTATTAGCCGGTGTGCAGTGGCTCTTTTTTTTAAACTCTTTTTATCATGTAATCATATTAATAATAAGAAATAATGCTGCTAGTGATCCCAGTTGATGCAAACACAACACTGATGTCACACTGCAACTACCAGTGACTGCACCTCATGCAGGGTGTCAGATGAATGCATGTCAGTGCAGTCAGCGCCATATGTGCATAATCACGCTCATAATACCCAGAAAACATATTTTTAATGAAAATCCACTCAAAATAGAGTGTCCAGAGCACTTCTGTGAGCTTACACCAGACCACTAAATGAAGAAAACTGTAGGGTCACAAATTTACCTTTGAACTCAAGATGGAAGTTTTTGGGACATAAAACTTTGAAAAGTTATTCAAGGCAAAATACAAGCTTAGATAACAGTCATATATGCGATGTGATGTTGTGATGTCTTGATAAGAACGTCACAAAATGTGGATTAGTCACAAAAACACCCGCAAATGAAACTGTATGGAAAAATAAATATTGACCGCACCGACATGCTGACCGCACCTAGTGCATTGACTATAGATCTATCTAGAATCTAGTAAATCATGATCAAGGCCTAGATATCTAGAGTCTAGATCTATTCTAGATCGGATCTTATGACCCATGTAAAGTGTTGGGGGATGCAGGCTGCCTTGCTGGCGAGTTAGTCCTCTAACTGGACATTTTTATAGAAACTGTGTGGCTCGACGATTAACATTCAGAACATGAAATAAGCGGCAGACCAAAGTTGTGTACTTTATGTGGTACTCCTTCCCCTGTGGTGATTGTACTGTAGTTTGCACTGCAGCTAATGATCATACAACGAATGAACGATGATCAGTGGGGAAAAACAGAAAAAAAGTGACCAAAAAAAAAAAAAAGTCAGATCTTGCAGAGCCTCGAGTCCTTGTGAACACCTGTATCGCGTATACTTCAGGACGCAATAACAACAATAGTGGTGGATAAATCGTAAGGGACCCCTATGATATTTGGATAAAGTACTTGTGATGATATGCAGTAGGTTTTATTGTGAACTGGAAGGCCCCAAATCAAGATTTTTCTGCATTTACATGCCATTTAACACACGTTTTATCATTTTCCCAAGACCTCTGCGCTTTTTCTGTCCCTATGCCAGGCCATTCAGGTGAACAAATTATTTTTTAAGCCATTCGCTTAATTAATTTACTAACCACATATTGTATCGTGACATTGCCTTCTCCCTTCTCTACTATGTAAAGCGTCCACCTACTATCATGTTAGTTTTAGCGAGAGATTTGATTTCCAGTTCCAGGTTGTAGAGCACACGTACTGAAAAGCGGTTTAATCAAAGGAATACAATATCTCTCTAATTACCACATCAAATAAAGACAACGGCCAACAACAAAGTCGGTCATTTTCTCCCAGTTTTCCCTGATGAAAAACCTACTGACAGACGCCCTTATGCAGCATGCCCTAATATTACATCGGAATTCATAATTACAGGCGTAGAACGGCGTCTCAAATACGTACATGGCCCCTTTCTTCTTATTTCAACCAGCATCAAAGTAAAAGTTTCCCCAAGATTTCCTCCAGTTCAAACTTCAGACCGTCAGTACTATTACATGAGTATGACGAATAGTTACGAATAGTTGCATGGTAATAAACCTAATCGGACGATACCATTTTGTTAGATATAGTAGGGGTGACAGGATAGATAAACACGCGAAAATTGTGTGGAAAAAAAACAACAACGACAGCCTTGGCAACCGAACAAACAAAGCGCGAGGCACACCGTTGCTATATAAAAATGTGGCCTCCCGCAGGACCCGCGGTTAAGCGTGTCGGACAAAATAATGGTCTCGCGTGTTGCGCGGGGAGGCCAATATAGTGGCCCATTGCAGGATTAGGGTTAAATCTTTTCTTAACCCTAACACTATCCCTAGCCCTACCTGCTGATCCTTTTTTTTAAAAAAAAATTCCCCCAGTCCTTATCCTTAAATCCAAACCAAATTTTATCTCTATCCCTATCCCTGTAAAAAATTACAAAAGAGTTTGAAGTACTTAGAATGCACATGCTCTTTCCTTTTTTTATTTTTTGCTTATTATTCTATGATACCTTTTGTTTTCCTTTTATTCACAGGAGCTGGACAGGGTAAGAAAAATAAAAAATTATGATATTATCAAAAAAAAAACAACTCCTATGGAACTGTAAAAAAAAAAAAAACCAACAAAAAAGGCATCATTTAATTCTGTCCCAGGTGCAGACCATTGGGTTTTGTCTTATTGCAGGGTTTGTTTTCAATTTTAAAAGCTGCATGCTAAACTGGAGCACTGCATTTTAAATGTTCAACTTTATTTGTGACACATTTAATATAATTTATGACTGCTGTAAATGTAAACTAAAAGGTCAGAGGTTGGTCAAGTTGAAATTAAGTGAGAATGTCTTTTTTCATGCTACGTACTGTGGAAAGACTAAATTATGCAATGCCCTCACTCTTTACCACAGCAGTGTCTTTATTAAAAGAGATGAAACTCAGATTCTGAGTCCCTCTGCTAACCCTCGCGCTGTTCATTTCCATTGTACACTTTGTATGTTGTGGTTGTTTTAATTCAGTCAGGAGCAAATTTAAAAAATGTCAGTTTTCATTTCTATGGCTGTTCCTGTTTTTTATATCCCAGATGTAGGGCGCAGCTGTATTCTCCTCAGTATTGGAGGCAAAAATGTCATGATGGATTGTGGGATGCACATGGGATATAACGATGATGTGAGTTGCATTTGATGAGTTGGTGCAGATAAAAATTAAATTCGTAAAGGGACTAAGTTGATAAAATTATGGGAAGCAAAGAGTAATGACTCAACATAGGCATGAAATGGAAATGAAAAATGTACAGAAACTGGAAAAGAACTGTACACATATATGCACAAATAAAAATCACATGGGAATTGGAATCCATTTTTTGGATTTTATAATCATTCCATTTTTTGCCTGAAGTTGAGTTGGGCTGAGTTGAAAGGTTGTGGGGATAAAAATCATATTCGTTTGAAAGTGAGGGAGCAAGTGCTTGATTGTCCCCCCCTAAAAAAAAATTCTTAGTGTGTAAAACAATTTTAAATGTAATTTTCTTGTGGCCTTTACATTCTTGGACAGAGACGTTTCCCTGATTTCAGCTACATTGCTAAGGAAGGAAGACTGACAGACAAACTGAGCTGTGTGATCATCAGGTACTTTTAAACTTTCTTTGTTTTGTTTGAGCTGCTGATTTGTGTTAGAGAACATTACATCATTCTAGTTGGTTTAATGGTGATAACTCAAAACCTGGTGTTGCTGTGTTCTGTTCTATTACAGAGAGGATTATGACATGTTTATGTGCTTAATTTTTAAACTTTGCTTCAAAATGCCATTTACACTGTTTGTGCTACTTTATAAAATGATTGATGTATCCTGGTAATAAATTCATTATTAACCATGTTTTACTCCAGTAATTAGAATGAGCATTTTGCAATGGGATATGAGAAATGAAGAAGAGTTTTTAAGGAATGGAATTATTTCTCTGTATTTGGTTATACTTGTATATATATTGCATTTGGAAAATTTGCAGGTCTGTGTGCCAATTTTTGTTATTAAATCCCCCAAAATGTGGTGAATAAGAGCCTTTATAAAGCAACTGTTGGCTACTGGATCCTTGTTTAACAAGTGCCTAATTCCTAATTTGGAGTGACACTGGCACACATTTCTCCATTGGCCAATAGTTAGTTACACTACAGTCTGGTTTTATGTAAATTGAACATTCTTTGGGAAAGAGCGCACTGAATGAATCTCAAGGTAAAAAAAAAACTTTCATCTCCAGTCACTTTCACTTGGATCATTGTGGTGCATTGCCATATATGTCAGAAATGATTGGTTATGATGGTCCTATCTACATGACACATCCAACAAAAGCCATTTGTCCTGTATTGCTGGTAAGTTTCTTCTTTGATCTCCTAGTTGGAGTGAAATCATTTGAAAACTTAGGAGACAAAATATTGTAAGTGAATGCTCGTTCATAAATTCATGCAGATTTTTAAAACAGCTGAGTGAAGAATGAAGCATTGACCCACAAGGCATGTTTGCAGTATGTTGAAACCCAATTGGGGATTGCATAAATAAGAAAGTTTTTGTGAGGATGTTATTTGTTACACTATTATAGTAAAACCAGCAAACTTAGCTGAAATATTTATAAACTTCTAAATTTAAAAAATCATGTGGTAGACTGTTTTGAAGTACCACTGGATATGTTGGAAGACTTCAAAATGTTCAACAACTGTAAGTCCTAGTCACTTCTATTATATTACAGCTCAGTTTTATTTGTTACATACATGACTAATTTCAAAGTGCCACAATCCAGGTTGTGCTGATCTAACAGTTTCATTGCTCTTCCTTTGATCTCTATACTTTGTTTATTTTAAGTTCTTGCGAAGCAGATGATGTGATAGAAATACAAAATGAGAGAGGGACTTAAACGATTCTGATAATGAATGACATATATATATGTTTACCCAGTGTTTGTTCTGGAAGAGTAGCAAGACGAGCACTTGCAGTGAACATTAGATTGTTTTATATGAGAACTGCCTGGAATGTTTGGCATGGCCAGGGGTTTGTTACTGGTCTATTATTATTAATGTTGATGTCACTGTGACATTTTATTTATTTAATACACTAGTGTAAGAGCCCGTTCAAAGAACGGGTTGAAAACAACACGCACAATCAGCACACAGATTATGTAGATCTAGGAAGAAAACAACTCACAACTGGCACAGCAACACCCGCATGGCCCGTACCGTGCATAAAGCAGACGGCACAGAAACTCATGCCTTCAAACTTTGAAACGCAACCGGAAGTTTAAATTCGAAACAAAACAAAGGCAGGAGGAAGGAAACCATTGTTGAGGAGAAAGCATTATTCGATGACGTACTCTATCTCTCTCTCTCTTACAATAAAAGTAGTAATCTGCAGTCCTGCTTCAGAACTCATGCGCGCCAGGACACTGCGCACCAAGCTTGATATGGTAATTTTTTATGACATGCACGATACTAAAGTCGAAACAAAATAAAGGCAGGAGAGAGGCCATCATTGTTGAGGAGAAAGCATTATTCGATGTTTTTAGGCCTATTTTCCTCCATGCCTCATGGAGTTGGTCCCTCTGGCATCCTCCTGCACCTGGATACATTTCCAGTCGTCTTGACCCTGTCTTGCCACTTGGATAAGTTGTGTCCAGGCGAGAGAGTGAGTCTGATGTTTGCGCAGCTCTTTCTCACTAAAAACAAATTCTTTGCGCCAGTCTTAACACTCACCTCGTCTTCTTTCATCTTTGTCTCGTCTTCTTTCCTCTCAAAATTCCAACGGCGATGGGCGAGTGCGGTGGCAGCAGGTTTGGATAGACTGGAAGCTGTTAGCACAGACCTACACGTTGGTGGCTGTGGGCTATGGTCGCTTCATCGTCAATTGAAGTGGAGGCGTGGGGAGGCAGCACCCACAGTAGCTGAGCAGCCTTATTTAAGGATAGCACTGCTCACCTCAACTGAGGAAGGGGCTAGAAAAGGTGCCCTAAAGAAAGCCCACTTCACATCACCCTGACTGGTATACCGCGACCAGTGGGGATCCCTTTTTGCGGTCGAAACAAAAAGAAATTCAGCTTACTCAGGCTAGGAGCCTGGAATATACGCACACAACAGGACAACTCAAACAACCCGGAAAGACGCACTGCACTTATTGCCATTGAGCTCAGCAGGTACAACCTGGACATAGTGGCACTCAGTGAGACCAGACTCCCTGATAGTGGCCAACTCAAAGAGCTCAGTGGTGGATACACCTTCTTCTGGAAAGGCAAGGGTGCAGTCGAACCGAGACAGCATGGTGTTGGGTTTGCAATTAAAAATGAACTTGTCAGAAACTTGCAGTCCATGCCAATTGAAATAAATGACAGGCTAATGACACTCAGGATCCCAGTTGGGAAAAGCCAGTCAGCCACCCTCATTAGCGCATATGCGCCCACCATGACAAACCCAGATGAAGCCAAAGACAAGTTCTATTCTGATCTAGAATCTGTCATATGCTCTGTCCCGGCAGCTGATAAGCTGATTCTCTTGGGGGACTTCAATGCTAGGGTTGGCTCCGAAATCTCAGCGTGGCCAAATGTTTTTGGGCCCTCATGGAGTTGGTTCATGCAATAACAATGGGTTGCGCTTACTTACTTTGTGCGCTGAATTTGGCCTGTTCATTACCAACACAAATTTTAGTCTCCCCGTGAGAAACAGAACGTCATGGATGCATCCCCGCTCAAAGCATTGGCATCTCATAGACTATGTCATTGTGAGGAAGACTGACAGAAAGGATGTCCTTGTAACAAAGGCGATGTGTGGTGCCGAGTGTGGAACTGACCACAGACTCATTGTTTGCAAGCTCAGACTAACATTGAGGCGCAATAGACGCCCTCAAGGGAAAGCGCCACCTAAACGCCTAAATGTTTCAAAACTCTGCTCAGCTGAGAAACAGAGCGAGCTCTCATCAGAACTCTCCTCAAAATTGGATTGCGTGACTTTTGACCCTGAGAACATTGAACAGAGCTGGACTGAACTAAATATGACTGTACACTCTTGCGCCAGCAGCACAGTTGGTTTTCCTGTCCGCAAGCACCAGGACTGGTTCAATGATAATGATAATGAAATCAAAGTGCTCATCAAAGAAAAAAATAGTCTCATCCAAGCTCACTGCAGTGACCCCTCTTCCACAGCAAAAGCTGATGCACTGCGTGCATGTAAGGGTGTACTCCAGAAGAAGCTGAGGAAAATGAAAAATGACTGGCTTGAAGAGCGAGTAAGAGAAACTCAGAAATATGCCGACACAAACAACACTAGAAAGTTCTTTGAGAGCCTCCGAGCTGTGTTTGGACCATCCCGCTCTGGCACTACGCCACTTCTTGCGTCAGATGGTTCAACACGCATTGTTGAATTGAATGCCATAATTCAGCGTTGGGCAGAACATTTCGGAGGTGTGCTAAATCGGCCATCAAATATAAATACTGAGTCCATTGACCGCCTCCCTCAGACTCCTATTAATGCAGCTCTTGCCAAGCCATTCACAGCAAATGAGACCCGAACTGCCACAAATCAGATGTCCTTTAACAAATCACCAGGCGTGGATTCAATTCCTGCTGAGGTGTATGCGTTCGGTGGAGAAAAGCTTATTGAAAGGTTGACCGAGTTGTTCAATCATATGTTGAAAGCAGGGAAGCTGCCACAGGACTTCAAAGATGCTTCAATCATCCATCTGTACAAAAACAAAGGGGACAGCCAAGTCTGTGACAACCATCGGGGAATCTCTCTACTTTCAATTGCTGGCAAAATATTGGCAAGAATGCTTCTGAATCGCCTTCTTGATCACCTCTCGTCAAATGACTTGCTTCCCGAGAGCCAATGTGGCTTTCGTAAAGAGAGGGGAACGGCGGATATGATTTTTGCTGCCAGACAGATTCAGGAAAAATGCATGGAACAAAATAAAGCGCTGTATATCACATTTGTTGACCTCACAAAAGCATTTGACACAGTGTGCCGTGAAGGCCTCTGGAAAATCTTGGCGAAGTTTGGGTGTCCACCCGAATTCATCACAATAGTGCGCCAGTTTCATGATGGCATGCAAGCTGCAGTCAAAAGCAACGGCAGTGTTTCAGAGCCCTTTGCTGTCACAAATGGGGTAAAACAGGGTTGTGTCTTAGCCCCAACTCTGTTCAGCATCATGTTCTCTGCAATGCTACAAGAAGCCTTTAGCTCTCCTCCTCAAGGGGTAAGCATCAAGTACCGAACTGATGGCAGTCTATTCAACCTCAGGAGACTTCAGGCAAAAACCAAAACCAAAAGTACTCAAGTCTGTGACCTACTATTTGCTGATGATTGTGCACTTCTGGCACACGATGAGGATAGCATGCAAAACTGTGTTGATAAGTTCTCTAGTGCCTGTGACAACTTTGGCCTCACAATAAGCACAAAGAAGACAGAAGTGCTCCATCAGCCTACTCCAGACGACAAGTATCCTGTGACCCCAAATATCAAAGTCCATGACAGTCTTCTGAAGGTGTCGGAGAACTTCACCTATCTTGGCAGTACACTGTCTTCCGCGGCTCGTGTTGATACTGAAATTCTCTCAAGAATCAGCAAAGCCAGCTCTGCATTTGGCAGGCTTCGAAAGAGAGTATGGGATGTTGCCGGCATTCGCACAGACACTAAGCTGAAAGTGTACAATGCTGTGGTCCTTCCCACCCTACTCTATGGGGCTGAAACCTGGACAGTGTACCAATCGCATGCCAGAAAGCTAAATCACTTTCATCTGGCCTGCCTTAGAAAGATCCTAAGGATCAAATGGCAGGATAAAATTCCAGACACTGAGGTCCTCAATCGTGCCAAGGAATTGAGCATCTTCTGCCACCTGAAAAAAATTCAGCTACGTTGGGCAGGACATGTTGTCAGAATGCCCAACTCCAGACTCCCTAAGCAAATCTTCTTCTCTGAGCTCTCCAATGGAACGAGGAATGTTGGGGCCCCAAAGAGACGTTACAAAGACACTCTCAAGCAATCACTGAAGGCCTTTGCCATTGATGTGAGTGAGTGGGAAAAGCTCTCGCTTGATCGTGCAAATTGGAGGGCGGCCCTTACCAGAGGCAGCAAAGCATGGGAAGCTGACAGAGTCCAGCAGGCTATCAAAAAAAGAGAACGGCGCAAGAAAAGGCCCAGTGGTACTGAACCAACGGAGCACTCTTGTCATTTATGCGGAAGGGTCTTCAGGGCAAAAATAGGACTTATCAGTCACATGAGAAGCCATAAGTCATGAAAGAACAGTCTTTCCATTCTGTCCTCTGTGTCCTTTAGTTCTCTTTATTGTCCATGTGTTGAAATTCTCAACAATTTCTGTTCTTTATTCCTCTGGTGTTGTTAAGGTCATCATCATACGTGATGGACGAACTATTATTAGGCCTATTTTCATTTATTACAAAATTACGTACTTCACTTTCATGTCAAAGGAATAGACATAGTAGCAAAAGGAACTATCTTTCACATGTAATTTTTTCAGGTCTGGGCATTTCTTCCTCGCAGCAGTGAATTTTTTGTCCTTGCTGTTTTTTTTATATAGATTTTTCCAAGCTTGCCCATTAATTTTAGTCATATGCTAAAGGTATTTTAAAAATATTTTAGCCGCTAGAGAGCACCACACTTAAACTCCCATGCATATCAGCAAGTCTTCAATCAGCTGACCACTAAGTTACTTAATAAAAAGGACCAACAGTTTTTGTTTTTTTATAAAAATGCATTAAAATGTGAAATTCCATCAAATAGAAAGTTAGTCAAATACTTTCTTGTGGCTAATCTCATGCATGTTATTACTGCTCTGCATGCTCATTTCTACACGTGTAATAGATGCAATTTTTATGCAAGATTGTAGGTGAGTCATGCAGTGTGTGTACTTTTTTTTCATACTGTCAGGAAGACTACCGCAAGATCACAGTGGAGAGAAAAGGAGAAACAAATTTCTTTACATCAGAAATGATTAAAACATGTATGAAAAAAGTTGTCACTGTGAACTTACATCAAGTCATTCAGGTAAGTTTTTATTGCAATGGCTGTGGAAAAACAATAGCCACCTGCAGCATCTTTTTTTTTTTTTTTGCCTGCATCTTTTGCAATATGACATGAGGATCCCCTAGACATCAGCAAACAAAGTGGCTGGAGCATTTTTCTTGATTTTGCTATGTTTCGTTGGTGGGGCCACATATTCCTGTTAATTTAAAATAATTATAGATAATGGAAAGAATAAAATATGTCTTTTGTGTTTCATGATTTGAAAGCATCAGTAGTGATATTCATTTTGGAGTTGGCTTTAAAACATTGACATTGTATGATCTGTGTCTCCAAAATAACAATTCAGAATCATTATCAATGAATGGAATAACGGGGAAAAAAAAGGTATAAATTAATTGGTCTTGGTTAAGTATTGCCATCATTCAATATTCAATATACATATAAGAGTCATGAGAAAATGATGGGATGGATTTTCAAGAAACATGTACTGTTATCCACGTACTACACTTCCATATTTTTTTTCTCAGTCAAATGCCCTATGCTTTTGCATAAAAATCTGATAAAGAGACAAACCGGCTGACTGATTCTACATTGACTTTCCTCATACCATAAAACATTTTTAAATTAAAGTTAGAAGCTCTGTGTAGGCAGTTCAGTGAAAAAATTCAAATTTCACCAAGGACCATGAAACTATGATCAAAACAATAGTCTTGATGCACTGATTATAAATCTTTTTGAATTTTTAAAATATCTGTTTGTTGCAAAGTTATGATTATGTTTTTTTAATGTATCTATTTTGGGCTTAATTTTAGCACTAACGGCTGTGACAGGATGGGGCAAACGACGCTGGCTGTCGGCAGGGGATGTTACCCACTATTTCTATGTCATCGGATGCAAACTAACGTCGTTGAATGTAAAGATTAAGAAGCATTTTTGGGCCAAGCCCAGCGCCTTGGTGCCTGATTCAATTAACTGAATTCTTACCATATTCGGGAGAAACGGTCATTAAAAACATCTAAGTGAAGTTTCGAAAACATAAGACAATAGATTTTATGCACTCGCCGATTCAAAATTTACCTCATTTTTGAATCAAAATGTCTCTAGAACTATCAAATCGACACAAACTTGGAGAACGCCATTTTGAAGAGCATTCATTCCCCTTTAAATACATATATGCATCGGAAGTGCCGACAAGTCGATGTTAACGAAACAAAACGGACAGTTTCGAGACATAAACGCGAAAGTCACGGCCAGTCACAGTTGGCAGCGGGCAAAAAAGGCTGCCACGCGCGAGCCTATCGGAGCGTCACTGAACTGCCTACTCTGTGTCAAATGGTCTGTGCCGGCATAAAAGACAGATAGAGACAAACAGACTGGTATATATTTAGGGAAATGAGGTGATGGCATAGTAATTAACTGTTCATTTGCTACTCCTGTTTAGGTGGATGATGAGCTAGAGATAAAGGCTTACTATGCTGGCCATGTGCTTGGGGCAGCTATGTTTCAAGTCAAAGTTGGCCAGAACTCTGTTGTTTATACTGTAAGTCTTCTGGTAGAAAATTACCTCATAATAATTACAGTGATGGTAAATGATTGCATGCAAGTTTTCAAGGCTCTTCGCTGTTTTTTTTTCTACGAGGAGCTTAATAGCTGTGACATGCAGTGTTTGTTTTTAACTTTGATAAAGGTGTCAATATTGAGGTAAACTGTGGCTGTTGTACACCCAGGTATGCATCCGAATGGTCATCCTACAAGATAAATTTACACTGTGCTGTGGGGTTTCATTAGTTGTGAGTGAAAAAGCAAATGTTTTTGGGTCAGAATAGTCCCTCTGATAAAATATTGTGATAGTCATGAGGAACTTGTTTATTTCCTCATATCTTGTCTATTTTAGTTGATGTCTTGATTTGTTTGGGCCAAGTGATTTGTGTGATTGCACTGCAATGTGGTTTAAATTAGAGAAACGAAGTGCTTATTCATAGTGTGTGATGTGTACCATGAAAAAGTTCTTCCAGCCTATCGTGGTCTGCTGTGGCGATGGGACTAGGATCTGCGGTTATCAGTTGGAGACTGGGTTCAATCCATCTTGGGTTCAATTCCATGCCAGAGTTTTGTTTTTTTTTAAAACCTAGTACTGCTCAATATTAGGAATCATTTTTTCCTAAGGAGTTTGCAGAATTGATGTCGTGGGGGAACTGATCATTACTAGTGTGCTCCAGATTACTTCTTTTATTTATTCCTGTTCATTTTATTTATTCCTTTTCATTGAACAGGGCAGTTGCTAATGAGAAATTTTAAACATGTAAATGGTTTCTTTTAGACAGTGTGAACTAAATGGCTCATCTCTCTACGATAACCTGGATCTATTTTGTATTTACTGAAAATATATTTTGGGGGTCTTCTGCTTCAGCTATTTGTCATGTTTTGTTTTATTACTTTTTTGTTTGCATGGAAGTTTAGTTCATTTTTATTTGCTCTGTCAGACTTTCTCTGTGATTTCACACCCGACAAAACTGGCTAATAATTCATTAAATAAAAATAATTTTAAAATCCTAGTCACAACTTAATACTCTGGAGCAAAGCAACATGAACAGGGGGGGTCAAAGAAAAAAGAAGTGAGCTTTTGTGGAGATTCGTGATTTTGATCTAAAGGAGCTCTTCCTACATAAAAATCACAAAACCGAAAATCCATCTGCAAATAAGATTCTGATCTTATTCGCAGATGTCTACGAATAGGATCCAGATCTTATCCACAGACATCTGCAAATAAGCGTTGCCTTAGAGAAATAAGACAAACAGTATCTGTGGCGTTCAGTAAATTTTGTTGCATCATTAGGATTGTAGTTCACTGTAAGTTACTACATTTAATATGTGTGGTATGGTGAATGTTTACTATTTACTTGTATGAAATGGTTGAAATAAAAGTATTTTTAAAAATTCTGCTCACTCCTCTTGACATGCTGGTAAAATGCATTAATATTAGTGTACACTCATTGATGTGTTGAAAGATAGAAATAGATAATGTTGAATGAAATGGTGATTTATTTTTTGAAGGGTGATTACAACATGACTCCAGACCGACATTTGGGAGCAGCGTGGATTGATAAATGTAGACCTGACCTGCTCATAACAGAGTCAACATATGCCACCACAATTCGAGATTCCAAACGATGCAGAGAGAGAGATTTCTTAAAGAAAGTTCATAACTGTGTGGATAAAGGAGGAAAGGTAAAGTGAATATTTAGGAATGAATTTCACAACTGAAAATTCTGAAGATGTATGTTTGTCACCAAATGCAATGCTGTGGGAATTTGCTAGTGTGGACAACTATATTAGACAGGAATTGTGAATGTGGAAACTCAAAACTTGTGGGCATAAATATAAATGCTGTCTGTTTTTCTTGTATAAGAATGGAGTCTGTAAGATATGAAAGGGAAATGAAATTCAGTTCATGATGGAATCTTGCTCCTCTAAAGCAAACATTTACGTGAATGAATGATGAGCTAATATTGAAGTTGATAGTGGAAAGCTTTCTGTTTCTGCAGGTGCTAATTCCAGTCTTTGCTTTGGGCAGAGCACAAGAATTATGTATTTTGCTAGAGTCTTACTGGGACAGGATGAATCTCAAAGTGCCAATCTACTTTTCATTGGGTCTGACAGAAAAGGTATGCTGTTTCAGTTTATATCTTGTCAAGTGCCATCTTGTCTTGTGAATGTGCCATCTCATATGAACAGTTCAACAGTTTTATTGAAAACTAATGTGTCTCCAGGGGATCTTTGAAGCCAAAATATTATTTTCATAGAATTTATGATTTATTTTATGTGGCTAGGAGAGTAGCATGTAATTAATGCCAAAGTCTGAAATCTTTTGGATTATGACTTGGTAGATCTTTATAGCCCATTGAAAGAAGGCATGCGGCCATGAAATCAAAGAGTTGTGAACACTGTATGTTTTGTTTCGTGATAAGATTTTTTTTTTCATAAATTTCTGCCATTGTTAAGTTTGTCAAAATTTTTATGACTTGTTTTGCAGGCAAATCACTATTATAAATTGTACATTGCATGGACAAGTCAGAAGATCAAGAAAACATTTGTTCAACGAAACATGTTTGAATTCAAGCATATCAAGGTACTGTTAAGTGTTAGCCACTATTTTGTCAGCCATTCACTTGTTTTCCTTTCTAACTGAAACATTTAGCATGAATGCATGCATTTGGTCAAAGTATCCATTTGATGACAATATGGAAGAGGTATTGTTGAATATCATATCATTTTAATATGCAGTCGATAAGTTTCCTTGTGCTGCAGTTTATATTAATGCTGTTTTTCAAATACAACAGCCCTGTGCAGTGAAACAGCTTACTTCACAACTTTTTCCTTACAGCCATTTGACAGAGCCTACATAGATAACCCTGGACCTATGGTTGTGTTTGCAACACCAGGAATGCTGCATGCTGGATTATCCTTACAAATCTTCAAGCGGTGGGCTCCAAGTGACAAGAATATGGTAATTCCTGGAATAACAATCACTTAAAATAGCATTAATGGGTTAAAATTCATGGACACGGAATGATTATTTAGTGATGGGTTTGTGACCAATGGTTAATAAATAATTGAAAATAAAGATAATAAGTAAATCAATCCAGGCTCTGGGCATTCACTGTAGAAAGACAGTGTTTATTGCTGCAAGCTGTTTAACTTTTTAATATCTGAAAGAAAGTAGTTTTGGTACTTTCATGTTTTTCTTCACAGCACTAATATCAGTGGGTGGGGGGATTTTATTCTTAGCAAGATTAGTTTGTGAGTAACAGCTAAACTTGCAAGGTACATCTTCCTTATCCATCATCTGTTTTGTCGAGTTAAAGATGAAAAGAGGTGGCAATGTATATATATATATACAAGCTCAGAAGCCGTGCCCTAAGCGGCCCCCCTTAACCACTGCCCCGCCTGTCACTTTCTATCCTCCCTATGGTATTCCCCGAGATTGGGTATTCCTGTGCTCTAATTTTAGCCACAAGCACGGTGAATAGTTTAAATTAGCCAACAGCAGGGACCTGCATACGACAGGAAGTGTTCACACCATGGGTCATGTACTCGTGTAAAAAAGGGATCAGAGGTGAGAAGTCATTGACACAAAACAAACTCAAAAAAATTTAAAACAAAAGCAATAAAAATGTTCCAAACTTTGGTGCACCCTCCAAGGTATTTGAAACCTACACATGCAAAATTTGGTTACTGTAGTTTGCCTAATAAAAAAGTTTTTTGCATTCAAAGGTCGAGAATTTGTGAATTATTTATGTAAATTAATCATCATGGTTCTAACCTTTTGGCCTAAGTCAGACTTAGCCAAAACAGAATGTACCTGTTACGTCATCGCCCTATCCATGGTGCATCTATTAATGTAAAAATCATTCAAAAGTGCCAAGCCATTATCCTGGAAATAAAACTTTCTGTAAGTGTAATGGCCTAACTCATTCATAGACATAGGCCATTTTGGTTCTGGGGTTGTTTCAGCCAACGTGGATGATGGCCACATTTACCTAGAGTCATTTTTGCCTAAGTCTGACTGCATTGCAAAAGAATTTAAATAAGTTTTTTGCGATTTTCTCAGAAGTGCAAAAAATGACCTAGGCCAAAAGGTCAGCACCATGACGAAATACAAGTTGAGTGGACAGCAATTATTTCAGTTATCAAAGTAACTTGGAACATATGCCCAGATTTTTATGGCTTTGGGATGAGAAATGAGGAGCAAGGGAGAAAAGATGAGTTGCATCAATCATATCATTTTAGGACATTTTATCCTATGTAGAAGACTGTTTTGATGCCTGTATTAGAGAGAGAGCAAGCCCTGTCTGCAGTGTGAAATAGCTGTCACTGACTCATGCATTTTGAGTTATGTTGTTACGATATATCACCAAGACAAGATATCAGAGATATAATGGGAATTGTTACAAAAGTAAAATACAACTTTTAAGGAAGAACGAGACCAGTTTTGACAGAAAAAAAAATGCATGTACTTTGTTTATATTTTCATTTTTCCCATTGACGTTAAAAGTTTGCTTACTAATGAAGCTACACTTAATTCTCCAATTTCATTGAGCAGTTTTTGTTCTTTGATCACAGGCTTAAATGAATGTATGTAATTTCCTAAATGCTGAAGAGTACAATGAATATTTGAGAAGTGAGAAATATGCTCTTTGGATGCATGGTAAATGAAATTCCTTATTTTGATGTTTCATTTCAGGTTATCATGCCAGGATACTGTGTAGCTGGAACCGTGGGTCACAGAATTCTAAATGGTGCCCGCAGAATTGAATTTGAAAACAAGCAAGTGGTAGGAAAACTCAGTTGTAATGACTTATATTTAGATTTTTTTTTAGAGATGTTCTTTGATCCGAGGATCTAATCTTGTTCATAGGTTTGATGGCTTTTGGAGGATGAAATAACTAGCTACACTGATTGTTGGAGGAAACATCATGTCACTGCTGTATAGTGTCAATAGCAGTACAGTGAACTTCTCTTGAGCTGATCTCTTTTGGTGGAACTGGCACTGTTACATATTTTATATTGAAATAAAATGATTGTGTTGATTTCAACTTAAGCGTTGCAACACTTGTGTTGACTTTTATTTCCTGTCCCATCTCTTGGTCCAGTTCTTTAATGCGAAATGGATGAATTGATCTCGATTATTCAACCAATGAATTTGAGTCAGCACCTCAACTTTCCAGCAATGACGCTCCCCCAATGGCGAGGCAATGTATACATACAGTATCTATGTTCAAAGGCTAGGCTAGTGTAGTCCTCTCCATAAAGCTTCCTAGCTCCATGGTCTCTTTAGTTTTCACACAGGTAGTCAGTCCATGTGGGTGCATATGACTATACATACACAGTGTTGTACAGGTATTACGGACAGTCCTCCTTCTCAGCCCTTCTCTTATGCATACTTGAAAAATACTACCACCCAACCCCAAACACATGGGAACACCTAGAGGTCTGTGGCCAAGCCAGCATGGTGCAGGTGTTTTGACTGGCAGTTATTTTAAGCACAGATATTTCATTGGATACCTCAAATACAATACATAAGTATCGCATCTTGTCATTAGTCTATGGTTTCATGAGAGGCAAGCCAAGATTAGAAACTGTAGTGCACTGAGCATTGGACGGTCAGTTTGAATGCGTTTTTACCGACTCCCTCCCCCCACTCCCACCCCTTTAATGTAAAGCTAATAGTGACTTTGGGTCGGCGATGGATGGGTTGGACAACGAATGTGTTGATTTTTTTTTTTTAATCCCCTGACGACATCAACTCAAGCTTGGTTGACAGTATTACTAATACTATAAAATTGCTGGGCTAATGGTATCCCATTCTTTGATTCTGGATCTTTGCTGGCAATGACTGGGAAACCTAGGCACTGTGTCTTTATGTGTTGCCTTTGTAGAGCTTCAAAAAAATATTTTTGTGACTGAAAACTGTTTCAAAACATCTAATACACTACTTGCCTGGCTGAATATTTTATAGTAATCAACAAATTCATACATTTTGTGACACTGTTCTATGTGTACAATACTTGTGTTTCAGTTGGAGGTGAAAATGACAGTTGAGTACATGTCCTTTAGCGCCCATGCTGATGCAAAAGGTATCATGCAACTGATCTCTCACTGTGAACCTAGAAATGTCTTGCTTGTGCATGGTGAGGGAGAAAAAATGGCATTTCTCAAGAACAAAATACAGCAAGAATTTGGTAGGTTTTGTAAATGCTGATGTATCCTCACAACTTCTTTTTTTCATCTATTAGGAAATAACTGGTATGTAACATAAAGCATTACATCAGTATTTCACATTGTCATTCTTGTGTGCTGTTTCATTGTGACAAGGATTTGAATTGAAAGTCAACTGAAATTCTGTTTTGGTGGATGGAAAATGATGTTGGGGTACTTTATTTGGAAAAGTAACAAATTAGTTCTTTCTTCTTCTTTTTAAAAAAAAAATGTTCTCTTTGTGAAATAATGCGGTGGAGTCCTTATAATACGAAGTTGTTGGGAATGGATTCAACTTCTATTTACCTTTGAGAGAGAAACAAACATTATGCTGTTCACACAATACCGAAATTTTGATTTCATCCCATCCCCCCTCATAAAAAAAAAGAAATAAGAAAACATGCGCAGTATGGGATCATTTGATTAATTATTTTTCTTTAGAAGTGACTGTACCATGGTGGTAAAACATGTAAGCAGCATTGAAGGGTTTAGACCTAGTAATTTTGGCCAGCAAACACTGCCACCTGCCTTTAAAGCAGTATACTGTCCTGTGGTGACGTCATAAATTGATAAAGACATTCCCTCATGTATGATGTTCAAATGCAACTCTGTAGGGCTACTGCATTATCCCACCCGCTGGCTGACCTTGCTGCACATATCAGCGGCGTGGAATGACCATTCTGTAGTGTAACAATGCCCTAATTGTAACTCTCCCTCCCATTTCATGCCTTTTTCACTGCAACACATTAGTCTAACCCTTCCCTTCCTCTTGGTCACTGGAGTGAAAAGTTTCTGAATCAGGCTTTCAGCAGGCATGCAATTCAAAGTTATATTGTATGTTGGGGTGAGCAAGCTTGATGACTTCAAATTATTGGAAATCGGTGGGTTCGAATTTGAATTATAGAAGAAAGATTGGTAGAGATAAAGAAGAAGAAAAAGCCAGACTTCAAAATTACCTCAATATAACAGAAATTCAGATTCTCAAAGTTCAATTTACGTGGACTCCACCGTAATTTAAAAGAGCCTATATGCTGACATCAAAAACATTTAATCACAGGTGTCAACTGTTACATGCCAGAAAATGGTGAAACAAGCCAAATCCAGACTGTCCATAACATTCCTTTGGATATTTCCCTCGGTCTTCTTAAGAGGCAGCTAGCTCCTGCAGAGGGTAGGCTCATAGTTAACACTGCATGGAAATATAATTTTAAACATGATCATTAAATGTGTTTTCTTATTTCTTCAAAGAAAGTGTGATGTTGCAGTATCATCATTTGTAACTTTCATGAATAACAAATATTGAGGGTCAGTATATTAAGAGTTGTTTATAATTCTGCATAGATGCAAATGATGGTTTGAGTTCGTGAAAAATGCCATTAGTATTTTTCTCTTGAAAAAGGTTTTCAGACATGTCTATTGCTAGGTAGAGGTATGAGAGGAAGTTTGGCATTATAGTAAAAAGTTGAAAAACTTTGAAAGAAACATCTGTTGTGTATGGTAGGTTTGTTGAAAGCATTGTTTTACATTACACTTTAACTTTATCGACTTCAGACACAGACGAGCCAGATCCCAAGCACTTGAAAGTTTTGCATGGAGCACTTATGATGAAAGGAAGTGTAAGTCATGGCATGTGTAATTCAAAGTTCCTTCAATAAAATTCACTCAGGTTTCAGAATGTTGGAACAAGAAAAGATATCAAACTGGTTATGTTCATTATGTCGGTTTTATTTATTTTATTGTTGTACATAGTTGGAAGAGCAAAATTCATACTCTAGTTATTTGACATGGAAAAAGATGATTTTTCAAGGCCCAAACTGATAGTGGAAAATGTAAAATGTTTTTGAAATGGTCCTGGTTACTGGCATAAAATAGATTATGAAAATAAACTTCAGCAGAAAGATAGCAATTGCTTGGCAGACCCATTCTGATATCTGGCTATAGAGTTTGTGGATTTGGCACCATACTGCTGCCTGTTTGGCATAGGTTATTGCCAAATGGTCAAACCTACTGAGGTGTTTAGAGAGGATAAAATGTCGTTGAGAACACTTGTACTTCTGTGTTTTATTGAAGTATGTTTACTATTTCATTGTTCCTGACAGCGCATGCAATTAGCTGAACCAGCTGCTGCTTTCAGAGAACTTGGCCTGGAGGAGTATGAGCTCAGATTTACTTGCACCATTACATTGGAGGAAGAAGGTTCAGTGTCAGACACTTCAGAACGAGTATATAGGATTCTTTTGAGGTAAAGGCGTGATGTATGCATGCCATATTTCATACAGCAACTATTTCTAGCAAGAAATCTTTGTTGTCGTCTCTGTGTGTTAGCTCAACCCTCATGCTGCGAGAGGGGTCGAAATATATACATTGTACGGCATTGACTTACCAGGCATCACTTTGCACGGGCATATCAATATGCCAAGGTCAAGCTGATCTCGTCACGTGCAAGCGGTATATTCACGCATTAGGTCACTGTCCTCTTTGGTTCGAGGCGCAAGTACGGTCTTATTGCCCAATGTATCTCTTCTAAATCAAAGGCATTGTGACAAGGACATGTTAACCAGTGAACCACATGTCGGAATCACAAAGACTAAGCATTCAAAGGCTCTCCCCACAGTGTCAATAGGTGTAACACCAACATGCGATCTGTTGCTCAACAAATTTGCAATTTTATCTCATTTTCTCACAAGCTGACCACCATCTAGACTTGTCTGTACCAAAGAACCAATCAGAACAAGCTCCGAAATAACCTTTGTCCCAAATGCCCACATTGATTCATTAGTATGTGTCAACCTGAATGAAACCATTTGTTAAGGGCTGGGGGGGGGGGGTGGCTAGTTATCATGCTTCATTCTCACAAAAATTACAGCTGTCGGTTAGAGACTTACAGACAAAGGTTTTGCTGGTTAATTCATTATCTAGGGTGATAAGGCATAGCAGCAAATGTTTTCATACCTATCAAATACAAACCAAACAACGTGGACAGCAGTAGTGTGGTCATCGCACATCAACAAGGGTCAGTGCAACCCAGATAAGATTCCCTGTGAGTAAGGTCACTGACCGGACAGCGGCCTCTAAGGTGTAGCGTGCAGAGTGTGGGTTAAATGCTGTTTCTGGTATCATAGAAAATGTTTCAGTTTATGTTGTGAGAACAATTGATCCTCCAATTCTTATATTTTATTATTTAATACTCATGCAATCTTGAATCACGTGTACATAAATATACCGTGGAGACTATGTAAACCGAACTTTGGTAATTCGAATTTCTGGTAAATCGGGGTGATTTTGAAATGGGTTTCTTTTTTTCTTCACCTTCATTTACTGTGAAGTTGCGTTGGAACTAACCAAATTCTGATAAATTGAGCTGATCGAACACATTCATCCTTGGTGTAACTTCTCATTTTCAACCCCGTAAAAACCAACTTCCACAAACATGCTGACACAGGCCTGTTCAACAACTCTTTATTCTTTGCAGTGATCGATGGGGAGGGTAGAGGTGCCAAAAATGATGCAATGGGTAGGGCGAGGCTGTAGAGCCTCCCTCTTACCAAGCGAGAAACATGTTGCGGAAAGTGGCAGGGATGCGGGTGGGATCACTGCTCGCAGAGTGATTCTGCCCCAGTGACCAATGATATCAGCCAACATTACAAGTATGCGAGATGGTGCTCACATTATGACCAGTATATTTATCGATGTAACTACAACAGGTACAAGGAACAAAGACCTCACCTACAGGAGGTTCTTAGCATATATACTACAAATACATCCCTGTAGTGTTTACACATTCACTGCACTAAACTCGATGGGCAGGAGGGATGAGTAGGGCATTGTTAGTCTGCATAATGGTAATTCCATGCCACTGATCGCAAGATGGGATAACACAGTAGGCCTACAGTCTTGAACATCATTCATGGGAGAGTGTCTTTATCGACTGATGACGTCACACACAATACATGCAGCCAAGATGAAGGCAGCCAATAGAGTTTGCATACCACAACTATTACGCCTAACCCATTCAATGCTGCTTTCTTGTTTTACCACTATGGTATGGACACATAACTTCTATAGAAAAAATAATCAAAAGATCTCATACAGATGCCTATGCATAAATTGTGTGTGTGTATGGGGCGTAGGTCTGCAAGCAGGGATGTAACTAAATGTATGGTGTGGGGCAAACAGCATATATGGTGGTTATTTCTCTGCTCAAAGGTAAATGGAAGAGCGTAATCTTTTGGTCTTGATTTTTCTTTTTTTTATATATATATACTAGCTGAGTTGCCCGGCCCTGCCCGGGATAAATCGATTTATTAGTTCCAGTTCTGGGTGATTATTATGGACCTGCTTCATTTTGCCTGTTCCTTTAGCTTTATTTTATTTTTGTTTGTTTGTTTGTTTTTAGATAAGTTTTACTGCTCTCCCTTTGCGCGTTGACGTCCTGCGCATCCCGTCAGCATCCGTCAAATAGCAATGATTTGCGCACGGGTTAGTTTGTTTGTTAGTGAACACATCGCAGGAAGTGATAACGTCATGTGTAGGCGGAAGTGGGCTATTATTAGAAACATACATCACTATCTTATTGATCGTAAATTTCGGATCAAAATGCTCTTGTGAATTTAGTCTTTAATTATAACCGCATTTACCGATTAACTCAGAAATAACAAATGGTTTTGTTTGTGTATAGCGATAGGAACAATGTTCGCTATCCCATAATTCTTTGTGCCAAATTTCAGGTCTGTGCGTTGTGTAGTTTCCGAGTCCATAGGACTATTATGGGCTTTGTTGTAGCTTTATTATATAGATAATTTATTATTATTGTTGAAAGTTAAGTCCTACTAATAATATTGGATCAAATTGGATATCTAATTACCATTAATAACGGAATTCCTTTTATAAGAATACCTTCTTAACAAGTATGAATTGATCTTTTCCCACAGAATACTTATTTAGAGGGTTCCACTGTACTTGTTTTCTTTGGAACATTTTTGCCATTGCATGTCACATTACAGTGGAGCCCGCATAAGTCGGAAGTCGCGAGGGAAGGGGGGGGGGGGGGAATGGATTATACTTCGATTTACGAAAGTTTGGTTTACCTCTGGGCAGAGAAATAACCATTCTTTTGCAGTCTGCCCCATACCATACGTGTAATAATTACATCCCTTCGCCTTGCCCCCCTCCCCCATATACACACACACACAAAACGCAAAGGAACCTGTATGAGACGTGAGATCTTTCGATTATTTTTTTTCTTTAGAAGTGACCCTACCGTAGCGGTGAAACAAAAAAGCAACATTGAATGGCCTAGACCTGGTACTAGTGGTAGTTGCTGGTCAGCAAACTGTTTATCTCGGCCGCATGTATTGTGTGTGACGTCATCAATCAATAAAGACATTGTCCCATGTACGATGTTCAAAAGCCAGACTGTAGGCCTACTGTGTTATCCCACCTTGCTATCAGTGGCGTGGAATTACTATACGCAGTGTAACAATGCCGTACTCGTCCCCCTTCCCCATCGAGTATAGTGTGAATGTGTAAACAATACTGAGGTGCCAAGAACCTCGCGAAAGTGAGGTCTTTGTTCCTCCAGGGCCTTACCATAACTTTTTACTTTTGAATACATCATGTGATGTATTACACAATAGAGCATTACACAAGTGTGTACTAGAATGGCTCTATGCGAGCAAGGTGGGCACACCGCGAAAAGGGGTATAGTTGACTACTAATACTATACTCCTCTTTGGGCACACCGCACGGCTCAACTATTAACTTATGTTATACGGCATACCGTGTCTTGGCGGGAGATCTACCTGTCGTGGTTACGTCAGCAATCGATTAATTCACTGGCCAGAAATTAAAAATGTGAGCACCGTCTCGCGTACTGTATTGTTGGCTGATATCAATTATTGGTCATAAGGGCATAATCACGCTGCGTGCAGGGATCCCGACCCGTACCACTGCCACCCTCTGCCGCATGTTTCTCGCTTAGTCGAGACCATAGATATAGGAACACAGAGATCGCGCACTCCTTCCGCTGGTGGAATGAAAAGTGATGCCAGCCAGGAAGTAGCCCCCCATTGCCATAAGCCTGAATGCGGGGCTTCCGCTTGTAAACATTTTGTTGTCTGCTATTACTTTCGCGTTCATATTTACTTATTTAGAGGCGTTAAATTAGGAGGACCAGCATATTTTGCAAGTTTGCACAACACAACAGTATTGTTTGGAAACGTAAATAAACTATTTTAGATATTTCGTGGGTGCAGACAGGGAGTAATTATAGTCTGCTAGACTAGATCAATCAGAGTCAGACAATGATAAACCGTAAATTTTTATATTCCCACCAAGTAGATGGGATGTAGATCTTCATGTATTTTTGTTTTTTGTTTTTGTTCTAAGTAAGTTTACTGTTGTTTAGTTGTTTTTGCTTTACCATTTTTTCTGCTGTTAAAACTTAAATTGTAGGCCTATTGAAATAAATGTATCATTGTGTGGTTGACTTCGACCTAAAACTGAAACCGAAAAAAGATGTATTTTTTTAGAACTCTCTTGGAACCGCACCAATATTTGGGTCTGAACCAAGTCATCTAAGATTAAATGAATGGTTTCAGTACCACAGCGCTATGCTATTCCTGGAGAATGCCGCAGTAACTCTAATCAGACTAACCTGCTACTGCTAATTTGCCGCAACCATAACAGTCAAGTAAAGTGTAGACCTTTCAGTGTCATGCTTTGCTACGCTATCTGGGCTCATAACCTTTTTATGAGTGCATGATAAGGAATGTATCTAACATATTAGGTTGCCTGGTTTGCTGCCAAAGTTTTCAAAATCTAATTGGTTTTAGGGCGTGTTTCTGGTTGTCAAAATTTGAGGCAAGAGTGAAAGAACGTGTGTGAGATATTTCAACTTGAGACATCTTGGAAAATGTGGGATAAATGAAAATGTTAATATAGCCCACAGTGAAATAATGGTTGGGGTGTTCATACCTTAACACAGATGATGCTAACACCGGTTTTTAGCCATATCTGTAATTTATATCTATGCTGATTTTTTCCTACTAAACACCAACTAGGATCCGAGGCAGAGACCCCCTGAAATATCTATTTTGTTAATAGGGTTGCGAGTTTATTATTTTATTTCTTTTTTTATTTTTTATTTTGTTTAGCCAAGTCACTATCGTTGGTAACATCTCTTGATACTGATAGCGTTATATATTTGTTGGTGTTTGATACGGTGCATTTTAGGCCTCCCCCCCCCCCCCTTTTTTTTTGTTTTTAGCACTTGTTTTAAAAATGATTCTCCTTGCGCATCGTCACTGTAAAACAGCCTACAAAGTACAATCAAGCAACGCTGAGCCAGTCAGCGATTCAGGCTTATCGCTATGTTGGTCATGCGCACTGTGGCATCGCGCGAGGTTCGCTGAGCGTGCGATCTCTGTGTACTATATCTATGGTCGGGACAGACACGTAAGAGGAAGGCTCTGCAGCCTACCCATTGCATCATTTTTGGCAATACGTATCAGCGTGTTTGTGGAAACTGGTTTTCACGGCCACGGAGCTGGAAATCAGAAGTTACATTAACTTACATTGAGTTGATTGAGGATGAGAGCCCTCGATCAACTCTATTTATCAAAGTTGGGGCAGTTCGAACTCGAAATAGCAGTAAATGTTTAATAGAGATAAAGAAGGGAAAAAACCTCATTTCAAAATCACCTCTATTTAGCAGAAACGAATTACCAAAGTTCGGTTTGCTTGGGCTCCACTGTATCTTAATGGTAAATGATTATGTTGTACAGGGAATTTCCACGATGTCCAGTTCAGTGCTCTAATGATGGCTCAATCAGCGTTGGAGAGTCTGCACTGGTCAAGATTTCCGGGGATGAAGACACTAAGAACATTTTGGTTTCATGGTCACATCAGGTAACACAAGAGTGAAATGTTTGCCACAATTTTGGCATCAAGTTTCTCAAAAAGGAAGGAGTATTGAAATTTATATAAAATGTAAATTTTATACCTGAAGATTTTAACATTTAAGAATTTTTATGCTATAGTATAATGATAAATTATGTGATTTTCTCCAAATATTTTTGCTATACCGTGTTTTTTTCTCTCTCCAATAACATGTTTTTTTATACTTTTGCTTTGAAAGCTGTGGCTGTTTTGCATTTAATGAACCATTTTTATTTGTTTCAGGATGAAGACATTGGCAGCCATATTCAGAAAGTATTAAGACCAGACCAGTCCTGAAAGTGGGATGTTAATGAAAATTAAAGACCAAAAATGTTGGGGATGACACAGGTATTGGGTAGATATTGCATATGTGTGATATGATGGCCATTAGAAACAAGTAAAACAAAGATTAAAGGTTCATCAGTGAAGTATAAAAATGAAAACATAGTTGTCCAGTTCTTGACTATTGATTTGATTGTTCCTTTCCAACCATGAGTAGAAAATCATTTTGTTTTTTGATCAACAGATTTACAAGACTTAAATAAAAACCCTCGTTTTAGTTACAGGTATTCACTGGAGGCCAATTCCACGATTGTAGAATCATTGTTTGATGCTAGCTTTCTAATTCTTTTAGTTTCATGTAGAAAAAGTGCAGAACTAAGGCCATGGAAGCCTATTATTCTTAGAGTCAACAAGTGAAACAAGATGAGGATGCAGTTTTAACCCTCACACTGGGAGATGCATCAAAATACGGCATTGACTTTCCAGGCATTCATTCTGCATGGGCATATCAATACAGCAAGGTCAAGCTTACCACGCCGCCCACAAGCCGTATATCACGCATCAGGCCATCATCCTCTTTGAGACATAGCTACCGCATTATTGCTCACTGTATCTCTTCTAAATCAAAGGCATTGTGACAAGGACATGTTAACCAGTGAACCGCTGGTCGGAATCACATGACTAAGCTTCCAAAGGTTCTCTCCACGCTATCAAATGGTGTAACATCAACATGCAAACTGCTGCTCAACAAATTTGCAATATTATCTCATTTTCTCACAAGCCGACCATCATCTAGAGTAGCCTGTATCTAAGAACCAATCAGAAACAAGCTCTGAAAAATAACCTTTGTCCCAAATGCCCACAT
The DNA here is from genome assembly GCA_963931925.1 of Onchidella celtica. Taxonomy (NCBI): domain Eukaryota; kingdom Metazoa; phylum Mollusca; class Gastropoda; order Systellommatophora; family Onchidiidae; genus Onchidella; species Onchidella celtica. Next base: position 21,282,448 of record OZ007578.1, read on the forward strand.
TGGTTCATTAATATTTGTCAATCTGGATGAAACCATTTGTTTAGGGCTTGATGGCGTGGCTAGTTATCATGCATGCTTCATTCTTACAAAAATTACAGCAGTCAGTTTGGTATTGTAAGCCAGATCATTGGTTAGAGACTTACAGACAGAGGTTTTGATGGTTAATTCACTATCAAGCATGATGAGGCATAGCAGCAAATGTTTTCATACAGATCAAAAACAAATCAAATCACGTGAACAGCGGTAGTGTGGTCATCGCACCCAGATAAGATTCCCTGTGAGTAAGGTCACTGACCAGACAGTGGGCTTTAAGGCATAACGCGCAAGGTGTGGGTTAAATAGCTACATTCAAAGGTCTATTAGAGTACCGGCCTTTGAGTCCTTGAGATTTTCGGTTATGAAATCACATTGATGTTCACACATATTAAACATGTACTAGGTAAGATCACAGGATTTCATGCAGTTACATGTACAGTGGACTTCACTTGAGTTGAACTCGCATGAGTTGAACTTCTCTTGAGTTGATCTTTTTTGGTGGAACCGGCACCGTTGCATCATATTTTATATTAAAATAAAACGGTTGTGTTGACTTCAACTCAAGCGTCGCGACGCCTGTGTTGACTTTGATTTCCTGTCCCATCTCTTATTCCAATTGTTGAACCCCAAACGGATGAGTTGATCCAATGTGTACACTACAGCACGCTGCTCGGCTGTAGGTCTCTCTTTGTTTTCACGCACAGTCACGCGTTTGGTGGGTGCATACGACTACACGCGGTGTCATGAACAATGCCCCTCCCTCTCTCTCCCACGCATACTTCTAAAATACCACCACCCAACCCCAAATGCAAAGCTGATAGGCTAGACCCAAGACCAGGGCAGGTCTAGAGGTCTGTGGTCAAGCCAGCAGCGTGAGGGTACAATGTATTTTGATTGGCAGCTCAAGCCAGTGGACCACTGGTGGGGATCACAAAGACTAAGCTTTCAGTTTCAAGGACTCTCCCTATACTATCAAAATGCGTAGCATCGGCATGCGAATTGTTGTTCAACACATTTGCATTATTATCATCTCATTTTCTCTTAAGCTGACTATCACCTAAAGTTGTCTGTCTCTAAGAACCAATCAGAAACAAGCTCTGCAATGACCTTTGCCCCAAATGCCCACGTTGGTTCATTAATAGTGCTAATCTGGATAAACCACTGTTTAGCGCCCGGGGGTATCATGCCTCGTTCTGGAGAAAATTACAGCTGTCAGTGTCAATATCTAAGTCAGATCATTGGTTAGAGACTTACAGACAAATATTTCGTTGGTTAATTCATTATTAACTGTAATAAGGCACAGCAGCGAATGTTTTACCGACCACATAAAAACCACGTGCACAGTGGTAGTGTGTAAGTCAGCAAGGGTCAATGCGACCCAGATAGATTCCCCCCGTGAGTGAGGTCACTGATCCGGTCAGCGGGCTTGACCAGTAGCGTCGGCTGGAAGTTTTTTAATAAACACAGACTTTAGACTGAGGGTACCCAAATTCATGTATTGCACCCTGCCGTCTAGTTTATGATTTTATGAGTGGCAAACCAAGATTAGAAACTGTAGTGCACTGACCGACCATTGCTTTCAGTTTGAATGCGTTTCACCGACCCCCCCCCCCCCCTTAATGTAAAGTTGATATTGGTTACATCTCTTGACATCGGGTTGGTGACGGATGAGTTGAACAACGGATGTGTTGATCTTTTTTTTATCCCCCGGCGATATCAACTCAAGCGTAGTTGACTATACATGTTTGATAAATCCTGAAATTAGTGAAAGGCAATTTATGCATACATGTATATATGTATACATCTTTTGTATGAATAAATGTAATTTGAATTTGGAATCATTGGTATTCTGGCATTCGTTGTCTGTGTGATTTTTCTTTGTACAAATTAATCTTCACCGCCTGTCGTGGGTCTAATGGACCCAGAAACAATTAAAAACACTTGTAATTAACTTATTTCTGGCAATTGTTTTTTGAAATTTCAGGTATTCCTCAGTGACGCCATTGTCCATATTCCCATTGTTCTAAAATTGCACATGGGTGCTCACCATTTTTACTATTCCTGGGGTCTCACAGACACCGTGCTTTTAAAGAGGATTTTATCGTCATGCCCTTAGTCGTACATCCTGGAGTCTCAGAAACTGACACCAATCTCCTAAACTCTAAAGAGGATTTTATTATGGTTATTTATATCCCTATTCGTACGTTCTGGGGTCTGACATGTAGGCTACCATACTTGTGATTGTGAAGAAGGTATCGTAATAAATTGTTCTATAGGAGTGTAGCCTACATTAGACACCAAGACGTACGCCATTCTTAGTTTTTAGCGATGCCCTGGCGAAGGTTAAAAATGAAAGGAAATCGATGGGTTTCAAGTGCAATTTATGATTTGATATGTTAACATCATTTGGCACACTAACTCCCACCTAAAATTTTCAAAGAATGCAAGCACATGTACATGTAAGTAATGTATGGTGTGGGGCAAACAGCATAGTAATTTTTCAAATGTTATATATATATATATATATGAGTCATTGCAAAATAAGAACAGCCCAAATCTACCTGTGTTTGTACCCTGTTATGAACTGTCAATTAAATTGTGACCAATAATGGTATCTTAGAGGTTTGAAACACATCATTTCATAAAGATAAAGAATTTACTATTCGATTTTTGGGCAATAAAAATGCGAAGATTGTTTTTTTTTCACTTTAAATCAGTTTATTTTCTTTTCGAGGGTTTTTGTTGTCCGTGTGTGCACACTGTTATTTCGTGGATCTATTTAGATAATTACATGCTGTAAAAGTGCATGTGGCTGTTCCAACAGTCGCATCTTCACCAATAATAAAGAAATTAGGCTGAAAATCGGTATTGGCGTGGGCTAAGGCGCATTATGGTCGATATTAATGAGTTTGCGTCCGACTTTTCGTGTGCACACTGACAAAAACAATGGCCATTGTTAAATCAAGGGCACTAATTCCAATAAACTGAAACAAAAGAAAGAAATGTGTACACATGACATATCACACAACTTCGATGTGACGAACAACTTTCCTTCATTGAGTAGTATTCAGTTTTGCACATTTAAATAGCTATGCAGTTTAAAAACTATACTTTGGCAGGTAGACTTGGGCTGTTCTTATTTTGCAATGAGTCATATATATATATATTCCTCTGCTCAGAGGTAAATCAAACTCTGGTAAGTCTAACCCATTTCCCTGACGTCTTCGAAGTATGTAGACTCCAATTAATTTATAAAAAATTTCTCTTAGTTTCAAGGTCGCTACCCATCGGAAATTTTTTCCAGAATGCCAATGGGCTTTCAGTTGAAAGCTAATGAAAATTTCAGCAACTCACCTTGACCCTATGTTTAAACTGTTAAATCTTAGAGAGTTAAGTTGAGAGTTTGAGTTTGTGAGAGAAAAAAATAAGAGTTAAATTGTTTGCTGTTCTTATCTAATCTAGAAACTATATAAATAGCAGGGAAATCCTGTCATGTTTGACTATGAATGATGACTAGGACAATTTTCTTGCCTAGGACTTTGAAATGAAATTTCGGATGCAGCCTCATCTTTGAAGACATAATGAATTTGTTTCTTTATGATATACATGTATCTTTGTGTGTATCAGCCTGTCTTTTCATGATCATGAAATCTCTTATTTACACGCCTAGCATCTGCAAAGTGTGTACATAATAAAATTAACAGAAGTTTTATGGTGAAAGATAAAATATGAGAATGTGGACATGTTTTTGAAGGCACTCATTAATCTGTAGATTGGGCTTAATAATCAAATAGACCATAGGCATAGCTATAATGGGAGGACATTCAGAACAAAAAAACATAAACAATGATTCATACTACAGTAGACAACGCTTAAACTGAAATCGGCGGGACCATGGGTTTGTTTTTCGTTCAGACACAGTTTCAGTTTAGCAATAGGAGGCTTGAAAAATGCCAGTTTCAAGAGAGGCAGCCCAAATCAATATCTTGAGGACAAATAATGTAAGAGCACAGGCTAAATGACGTACTCAACACATCCTCGCTTGCTCTGTGTTTTTGACTGAGAATGAGGGTGGATGATTGCTCAGGCCTAGGCACACTCAAAGCATGGATATGCAGGTGAATGTGGATAACTCTCAGAACGGGGAGACAAGCATGTGGACGGACAGTACAGAACTGCCGTTCCGCCGATCTCGTTACGCGTTACCGTACACGATGCCATGAAATGCGCTGTTCGCAATAACTAGTGTTGTTTCTCTGATGTCATACATTTTACATGAAAGACCAGTCAAACATAACATCTGCTGCAGTCTGATTTCGGACCCGTGAGTTTATGGGCCCCCCTCCCTCTCCCCCTATCCCAGTAGTGCTGCCGCTTCCATGTAGGCCTAATAACCGGGCAGAACGAAGCATTCTCTGCTCTCATTTTTTGGAGGGGTGTGTAGTGGGGTGATACAGTGACTTGACTCGATGTATGGCAAATCATAGCGGACAGGCCACTGAATCCAGCAATTTTCTTTTCGGTTTAACCATAGGGTTATTTCGGTTTAGCGCTAGTTTGTTAACAAAGATAAAGAGGAAAAAATCAGGGATTCTTACTTTCTTTCAGTTTAGCACTAGTTTCAGTTTAGCCATTTTCAATTTACCCGTTCTCTACTGTACAACAAACTATTGCATGACAGGAGAGTAACGGAGAGACACCTTTGTAATTTTTTATAAATTTTATCAACAGGATCTATACAAAATAATGTTACAGAAGATGCTCACAATCATTCTAAATAATAATACAGACAATGCTTTGATGTCATAACTCTTGCACAACATCATGCGCCTCTCGATACAAAAATGTCACAGCTAACTTTTACACTACATGTACAAACCTACAGCAACTTGTACAAACAATGCCTAAATGGTTTCAATTTTCTGACTTGTCTCCCCCCCCCCCATAGCAAATTGCATGATGAAATCTCTACTGAGAGCCTCCGAAATGCCAGTGAGTATACTGTACTACAATATGTGAGAACTGTAAGAACTATGGCAAAGTTTGTGATTATCGGTTGCCGTTGTTCCAAGTATTTTAATATATAGCTTATATAGTAGAAAAAACGGGGATTTAAACTGTTCTTGCTATAGGCAAAGTTCTCGTTAGTAGCAGTGTCGTTAAACATGATGGTCCACTGTACCGGGTACTGAGGTTGTGGCAGTATCAATCTGTTTTGCAAAATACCGATTTGTGTCACAGCTATTACCAGATCCACAATGAAGCTTGCCTCTATATAAACTATATTTGATGCCATCCCATTCTGACGGAGCTGCCTCTCATCTGAGTTGCATTTGCTGTAATATAAGTCTGATGCAACTCTGGCCTGATGTTGTCAAAAAGACATGTCTCTTGTACCATAATGATACTGTGTCTTGCACTTGTGGCTAGCTGACATAAAAACTTTCTGGGCTGACTACATTGAGAGCTCTGGCAGCTTTCTTATGACAGCCTATCTGCACCAGTTTCAAGTTTTTTCGTGTGAACAAAAGTTTATACACCTCATCTGCATTAAGTTGACTAGATCTGGGTTTCTTCTTGGCAGCCTCCAGCAGTGATGGTATTACCTCCCTGGATTTTTCAATGCTGCAATAAATGGAAATGAACGAGGACAAAATTACTGTGTGAAGTTCTGAAAAACAACAAACAAATACAAGACATGACTTAAATTAAATTTTCATTATATTCAAACAATCACATGTACATGATGTGAAATGCCACAGGTTCTGATGTGTTGCCAGCATTGGTGTATGTTTGAGATGTTGCTTGCCTTCACTATTGATTCCTCAACATTCTTGTATCCTCATACTATTTCAAATTATTCCTTCATATCCATTGCATCTGAACCATTTTCAAAACCTCATTACAGAAGACCCAACTTTTAAAACCCCATATGATCACTCCTCCTAATTTAGTATAGTTTCTTCTGAATTGTTCTTTGAACTCCTGTTCAAAAGCTTAAATTTGGTTACTAAGTAACTATTTTTTTTGGTAACACTTCTTGACTCAGTGATAATATAAGAAAACTGGGAGCAAAATCTTACAATGAAGCAACATCACAAAGCATATTAACATTTTGATGAGTTTCATAACATTAAAATTTAGATATGTCAGAACCACTTTTGAGTAAATTAATGTTTTGAGAAAACCTTCATGTGTATTATATTAGCCCGTGCTGGATAATATCAACAAATGGTTTATGAAAGGGATTATTATTACATATGGTCCAGATTCCATAATCCAAACAGTTGTCGGAATCCTCTTGATGCATATGGATTGATAGTATGTAGTTTTGAGCACTCTTCCTCATCATATGCTCCTTCACATCTGAACCAGCCATTTCTGTCACAAATTCTATGCTTTGCTGCTGCTGACCGATCAAAGTAGTGGCCGTGGAAATCATTCCTTTTCAGTTTAACCAACATTTCATCCAAAAGCTCTATTAGCAAGGCCTTTATCTTGACATCTTTCTCTTTTTCAATTAATTCTTTTGCCTGAAAATGACAATATACAATGTAGGAAGTCAAAGAAATCCAGATCAATATATTGACAAAAGTACATTACAATCATATTGGTTCTATGGGAGATATCTTTTTGTTTCAACTTTCATCCAACAAGCATAATAGTACATATATCATATTCTTTCGCTGTAAGGAAAGCAATAATATGAAATAATAAACAATAAAGATATTGTTAGATGTATGAACCATTTCACTCTGTACACAATTTGCAGCATTCTCTTTATTTCTGACAATGAAATGCAGAAAAAACATGATAAATTTGATCAAAAACTCAGCAAGGACCTTCAAAACTAATTTCCAAACAATACTGATCATTACTCTTCAATTTTTTCACATAGTCTTACACTTGAATGATAGCTTCGAATCCGCTGCTGAGCTGTGTTGCTCATGACCTCCCCTTTTGTCTTGAATTTCTTGTTAACTCCTGAAATTCAACCCAAGTCAGTACAGTGAAAAATAATTTTATGTGAAATTTACTTTCATATTCTATCTGTGATTTCTTTTTTTTTTTTAATCTTTTGCTATAAATCATGAATACAGATCTAATTTCTTAAATTCATGTTACGTGTGATAATCTGTCTCACATGTAGGAAGGCCGAGTATCTTTTGAAAGTAAAAAATGTACATGTACTTGAAATCAAACTTCATGCCGTGCACATGTGGAATTTGAAAGCAACTGTTGCTACTGAACAGAGCAGGGAAGAAGAAACGGGGGGAGGCAGGGCAGGCTGATCACTCAAGGCTATGTGCTTAATTAAGAATTCTTTTCTGAACGATGTGGGTTAACAAATACCACTGCCGGCTGAAAGATTCCAAAAGCTTGAAATGACTTGAATATTTTAGAACACATTTGGGTGACTTAAAATTATGAAAACTTTACAGTTCAATTGATTTCACTGATGTATGAAAAAAAACATTTGTCCATGGTGCAGGAAGGGATACTACTCTGCTCCTAAAATAAATAAATACCCATATGTCCAATGACATTGCGTGCCTTGCAAAGTTAGTAACTTTTACATTGTAGTACCAGTACAGTGGAACAAACATAACAATCCTTGTGGTAACAAAAGTTACATGGTTAATTCAATTTTATTCAGTGGCCCCCAGCACTTTACCCATACCAAAATAACTAGACTCGCTCCACATTTATTTAAAATTCACATCTGAATAGTAGACTCTCCTGCATCATTATAAATTAAAATGATGATCCCTGCAGACTGAACTAAACAATGTCCCATAGGTGAAAAACATTAATAAAATTATTATTTTCTTTTGTCAGATCTCGACTGGTCAACTATTTGTTTCAATGTGATGTGACTGTTTTCATGAGCTATGTTTGATAATGTCCATGTTAGTGTACATCCAAAGCAATAAACGGTAATTTCACAATAAATTAAAATTTGCTAATGACTTGTGACTTATAACTTGATGCGACGATACTTTCTGCAAACAGGTAGAAAGGTGTACCCATGCCGTTACAGTGTTGATTAGAAATACTGGGAATTAAACATTTTTCAAAATAAAACTTTAATACAGTCCAATCCACTTATCTCAACATGGCTTTTCTCGACATTCTGGGTAACTCGACACAATTTTTAAGTCCCATCCTGTTCCTTCTTTAATGCTACTAAATACTTCCCCGTAACTTGACATGTTATTCCATTCTAACCTCTTATATTAACACATTTCTCCCCGATCGCGGCAAAACAAGTGCACTAGATCTACTACTGTGCTACCAAAAATGCCCATGCAACTCCCCGCATATAATTATAAGATCTCTTTATTTCTTTTTGCCGTGTGAACCGGGAGGAGTAAGAGGGGGGGTGTGTGGACACAGTTGTCAGAGGATGACCCTTGGCTTCAGTAACGCGAGTGTGGAGTGCCTTGCATAAGCATACGGCCGTAAAAGTACAGAGTACTATAGACTGAGTATTTTTTTCCCCACAAGACATTCGTGCGCCGTTGATACTTGGCCTTGACCTAGATATTTCTCGGTTAACTGCTGTACTGTGTGTGTATCGGTATCATCACTTCTTGTGAAGAAACAGGTCGAAATAAAAAAAAAAAAGTAAAGCACTGCGCATTTGATAGCTACAGCATTTCTCCGATATTAGCAAATCTTTGCTACACAACTGCTCCGCACAACAGTGATAAAGGGGGAACGGGTGACAATATTATGCCGATAATTACAAGAAAAAGGGAAATAACTGTGTTATTTATTGGACATTTCCCATTATGGTGATGTTTGATTTCTTCCCCGCCCCCATTTTTCTCTGTTCCACCACTAATCTGCAATTTCGACTTTCTCTTTATACTCGACACAAGTCCCACTGATGTCGAGATATTAGGATTGCACTGTATAAAATTCATGCAACTATCCGAGAAAATCTTGACAGTTTTGATGCCATTGATCATTTTGATGAGTTTCAGGGAAATCCTATAGACACTTTTGGTGTTGTGTCGAATGAATCTGTAAAATCTATCATCATGGCATCGCCATCAAAATGTTGTGACCTCGATCCTATTCCTACATTTTTGGTTAGATCTTGTATTGGTGAACTGGTTCCAACTATTACAAAAATAATAAACAACTCTATTTTAAGTGGGTCTGTCCCTGATTATTTTAAAACAGCCTGGGTAACACCACTTTTGAAAAAAACGACTCTTGATCAAAACATGTTGAAAAATTATAGACCCGTCTCAAACCTTCCTTTTCTTTCAAAAATCCTTGAAAAGGTGATATTACAACAACTAATGTGTCATTTGAGAAATAATGACCTGTTGGAACCATTTCAATCTGCTTACAGAAGTAACCACAGTACTGAAACTGCACTATTAAGAATCATGAATGACATATTAGTAAAGGCAGATTCTGGAAATATTACTCTGCTAAATTTGTTGGATCTATCAGCAGCGTTCGACACCATCGATCACGAAATCCTGCTCAGAAGGCTAGAAACATCGTTTGGAATCAGAGGGGTCGCCCTTAAATGGGTCGAATCTTACCTGTCAAATCGCCATCAATTTGTTGTAACCAACAAAATAAGATCTTTTTCTTATGCGCTTCAGTATGGCGTACCACAAGGCTCAGTGCTTGGTCCTATTTTGTTTACTATCTATACTATTCCACTTGTACATGAAATAAAGAAATTTAATTTACAATATCATTTCTATGCTGATGATACCCAGCTCTACAGTTCTGCCTTGCCATGCGATGTTGACAGCCTTCTGCAGCAGGCTGGAAACTGTATAACAGAAATTAAAAGCTGGATGAACCAAAACAAACTGGCACTAAATGAGGATAAAACTGAGGTTATTTTATTAGGCCGTGAGCGGGTTCTGCAAGAAGTGGACAGAACTGAGATGATAATTGGCACTAATTCAATAGAAATTTCAAAAAAAGTAAAAAACCTAGGGGTTTACATTGATTCAAATCTTTCTATGTCATCTCAGGTTAGTCACCTCATTCGTATTCTATACATGGAAATCTGGAAAATTGGTAAAATCAGACATCTTATTTCAACTGAAACTGCGGCTGTTTTAGTAAATTCTTTTGTACTTTCAAAGCTTGACTATTGCAACTCCCTTTTGGCTGGAATTTCACAAAAAAATATTAGAAAACTCCAAATTGCTCAAAACAATGCAGCGAGACTTGTTTTGAAGAAAAAGAAAAGAGATTCAGCACTGCCACTTCTGCAGAGTTTGCACTGGCTGCCAGTCGAGAAAAGAATAATGTACAAATTGTCATCCATTTGTCACAAATGTGTCAATAATACTGCTCCATCGTACCTAGTTGATTTAACTGATTACTATGTTCCATCTCGTCAACTAAGATCATCATCTGACACTACAAAATTGAAAGTACCTAAAATGAATCTGTCCACTGTAGGAGAAAAGTCCTTTTCATTTCTTGGCCCTACCATCTGGAACACTCTTCCAAAGACAACCAGGGAAATTAATGACATTGGTTCTTTCAAACGCCATCTGAAGACCCATTTCTTTCAGACAAACTAGGCTAGGTGTTTTTCGGCAGCAACAATAGTAAATATTTTTGAATTTCTTTTGTGTATGCGTGTGTGTGTGTGTGTAAGAGTTTGTTAAAGCGCCCAGAGCTTGTCATCGACGGGGTTGGGCGCTATATAAATGCAATATATTATTATTATTATTATTATTTTCTTTTAACAACAAAACAGCCAATGTCTGATAAACACACAAAATCTAACTTCACAAATTACAATTGAAAACTTACCCTGGCTTGTCATAAAGTTGAAAAAAAATATATAAAAAGTGCAAGGTAGAGATAATGTTTGTCAAACGGTCTTGTTCCAATAAATAATAATGTTTGGTTTGGAAAACAATATTAAACTGCAGTTCCTAAAACACTGATTTACATGTTGGAACAACTCATCTTTGGAACATTCATGTGTACAAGTTTATAACTGGCACACTTCTGGAATTTTTCATAGAAAATATTCGAATTTGATAAAATTTGAAGTACAAGAATACACTGAATAAATGTTCTCAAAACATTGCTTACATTTTTAACTCAAGCTGATCTTTTAGAGTTAGTATTACTAAAAACAAGGGGCGCAGAGCAGAGTTTTCTGATAACAATAAATATCATGACAACTTACAATATGGAAACTGTACGCTTAGCTTTGTGTAACTGGACGAGAAACTCATAAAATTCCATGATATAGTCCTGTTGCAGTATGATAAATGATACATGTATATCTCACTGTTTCATCAATTTATTTCATTTTCACCCTCTCTAGCCCAAACATGCTGGTTTTGCTACATTCCTAGAATCCAGGGATCTGAAGACTTAATAAGCTGAGACAGAACACTAGCTGGCAATGCAAATGATACCTAGGAGAAACCTACCATCAAACCAGTCATCGTGTTCATATCGCATCTCTGACTCTACATCTGTTTCAAGCATATCAAGATACTGGGACATGATACTGACTTTCTCTGGTGTTGTGTCATCTGTCATCAGCTCACGAATCTGCTCTGCAATTTCAGATTTCTGTGCGGCATTGCAGAAACTGTTTAGAGCTTGATAAATGAGCTCTCCAGCTGCAGATAATTTGAGTTTAATGATTGTAAGGATTTAAGTTCACAAGCTCAATATTATCAACACAATCAATGGTACATTATAATCTATCCTCTTCAGTTTAACCTTACTACATGGTGTATATAAATGGCTGGTGTTCATGCTTTTCCACATGACATACATGTATACAAATAGGTAGTCCAAACTGATTTTTACTTTTTATCACAACTCACCAGTTATTGTCTAATCTGATGGAGCTTGCTTTTTCTAAGAATTTTGATATCAAATTTGTCATTCTGGCTTAACTCTTTCCATACTGCAATTCAGCCCAAATTAGTCCAAATGCGTCAGTCGGGGGGACCGATACATCGGCAAAAAGTACTCTCCTTGTTACCCCTGGGCATTTCAACGATACTGTGTCCATCTAGCTTCCCAGTGTTTTTGTTGTTTGTGGTACAACCGATGCCACTATTACTGCACTTCAGCAGAAATTAGTCCAAATGCGTCAGTCGGAGGAACCGATGTATCGGTGAAAAGTACGGAAAGAGTTAAAGGGTTTGAAAGTTATGGCATTTTCAAGAGTGAAAAAACACCTCGAATGTGCTACCTTTTGCAAATTGCATAATCAGTTCAACTTTGACCGCCCATAAAATTATGGTTTATTGAGTCTAGGCATTGAAAATTCTTAGGTTTCAAGTCAATGAAAGGGTACATTACGCTTAATTTTTTTCGAGGTGTACAAATATAATACAAGCATCTCATTTTACTCCTTTTAGTCATCTGATGTCATTTTTTTGTGAACTATTACAGGGGAGACAAAAATAATGTTTTTGTTTTTTTTTTTTAATTGAAAAGGAAGTCAACCGTGTCACCATTAACTTAGCACTGAGCGTCAGACAAAGGTGACGAAATCAAGCACTGGATGGATCTATAAAAACAGTCGGCGTTTTGCGCCGAAACATGCCCCATGTCTCATCCTGGCATTTCCTTATAATAGAAATGCTGAGGTTTATCTGCGTATAATTTTTATCCTGATCTATTAAAGTTTCAGCTACTTTCTCGGGCTACAAACTTTTCTCAACAAATGATTTTCAAAGGAATATCAACTTAAACACGATGAAAAATACATTTAATTAAACCTCATTTATCTGGCTTTCTGTGTGAGTTATTTTCAAACACGTGCGCTACATCGGCGCAATGCTTTCCGACCCTTTGTTATGAGGGGGTCCATTCGGTACATGCAACTCAAACCGAAAACGGCAAGACTATGTCCTGTTCAAGCTATAAAAACACACAAGGAAGTATATTTTGTCAGAGGAAGGATTGAACTTTATTTTGATGTAGGATATATGCCGTCTCACATAAATACACAGCAGCAATAGTTAATAGCCTTGTAATGTTGGCCCAAAATTATGCCAAAACGGGATTTCACCCCTTTGTTAGCGGGGCAGTTTGGACTACCTAATTCCATTACTACACTGAAAAACATACAAATTTTATATTTATGTGATGCATTTCATTGTCTAATAAAATTGAAGCAATGGCCACCAGGTACTTAATAAGAGACTTCTATTAGTTTTAATGTCAAAGACCAGCCATTGCCTGGTGATACGCATAGGAGGTGACAAAATAACACAGATGGAAATCCACTATGTTACAACTGAAGTGCTAAATGGTTTGAAGTTTGCAAAAAACATCACCTGAAGTAGATTGCATATGCCATCTAGTTCTACAATAATGAGAATATTATACATATATTATTATATACCACTAAACCCAAGATTGTCTGAAATATCATTTGATGACTTAAAATACCTCCGCGCCAAGTCTCCCCTTCTCTCAGAAAAACAAACACAGTCTGAGCTGGCAAAGTCTTGAAAAAGTCATCTGAGTCTACAATTGTTCCATCATCCTCTAGAACAATAGTAGTCTCTTCATCATCAGGTATCTGCAATACATTGAAACTGCATTACATAACATTCAGCAATATTAATGAATTCCAACAAATTTTAGTGATGATACATAACCCATGAATCTTTCTCAGAGAGTTTTGGAAACAAGGAAATGCGACCCAAAAAATCCTATCCATGCTTAAAATGAAACTGTCTTTAAAGTTACCACAGGCATTACATTTCCTAAATTTTTTATTCACGATAGCATTTTTTTTCATCTTCGAAGCACCAAGTCCCAAATATTGTGATCTTTACCCAATCTGAACCTCTTGAGTAAAGCAAAACAATTTTTAATTGTTTTGGAGAACCATTACAGTAAAACACTGTTTTGCTTTATATTAAACAGTAAACTTAATGCCTTGCAAACATAAACTGTCTGATTTCTTTGCTGTTACAAGTATTCTCATTTTAGCTTTTCTCAACCTCTCATCTTAGGGTGTGATATAAACTTAAAACTAAGACCAATATTATGTCAAAACCATTAAAAGAAAACATGCATTGAATTTACCACTTAAGCTTTGTATGTCATATCACTGCCTTTATGTCTATCTCTTTCATTTGGCAGGGTCATGTATCTTTTTTTTTTTGTATGGATAATATTCTGATACAACTTACAAGCCCACATCCAGACAATAATATATGTACTTACACTTTTAATTAATCTTGCTGTTTCTTCATTGGCTGCAGCGCTGTTGCTACTGACTAATGAATAAGACTTGCGATGGTTGTTTTTGTAAGTATATAAGTTAATCTTGAAAGGTAAAAAAAATCTGTTGCAGAGAATTTGTACGTGAATTATTTTCTCAGAGGTCAAATGACAGCAAAGCGAAGCGAAAATGAAGCCAATTCAGCCAATCTCAGATTCTCTCACATATATATCAGTTGGCAAAATGTTACTCCCTGTGGACTCCACTTAGCTTGACACACAGTCAACTCCACAGTGGAGTAGAGAAAAAAAATGGCAGGGTTCATAGCGGGGAGTAAAAAAAAATGGCTCAGCTACTTGATCAAGTTTTTTTTTCTCCCACTACTTTGTTGAACTAACCAGAGATCCTTGTGGGATGCCTTAACCCCCTTCAATTTGCAGTATTTCATTATTGTAATAAAATCTAGCCCTGAGGCACATTTGGAAGCTCTCCCAATGTTCCCCCAAAACATGCAATTTAGACAAAAGACTAAATCAAAGTGCTTATTTGCAGATGTTTGTGAAAGATGTGGATCTTATTTGTAGATGTGAATTGTGATGGATTCTTGGTTTTGTGATGTTATCATGGAAGACAAGAGCTCCTTCACCTTTACCTTTGGGCCCAGCTGTTCAGAGACAAGAGAGCCTCTTCCCAGATTTAAAGGCAATGCTGGGTGGCTTTGTATTATGTGTGGCCTACTGTTACTGTGTTTGGAAACTAGCAAGAAAAGAAAGAATTATAGTACTTACAACAGTGGCAGATTTGGTTGGTGGAAAAAGGCAGCTGCTATCCTATGTTGCATACAGAAAGGAGGTGACGTAAAACACCTTTAAAGTCCTCTTCCTGCAGGAGGTTAGATATTACATTATATTAATATTATCTTGGCCTCCTCGCACAGCCACTATTGTGTCCCACATTTTGCAAAACCGGGTCCTGCAGGAGGCCCATTTATCGTATACTACCATTTATACTACTCCTTGTGTTTTGTTTATCAGGTTGCTGTGCCTATCGTTTTCTTCGCATTTTTTTTTTTGCACTAGTTTCGCTTGTTTATCTATCCCGTCACCCTACTATGTCTCACAAAATGGTATCGTCCGATTACGTTTATTACAATGCAACTATTTGTAACTACATGTATTTGTCATACTCATGTAATAGTACTGACGGTCTGAAGTTGGAACTGGGTAAAATCTTCATCTAATGTGAAATGAGAAGATGGGGGCCATATGCGTATTTGAGAAGCTGTTCTATGCCTGTAATAATGAATTCCGATGCATGTAATACTAGAGGAAATGCTGTAATATTATATAAAAGGGTGTTTGTCAGTAAGTTTTTCATCAGGAGAAACTGGGAGAAAATGATGACTTTGTTGTTGATTGTTGTCTTCATTTGAGGTAGTTTGAGAGATATTGTGTTGCTTTGATTACACTGCTTTTCAGGACATGTATGTAAATGTAGCCTACTCTACGAGCTGGAAATCAAATCTCTTGAATCTTGAATCTTTCCGCATTGAAGCCTTTTTAACTTAGGCTAGTTCGCAGCTCCTTGGTATTACACTGTAAATAGTGTGACAAGCAGTATTATTACTTGGTATTACTGCTAGCATGTGGGATCGAACACACTTGGTTTGCTGCCAGTAAGCGTCCAGCCTGGACTTAAAGCAGTTGAGAGTAGGGGCAGTGACAACACTGTCTGGTAGGGCGTTCCATGTGTTCACTACTCTCTGAGAAAAAAAGCTTAATCTGACATTCAAATGGCAGTGGCTTTTTTTTATACGGAGATTGTGTCCCCTGGTGCCACGCATGATTGCTGGTTCAAACCTTGGCCTATCCACATCATAGAGACCGTGCATATATTTTGTACAAATCTATCATGTCGCCTCTGATGCGACGGTGCTCTAGGCTTGGCAGGCAGAGGTGACGTAGACGCTCAGGGTAAGGCATATCTCGGACAGCTGACAGCAGCTTTGTGGCACGACGCTGGACATCTTCAATGTTGTTGCAGAGATGCTTGTCGTACGGCTGGTATACAGAGTGGCCATATTCCAGTATCGGACGAACAAGGCTTTTGTACAACTGCATGAACAGGTTGTCATCAAGAAAATCAAAAGATCGGCGTATGATACCAACCACTCTGTTGGCTTTGGCAGCTATTTTCAAAAGGTTTGCTAAGAAAACTAACATCATAGAAGTTGAACCTTCATGTAGTGGAGGAGGGAGAACTTCGAGAAGGCAATGTTATGGTACATGTAATTACTACATTAAGTGCCTGGCTTAAAAAAAATTTGTTCACCTAAAGGGGCTGACTTAGTGACCAAAAAAAAAAAAAAAAGGCGCAGAGCTCTTGGGAAAAGGATAAAACGTGTGTTCGACAGCATAATAATTAATATAAATGCAGAAAATTCTAGATTATTGTATATTTAACAATAGAACTTATTGCATCTTATCACAAGTAGACAACTTTATCCAAATATCATCTGACGATTATGATTATCCACCATTATTGTTGTTATTGCGACAAAAGTAAACACGATACACGTGTTCAAAAAGGCCCGATTGACCTGATCGCCGAGGTTATTGGCAACATGTGAACGATCAGCTGACTGGCCTGGGGCTATCCCCGCACAGTATGCTAAATGTGGACTAGCTGACTCAACACGGGAAGAGGGTTAAACCTTTACAAACATCACTTGCAGGTTAGGTTAAACTGGCCCCGTAGCATGAAAAAGTCGTTCTCCAAGCCTTTTTCGTTTTTTCACTAATATGAAATTTATTCAATTCTGCACATTTCTGTGTGTTTTACAATGTTCTAGAATTCAAGAAGTATTTTATTTTGATTTTTAGGGTGAGTGCAAATGTATATATTTTCGCACAGATTTTCTGTTTTTTTTGCAGATTTCTCAGTTTTGCCATTTTCAGGACAGCGACTGCAGTCATGACCAGATATCTCAAAAACTACTTAAACTACTGGCTTGAAACTTTGCCTAGTAGTTCTTGATGGTCTGCAGGTGACAATACACTATTCCTAAAATTATTGACCCATAACTTTTGGAGTAAAGCTAAATTTTGGTATGCTGATCCCCATAAATTTCGGAAAAATTTTCTTCCATGAATTTGAAAAATCATAGAAAAGAAAGTAGCAATAGTATCTAAATGAAAATAGTCTAAAGTCTGTGTAGCATTACTTTCTACACTGATGCGAAGTTTCAAAATGATACCTATGTAACTCTTTGAGATATCTTGTCACAACTGTGTGGCATATTTGGGGTTCGGCACCCCCCCCCCCCCCAAAGATGTTTATTTTGTGCCCCCATCCTTTATTAAGGAGAAATTGGGCATGAAATGGTGTTTTCTATATACATGTTTCTAACCTGTATCTAACACACTGTGGTATTTTCAGTTCATTTATGCCAAGAATTCTATTTGCCAGTTTAACCTAACCTTAATTGATTCTGCGTGACAAAACTAAATTGATGATCCTAACCTGATCCATAGCCCTGCCGATCATCCTTTCAACCTGTTTAGGGCTAGGGATAAGGAGAACGTCTGGGTGGGTTTAGTGGGTGGCCGGGGAATACGGCACTCTTCCCAAGAAGCTATGAGATGCCAAGTGTTAGATTTACCTAACTCGGCGTGCCCTATCCAGTCAAGGCAAGACAAGCAAACTTACTCGCAACTTTGATTTGCCTTTCTCCATCACTTCGTCCAAATTTCTTGCCGTTATTCCAACACGAGTTTCCCGGCTGACATCTTGAACTTTGTATGCCTTCATCTTGCTACCTAATAATTCCAGGAATCTATGTGTAGCATTGTCTTCTAAAATGTTGACATGACTGAGAGTAAGAGTTGGGTACAAATCATGAAATCAACGCCACCGCCGTTGGCTGGACAGGTATCCATACTAAGCTTTTTAGAGGTATCGAATTTAATAGTATTGCCTTGGTTTTGAAACGTATAGGAACCCCTTCGAAATAAGTAGCCTAGCAGCAACAACAAAGAAGACGATGGCACCACGGGATTATAGTTCCAAGGTGAGTAAATTTACCTTCAATCATTTCTTAGAAGGAATGTTCGAATTAAAATTGGCCCAAGTATCCAGTGTTGACGCCTGAATCTGAGGTTTCGCCCAGCCCTAGCTAGTGCACGGTAAATCATGTGACCATGCCAATCCAAGCTATTTTTAACGCCACCAACCAAACATTGACAGGCCAACTCCGAGAATCCAAGTTTCGATATTATTATACATTTAGATCTATGTATTAGTGTTATTTGTTTGATTTTTTTTATTTATTTAATTTTCTCGCCTGTAACATTTTTTTCCTTAAGAAGGTTAATATACCGAAAGCTTGATTATGTTTCCTTTTCCTTCGCGTTGGACAGCATCGTTTCTGTACTACGCGTATTCTTTACGCGAGGCTTTGACATGAACATGTACAACTTTTTCTTAGCCCACATTTTGACTTTGCTTCGAGCCTTGCCGACACCTCACAGCTTTTTTTTTTTTTTTTTTGTTTGTTTGTTTTGTTTTGTTTCGTTGTTTTTTGTTTTTTTTAATAATAATTTAACGCCAGGCCTACTGATCAACTGGCAAAAAAAAAAAAAAACAAGAGAGAGACCCCCAAGAAACACTGAGACATTCATGATTCAAGGTCGTAGAACGTATTTCGCCCCTTTCGAATGACAACGTTGTATCTCCACTTTTGGGCTGAAATGATTTACAAGCTACACACTATTTCTACGGGCTTTTTCCATTGTGTGTCCAAGTATCAAGCAGATTTGGTTTATATTTTGTAATCATTACTAAAAAAAAAAGAATAAAAATTCTTTGCTCTAAAGGATCATATGAAATTTCAGTCCTCGGTTTACCTGGTCAAGGGGACAGAATGGCTTGAATTTGCAGACTCGTCGCTGTAGCGGTAGTGGAAATCTGCAATACTTAACATAGACAGTACTAATTTTGTAATTGTCAGTGTCATTATTGTGCATATGACACGGCTCTCATGATCATTAATATCAAATGAGCAGCCTGTTTTCACTGGTGTGACAAGCAACAGCAACCAAGAAAAATCGTATTTGAATATCTGCAAACAAGCTGTGGCATCGGTGTGGTAAAATAAACGTTGTTTTTTTTTTTTAAGGCAGTGAGTGACGTGCTATAATTATCACTTGTTAAAGGTAACCATTGCCCTCCATCCTCCGCCGCCCCCCACCCTTAACCTGTGGCAGCTGCATGATGGCCGCTGTTGTGGAAACCTTTGAAAAGCAAATTGTGATCACAGCCAGATTTGTTATTTTCTGAATCTGGTTTCATTCTGGAAGGGGTCATAGGTTGAAGTGTCTAATTTAAATTGATTAATATCACCATCATCATCATCATCATCTGCAGAAAATATCTTTGTTTTGTACATGCATGTATGTGAAACTGAAACTAGTGAAAGCAGAATTACATCAAATTCGCTTTTTTACTTTATTTTGAGTTACCGGTATTGATTTCTAAATTTTATATGACTGCAAGATTATTAGATTATTGTTTTTAACAATAGAACTTACTGTCACAAAACGGCATCCCTCCGTCAATCCGACCAAGATTTGTGTAGGATTTCCATAGAGTTGGTAGGATTACAGCGGGCTGGATGCCCTACAATAAACCAAGGTCGGTGTGATACCCTGACTAATGAATAATGGTCTAATAGGACAAGATGTCAATCTTTATTCCAGACTTGATGTCAACTCTGCGTATGGGACTGCCATCGACTGGGAATTGTGATGCTATGGAAATCGGTTGTGTTCGTTTTTGTTTTGTTTTTTTATAAGCTTATTAAAGATAAAGATCTAAGATCCCTTACATCAGAACTGTTTGTCAAGTTTTTTAATCTTTTGTCAACTCATCTTGCCCTGCAAGTGGCCATGTCTTCTGCAAACTGTATAATTTTTGTTTCATCATGTTATTTCAGACTTTAAATATCATGAAATTTGGAACAATAATGCGATTGTATCAACATTCGGAAAGTGCCGAACTCGTATCCTTTGTGTTTTCTATGCTTGATTAACCCCATCCACCCCGCTCAACAGCAGCAACGACAAGAAAACTTGATGATAACCCTTACAAAAAAGTGCGCCATGATGGCAAGGAGAAAGCTTACACAATTTTTGTCTTTTCTCCCTCCTTTCTTCGTTCCAAGCTGTTGATTACGATTTATCCTTACTGAATAATACTCAGCCCTTGTTTCACAAAGCAGGTTTTGCTGGGATTACCCGAGATACAGAATACCGAGACGAACCGTCCCCTCTCCCACAATATGTCCACAAATCGCGCGCGTATAAATACGGTGAGTAGGCCTACTAGTCTTTCCCGTTCAATTGTGAAAGTGTGTGGTGCGAATTGTTGCATTGTTGACAAGAATGGTACGTGAGCAAGTCGACGGACGGAATTTGACGAATTGATTTGTCTCGGTATTACATTGACCACACCAATAGTATCTTGACTGTCGCTGTTGGTATTTCTGGATCACATTGCAAAATGCCACCATTGCTTCCTCCACAATCACCACCTTCTTTATCACATTCGCCAGTATCACTATTGCCACGAACACCATCACCAGTACCACAAACTCCAGTTACTATAAGGCCAGGTATGCCTTTTACATCGCAAGTGAAAATCATTATAAAAACAGACTCCGCTGTTGTGACTTTTTAGCTAAATTGCTTTTGATTACTCATGCTGGCTCCAGAGTAAATGATGGAGTCAACACAAAATCTGGCTTGAGGAAGGGTTTATTGACACAGGCTATATTAACATCGCAACTTCAATATAACAAGCTCCAAATCCTTACCACCTGCCGTGGTCTAAGCTCAGGCCTACACAAGAGTTATCGACCTTAGAGACTCACATGATTTATGAGTACGTTGTCAACAACATGTTAACTTCTTAAGGTTGTAATCAAAAGAAAAGCCAACCCACAAAAATATCGTTTGATCACAAAAAAAAAAACACAACTACTGTAGTATATTAATCATACGCTAATTACCTGGATCCGTATTTGAAGGTACATACTGATGAGAAGTTCGGTCCTTAATTAAAAATTACAGATAACCACCCTTTGCTGACCCAAAACGGGGAGATAACTGCTCTGCAGTGCACACACTGACACAGACATCTAATCAAGCTGAGCGAAAACTTTCAGATTTCATCGCCACCCTACCGTAGCCTACACCCCTCGTCTCTCGGTCTCTGTGTGCGTGGATGCGCTCGCGCGTATGTGTGTATGAAAGTGTGCGTATGTGCATAAGGGCTTACATACCCAGTCTGGATTTCATTTTAAAATCAACAAAACCTAATCATTTTTCCCTACAGCAGTAACTGAGTAAGCGTAACTATGAAATCCAATCCAAGAAATTTGTTTCACTGTACAGTTCACGGGCCGAACGACTGAATGTTGAAATTGACATTTTCTTTCACGGCAATGAAATGCTGTGATCCATGGGCTGAAAAACACAGAAAAAAACAAACAAACAAAAACTGTGAATATCCCCCAGCCCCGCCATGCAAACAAAAAACAACAACAAAAAAACAAAACAAAAAACCTGTGTTCTTCTTCAATGCAAAGTTCACTTCTTGGCTTAAAGAAAATTATTTCTTCGAAGCCTCATTACATCTGTTCCCAAAAGACATGCTTTATCAGCAGAAAATGTTAACCACCCTTTGCAGAAAAGTATAATTTTCACAAGTTAACATAAGTAGTTAAATGGAGATCTAAAAAATCCATCTGAAATAATTTTCTTATGATTATTCTTACGTTATTTGTTGTTGCCGTTGTTATGTTTTCACTGACAGAAAAGGAATAGATACTGAAATTATCATTAATTTTGTTTTGGGACTGGAATGAGTGCGTGGATGATAAACGAAAACAAAAACGCGCGTTTGATGGAGCTCGCGTATTTAGGTGAGTGCAATTTTGAGTGTCAGAGTGGAACAAAATTAGATTACCGGTATTGCAAAATTTCTACAGTAACAGTGACGATAAATCGGATGAAAAGATCTGCTGATGTAGTTAAGTTAAAGAGTAAGCAGGAGTGTGTAGGCAAATAGTTTAGACGACCTGATCGAAGGTTTCTTGGTGTCATCAACAAGTAAACTAGGCCGAACAAAACCCACTTTTTTTGCCTCTAAACATCAAAGAAAATGAATAGGGGCCCCATCCCCGTCCCCTCAAATATATTTGGGATATTCATCCTTAACGTAATGGTACGGGTTCTTAGATCCAGATACATGTCAGATTTGCAGCATCGAGGTGAAAGATGTTACAAAGTGATTGCCAAGCTTGCTACATTGAGATGCAGATGTTGACACGCCTTTGTAGGTCAGTACAATGAACAGTCAGATTCACTCTCTGAAAAGAAAAAGAAAATGCCTGGCTGTTGTTTTTAGAATTTAGGAGTTAAATTGACGTACTGAACACCTGAGCTAAGATGGTGAAGGTTTGTTTCGCTACCTATGTTTTCATTTAATACCATTTACCAAAAAAAAATAATATATAAATACATAAATAAATAATACTGCGATAAATTCCAATACGCAAATCGTACTTATCGCAAAATTAATTCTTTAACTCAGGGCTACTAAAATAGACAGTCTTATTTAATGGAAGTGATTATCAAGTGTGTTACAAAAACAGAGCCCACTTTGGGCGACGGGAAGCTGGGAGATAGTCCTCACCAGAAAGCAGAGATTCTCAGTCCTACTGAAACCTCTTACCCCCTACACTCAGGTCTCATGGCTTTATTTCCACCCTGATATTGACAATTCAACCAGCTTTAGAAGAAAGAAAAAATTTAACAACAGTATATTTTATGTTTACGTAGGGAATTGAACCCCTGTGAGACAACCCTCCATGTTTCTGCTTTAACAAGCTCATCAATTGAAGGTACAGTGTTGTGGACATAGCATAAGAATAATCATTTCCCCCCTGAAATTCCACCCCCTCCCCTTCCTTTTTCTACGCCCTCCGCTGGCGTACATTGTGAACATATCAGATGGTATTTTTCTGTCTTTGTTCAGTTTACAGCTGAGTTATATCTACTAGCACTGGGGCGCACTGACATTGACAGTCAATTGTCAATTCAACGAACCTTCCTCTCGCAGAGAAACCATGCCTACATTTGGGCGTGGCTTGCCTGTGACCCTATCAGGTCACCCTCGTCGGGCCTTGGGTAACATCTGTGGCTGTTGCTGTCTCCAGACCTGGACATGAAATATTGATCAAATTGTAGCAACATCACCACCAAAGACAATACGGAAAACAATAAGGAGCGAAAAAAAACAAACAAACTCAGATGAAAATGATTATAAACGGTGATGGAGAGACACACATACACACACAGAGAGAGAGAGAGAGAGAGAGACAGACAGACAGACAGACAGACAGACAGACAGACAGACAGACAGACAGACAGACAGACAGACAGACAGACAGACAGACAGACAGACAGACAGACAGACAGACCACAACAATTAATTTGTGCACTTCTCCTTTTCCCGATCACTTCTCCTCGTCCAACTCTTTCCCACCAACACCTTGCACACTCATCATTATCCAGTCATAATATCACCATCCCGACATGGATTGTTATTAACGTCAGTACTATCGTAATCATATAATATATTTCAACAAAATCATTATGGTGTCTTCAATTTCATACTCTTAAAACGTTTTCAATGGCACTGAGGGCTGCTACAGCGTCAGTTTCCGTTGGTGTCATGATGCTGTCCGGTCGTTGCTGCTGGAGTAGAATGCTGAAGAGATCGTCCTTGTCTCCTGCAGACATAAAGAGTCTAATATAAACGGTGCTGAAGGTGTGGTGAATCACTAAGTTTGTGTTTTACTTGGTAACGCAGATTAGATTGCGAAGGTGATAACAATATGTCTTATACACACAGAATAATGCGATAAAATGGGTTCCGAAGTCGTTCTCTTATCCAGCGCGCACTAGCCGATTCTGATCAGCCAGCAAGTTTGATTGATTGACCTAATGACATTCGATTTCAACGAGATCTAATTAGTCGGCTAGTGCGCGAGGTCTCATTGAAACTCAACATCGTCACGCCACCATCGAGCAGTTGGCCGATCAAAATCTGTTAGTGCATACGTGTAAGACAGAGAGAGCTAACGTGATTTGACAAAACGCCATTTTCCTGAAAATGCCGTTTCGAGAAAATTGCGATTTAGTTTTGCGGTCTCTAAATTTAGATCTAGGAAACAAAATGCACTTTTAATAGACTGAAGTGACACTTTATGATGTCTTTTAACTTTGTGTAAAGTTTTATTTGAATTGGTGCTGAATTAATTAAACTGTGATGAAAAAGGCGTTTTGTCGAATCAATGCTCAAACGTAAAACGCCTTTTTTCAGAAAAAAAGGCGTTTTGTCGCATCAGACCTAATCACACAAACGCCTCGCTGAAGAGATAGGCATTGCTCTGATTATGTTTGATACGACAAAACGCCTTTTTTGTTCAGCGAGGGCATTGTTTCGCCTTTTTCTGTCCAATGACATGTTCAAAAACTCGGTGCCAAGGGAAAACTCTTTTGTGTCAGACGAAAAAATTGCGTTTGCTGACGGCTGTTCCTGTTTTATCCATAAAACGACACTGCTTTCTTTTTTCCGATGGGTCTAGTTTAATGCGATGACTAAATAGCCAGTTTCTTTGCTCGTTGTAGGTATGATTCAAGTATTCTTGATGAATAGCAAAAGCATTGTCGGTGTCCGATTTTTTTCCAAACAATGGTTATGGCAGTTGCAACTTTCTAGTATTGGGTGTTTGGTTTTCTGAGACCAAGGTTCTCTCTCCTTTCTTGCTGTCGTACAAGCCGACATTGGTGATGGAGTGATAGGTAACGGTGAGATCGGAGGCGGGGATAGTTCGACGAGCACTCACAGATATGACGAACTTGCAGACAAAGAATATCCAATGGAAACATCTGATTGTTCAAGTTGGGAATGTTGAACACCGGCAAGCAAATCTGACACTAACTGTTTTGCACTCTGCGTTAGTTGTTCTTCAATCCCGTCAATGGAGTCTTTTGGAGGGGAAGATGACTGAATGATCGGGTTGTGAGATGTTCAAACATTCAATGGGGTGATGTTCAGGGTGAATGCTGGATGACCACGAGCAATCAAATCGTGCCCCAGAGGGAGCAGTAGCAGCAGGAGTTGACATAGAAGTAGGAGAAAGTTCACTATTCTGTTTCTCGTTGTCCGATGCAACGTCACCATCAGAACTATCCGAAGTAAATGGATTCTCTACACTGTCACTGTCATCTGATAAGTCCTTGGAGTGAGTAGGCACAGGATGTTGAACTGGGACGTCAGTAAAAATGAGTAGGCGACGAACAGGTTTGGCTGTCGCAGGCCTTGCAATCTGAGGATCTGGGGGACCATCAGTGTGCTCCACACCATAGAAGGCTGGCACTTTGGGTGATTCTGCTTTCTCTTGTTCTGCCTTGTGACGATTTACCACCGGAGCTTCGTCACAGCTGCCACTTGAATCTGAGTGCGGCCGAATTATTTTCCTGTTGGATTAAACAAACAAAAGTTGCATGGCTGAATTCTTATTTTGATTGGTTTGAAGAAAAAAATACGACAAAATGACCAGTAACAACTATATACAGTAATTTGCAGCAATGATGAAGGCATAACGAGTGAGGTCAAAGCTAAACATGAATAAAACATTGTACTCTGCAAATATAATCTCAATATCAATCAAAACAAAAACGAGCTTGGTTATGGCGTAACTGTGGAATTATTTTTTCCAGAAATTCATTGATGATTTATGAACATTCATGCCATTATTGGATACAGTGAGCTAATTGCTTGCTTCAGTCTATGTCTACATGTTCAAGGCATTTGAAACATGATGATGACGATGATTTTTCTTTTGCTGTCACAAGAACCAGCAGAGGCTCAAAACTTCGTATGGATTCATCACGTTCATTACTAGCTACAAGTCTATGCCCTGATGTTCAGACACATGAAATGTACAAACGTAACAGAAGAAGAAGAAAAATGAACTTACTGCTTAATGAACTCCTTTAAAAGTCCTGAGGATTCATGGGAACAGAGATGGTGATGCTGTGAATGCAGTAGGACAGAGAGACCTTGTTCATACCTGGAACTGCCTTAGATTTCAAAATTCTGCTCCTTATAAAGTCTCGCGACAAGAAAAGTTGAGTAATAATTGGAACAACTACGTCCCCGACTTCGACCGAAGATTCTGGCCGTCACTGGAACATCAAACGACATCGAGGATCACAGAACTTCCGATGATGGTCAAGGGATGACCTCGGTGGGGGAAAATATCGTTAGATTCGATGATCGTCTGTGCGTGAGCCAGCGGAGAAAGTTAGGCAATGTTACGTAGACAAGGACAAGGAGACGGTCTTTGGTTTGAGAAGTACTAAAACCAATTTTGGATGATCGTTATACACAAAAGTGTTAACAATGTTAACGACACTTGATACAATGCAGGTAATTATTGAGTTAAATGAAGATTTTTGAGAGACAAAAATTGTCAGAAGATAGTTTTATTGAACTCAAGACAGCCTAATGTAAAAGGATAATGAAAGACTGGACTGAATGATTACCAGGGAGGCTTCTTAATGAAAAGATATAGGCCCCTGTTGTCCCAGTAACAAATCATGTCGACAAAAAGCCGTTTATTCTACTTATATAACGACGGTTTGGCAAGGTAAAGGTGTTTTGTCATCTCACTCAGCCTCAGGCCAACGCCTATATTTCGAAAAAAAAAGGTGTTTGGTTAATTTAAAGGCGTTTTGTCATCTCACTCGGCCTCAGGCGAACGCCTTTATTTCGAAAAAAAGGCGTTCTGTCAAATTAAAGGCGTTTTGTCGCGTTTCAGCAGACAAAAAGGCGTTTTGAAAAAACGTTGTTTTTAAATAATTTTAAAATGGCTAAGCTTTTTCAAAACCTGATAAGCTCATAAGCTGAGGATTGTTGATGAGAATCAGATAATGAAATAAAAAAATTTCGCGCCAAAATGAAAAAAGGCGTTTTCTCAAATCACGTTAGAGGGGGGGGGGGGGGGAGAGCGCGCGCGCTCCGGGCCTTGATGACCCCCCCCCCCTCCCAAAATGTGAATCAGTGGTGCTAACGCTAATGGCCCTATTACATGTTCAGATGGACCGGACGCTAGCCGGACGAAATTTGGCCTTCGACTGTGCCTCTCGCCCATTAATTTCCGGTGTCTCCTGGTATTTAATGTCGTACGGCTTGAGTGAATGGTTGGTGCCGCCGATTGCCTTTGAAGTTTTTTCCTCCCCAGGGATGGCATGTCGTTTTACAAACTTGTTGAAAACGACATGTTAGCTATGTATCAAATTCGGAATCAGCGTGTCAAAATTAGTAAAATTGGTCTCGAGTGCTTCGTTTTATAATTTTAAAAATCTATCTTTGAATTTTTCAAAAGTGGCGGGGTTGTATGTTGTGTACCACAGAAGCATTCCTTGTTTCCATCCGGTCCATAGTTCGGTCCATCGTAACGCGTAATCAACGTAGCGGACTATGATTAGTCATAAGCACAACCGAAGGCTAACCTAGTCCGGTCCATCTGAACGTGTAATAGGGTCATAATGTATGTATCGCCTTAAGACGACCCTAAAGAGCATGGAGGATGAGACATGGGAAACTTTTGCCTCAGACAGACCAGCATGGTGCAGCCTGATAAACGAACGGGCAAAGTCAGAGTTCTGAACAACGCCGCAAGGCAACCGCTGAAAGCGAAAGGGCAACGCGAAGGCACGAGCAGCCAGCTCTTCTTCCCAGCCACCCACTGGCCCGAAGTGCGCAATAGGCTATGTGGCAGACAGTTCCGTGCCCAGATTGGACTTGGCAGGCACCTTAGAAGACACCATGCAAACCAATAAAAGATGAAGTCATGGTCATCATCGAGAACGATGGACGATCATCATCATAATGTATGGCGACCTTGATTGTTTGCTCCTACTCCACTTTTTGTACAACTGAGAAATTCGTCGTTAAACGTTTGCGGCCTTAGTATTATGATAAAGAGTTAGAATAAATCGGTGGTCTACATCACGCCCATGCAATTATTATTACTAGCCGACCCGGGCAAGATAAATCTTGCAGATTCTTTGTAGGAAGCCCAACCGTATATCTAGATCTAGGCTGTATTATTTGGATTCAATGCAATAACTGATAGAACTCATGCAGAATACACAGGTGTGATAAAGTTGACTTTCTGCCAGCAGTGTGTAAACAGTGACATAGAGCGCAATTTCCGGTCACGCTTTTCGGTTCTATCCGATGAAAATGCGTCTCTGTTTTTGCGACTCAAAAATGTTTAATATAAATAATAGTAAAGACTGACTTTTGTTCAAAGTGAATGCGTCCACGTAACTCTTCGTCAAAAATTGATGCAGCACACCAGGTTTCATAATTTTTGATGGCGAAGTCGCGAAGTTTTACTTTTAGCTGCTTACAGGTTCACCTTCCATCTCAATTATAGTAAGATTAGATGACCAACCGGGCATTGCCAGGAATAATGAATCATGTGCTCCCCCCCCCCCCCTCTAATATAATAAAAGTAATAAACTACAGTCTTGCTTCAGAACTCATGCGCACCAGAACACTACGCACCAAACTGAACGCTTGACACGGTTACTTTTTATGACATGCACGGTACTATATATTACGAAACAAACATGCAAAAAATACAGATGTTACATAGCAATAAACATTGTTATATTTTTTAAATACATGCTTGAAGTAAACAACTTTTGATTATAGCCATCATCTTCCTTATCTCAATTGCCACCTGCTTGCCAAATTTAAGGCCTGAAGAGTGTATACTTTGGTCAGTTAGTCATGCCAAAGGTTGCAAGTTACTGAAATATATAATAGTAAACAACTTTTGATTATAGCCATCATCTTCCTTATCTCAATTGCCACCTGCTTGCCAAATTTAAGGCCTGAAGAGTGTATACTTTGGTCAGTTAGTCATGCCAAAGGTTGCAAGTTACTGAAATATATAATAGATGTTTTGGTAAGCTGAGAGGATGGAGAGCTTGGGGACTATGAGGGTTGCATGATGAAACAATGTGATGTTTATGCCCGATAGAGGAATTTCTGATGATCTTGTGATAATTAAGTATTGATGCTAAAAATGTTTCCATCCCGACTTTTTCGTGTTTTCATGAACACCGGGATTTTTACCATAGAAATGGTATAGACTGGAGCAAAGCAAAGCTAGATTAGCTTCATAGTGACATCGATGATGACGTCGGTAATAAATATACTTGGCCGATAACAGTAACAGAGGAGCACTGACGGTGACGTCGACCCATGGCAAATGGCCAACCTTCCCCATACCCCGCCTCTGTTCTTGGCTGCCTTCCGCTCGCGGCACTAACACACAAGCACCATCATTTACTGGTAAATACGGAGTTTTTAATCCTCCTCACAAACAGTCATTCGGGATTTCGGCCCATGGACATGATTAAAGATCGGCAGTTCATGGGGCATTATAACGAACCAACCACAATAGGAGAAAGAGGGACAAAACAAAGGAAAGAGGCAAGCATGCACACAGAACAAGTTCCGGAGGAAAAAAAAAGGAAACTGGAAGATGAAGAGGAAGAAAGCAAAGAAGATGATATCATGAGAAAGGAGGAGGAGTTGTAATTGAATGAAGCATGCAAATGGATACCTTTGCTTAGGTGTCAAAGTTCATTTGTAATCAAATGCTGTTGCAGGTTTAGAGGGAAATCAATGTTTCCTCTTGAGAGAAATACAAAATAAGGAGGTTAAATTTCATCCAACACGCGCCATCTGCAAATTAGTTCTTAACTTTTCTGATCCTCCCGAATTCTATTTCCTAACCGTCCTCCTCCGCCTCCCCCCTCTATAATAATAATAATAATGTATAATAATGTATAGCATTTATATAGCGCATATCCCTCCCCTCTAATCCCCCACTCCTCCCGTCCCCTCTAACCCTCCCCTCCTCCCCTCCTCTCTAACCCTCCCCTCCTCCCCTCCCCTCTAATCCCCCACTCCTCCCGTCCCCTCTGACCCTCCCGTCCCCTTCAACTCTCCAGAGGGGACCTCTAACTCTCCACTCCTCCCCTCCCCTCTAATCCCCCACTCCTCCCGTCCCCTCTGACCCTCCCGTCCCCTTCAACTCTCCAGAGGGGACCTCTAACTCTCCACTCCTCCCCTCCCCTCTAATCCTCCCGTCCCCTTCAACTCTCCAGAGGGGACCTCTAACTCTCCACTCCTCCCCTCCCCTCTAATCCCCCACTCCTCCCGTCCCCTCTGACCCTCCCGTCCCCTTCAACTCTCCAGAGGGGACCTCTAACTCTCCACTCCTCCCCTCCCCTCTAACCCTCCCGTCCCCTTCAACTCTCCAGAGGGGACCTCTAACTCTCCACTCCTCCCCTCCCCTCTAACTTTCCACATCTCCCCTACCCTCTAAAACCCTCCACTCCAATCATCCACCTCAATCTTCCACCCTGACCAGCCACTTATTATCCACCCCTCACCCTCTTCCTCTAATTCACCATTCCTACCATCCACCCCAGTCATCTACCCCTGACCACCCACTCCTTACGATCCACTCCAATCCTCCACACCCAATCATCCACCCCCAACTCCCCACCCCTTCCTATTAACCAACCCCATCCTTCAGTAAACAATAATGGAAGAATTTGTTAGCCACACTTTCTGTCGGTGCTTAGTGTATACTTGTGTGTACGTGTTTATATGTGAGAGAAATATATAATTATGTATACAATGTCCTTGAAACCCAACTAACCCCAGTACCTAATTTTCTCCAAGACCTGAGTACATTATAAGGACACAAAGCATCTTTCAGTACGGAGTGTCAGTCTCATTTTTTCGCCCTTTCACTTCAACACGGCTACTGTGTATTGTGTATTACACGATAGAAATTAATGTTGAAAAGCGCCTAGAGCCTGGTTGTTAATGGGATGAAGCGCTTAATATTTTCTGGCCTGTCAACTTTTGAAGACTTGCGCTAAGTTGCTCACACGGATGCCTACAAACCAACCAGCTCTTCGGGCATACAACACCAGATACTCGGGGTGGAGAGCCAGAGGAAGACCAAAGCGACGCTGGAGCGACTCCGTGGCAGAGAGATCACCAGATGTCCCTCCTCCAGGCCACTCGTCTTGCTGCCGACAGACGATTGTGTCTCCCCGCGACGCCCACCGGTACAAGCGGAAGGAAAAAGTAAAGTAAAAGTAAAGCGCTAAGTTGAAGAGTTCACTTTTTTTGTGAACTTCTTTCGCAATCACGAGAAATTCAGTGGACAGGATAGACGAAAGATGGTACAAAAAATAAATGAGGAATTTCAAGACCTTTTTGGCTGTTGTGTTGTTAAGAAAGCAAAGATTTTCTTCAATCCAAGATCTTGAATTAATAATTTTTTATATTTTTTTAACTGGTTGGGAGGCGGAGGCAACTGAGGTCTCGTCATACTGAAAATAAATAAAGTGAAATAAAATAAAAACCCAAACAATAGCAACAACAAAACAACAACAACAGTAATGAGAACAACAAGAGCTAAAATCCTTTTAATACTGAAAATAATGAAATTGCAAAACTTCAGATACGTATCTTCAGCTCGGCAATACTAAAAAAAAGAATGTTTTTGAATTACAGGAATATCAGTATCAAGCAAAGCAGTCGAAGGCGAATGAGAACTGGTACTGGTAGTTCTTAGGGCAAACAGGCTAAGATAATGACCGAAACCGAAAGTCCTCCTCTCTTGAACACGGTACCATGCAAATAAGAGTGATCGATATTGGGCTGTTTCACACAAGGGCACATTATAGACAATCATTTTAAAATTCAAAATACATGTACCTTCTTTACATTAGAGGCAAACATTATTCATAGCGGTAGTTGTGAATGTTCAGCTGGAGTGACACAAATTCAGAAGAAACCTTGATTACTTTGAATGTCTGTCACGTTGGTAAATTATGACATAAAATAATTTATCTTTTGCTTTGAATTGACGGGTTCTGAGAAAGATTAGAAAAGAAAAAAAAAAAAGGTTGTGCAAGAGATACATTAACATTTTCATTTCACCGCGCTCAATCCAGGTTTCAAAATTTTTCTTCCCCGTAACTCTGAACACTTCAGCTACAAGGCAAGCCTCTAGCGACATGACAGGTGGAGAGACGTATCTGATAAACCTCTAATCTCCTAGCTATGGAGATAACAGGCCATCCAGCAACCCAATGTCTTCCTCAGAATGGAATTGAGAGAAGTTTATTATTTTTTTTAAAAAGGGAATTGGGGTGCATCACGTAGGGGAATCACAGACATCAATATTTTATAGTAAATTTGGCTCAAGTTTCCGATTTCATTTTGAACTTTCTTCAAAGATTGTCAATGACCAGTTTGTATGGCAGATTTGAATGGCTTTATTATGATTTTTCTGGTGATGATAACGTTATGGGACATTATGTTACGTGAGATTCACGAAATGCTGGGACATGGGTTACACAGGTTGAGTGATAAATGGCTATGCTCTTTTAACGAGTACCGGTCCTCTCCTGTGTTTAGTCTCTTTCTATGCTGACCACTATCTGCACTGCTGCCATTGGTACCCATTGGCATCCATTTTCCGCCTTCGGTCAGACTGACATAAACATTTTTGTGTGTGTGTGTGTGTGTAGTCTACTTCTTTAATTCCATTTGGGAAATTTGCCTTGGTGTCATTGCAGCCCAGTTACAACTGGAGCAGACACGGCGTTGCGAGAGTGCAGCGCCGGTCGACAGGTTTTGTTCTGGTGGGGGGGGGGGGGGCGTGTGGTAAAGATAACTTTGATCTTTTATTTAATTTTGCCCGGGCAGACTTAAATTAAATCAAAATATTTTTTTTTTTTAAATTGACATAAACATTCTGTGGAGAACGATGTACCGGATGAATCTACACTCTAAATGTTTTAGAAACTACCGGTACTCCTGAACTTTTCTCTCTTTCAATGAAAACGATTACTATTGTCATTCGATTGTCAGCGTCTTTGGAAATGTGCATTGGGCAAAAATGCAAGATCATGACTTTACTGACAGTTCATCTACGAATTCATATAACGAACTCTCCTAGTCATAGAATAGTTTCACCAGAGAGCGTCCCACCCCAGTTAACTATCGACTCATTATTTTACTGGCCGGATGTGTCCGCCAAGTAGTTAGAGATTAGGTCTGACGATGACATAATACGTCCAACTGCATCCTAAATGTTGTCTGGACGTGCACTGGAGAGTGACAGCTAGACATAAAATTATAATTTTCAACAGCCTACATACTGGATTAATTCAATGCTCGTAGTTTTATAAATTAATTCTACATCTGTTTCTTAAGTGGAAGGCAAATCTCACTTGAGACAAAAATTTCACTCCCCCCCCCCCCCACCCCCAACCACTACCACCACACACACATCGCCTTTGAAAAAGAAAAAAATGTCAGAACTCCTGAACTAAATCTCAAGTACCTTTATTTGCGTCTGACTCTTCGTTTTCCCTAAAAATTTAATCTCACAGAAAATATTTTTTTCCTACTGTTGTGAGAGCTCCTGGCGAAATATTCGTCTTATTGGACATCTGATTAGAATTTGACATCTGATATTTCAAAATTATCGTTTTGTTCCATGTGCATGTTATTGGGCAGCCATTACGTAGAACAAAACAATACAAACTGGCAAACAATATGCTAGATAGAGGGAGAGAGAGAGAGAGAGGAAGAGAGAGAGACAGAGACAGAGAGACGGAGAGAAAGAAAGAGGCAGAAACAGACTGACTGACTGAGAGACAGAGACAAAGAGTCCGAGAGAGAGAGAGAGAGAGAGAGAGAGAGAGAGAGAGAGAGAGAGAGAGAGAGAGAGAGAGAACAGACAGAGTATAATGAAAGAAAATGAAAAAAACTAATCTGGCGTGAGCAATGCTAAAAATCCACCAAATCCAGCACTAAAAACCCAGTAGTATAAAAGAAGATACAGTATAGATTGTACTTGCCTCACAGAGAGATTAAACTTTATGGCACAGATACAGCTGTATGAAACAAGCATTCATTTTCTTTTTCATTTCTCTTACCTAAAACTGATGTGGACTCGCCGTTACAGCCCTGTCTTTAAAGACATCTTTCAAGTTTGCTTAAACAATCGACTCTCCGCTTCTTTTCCAAACAAATATGAGCCATTTTCACCGTTCTATATCTTACAATGTAATGTTTATGCTGAAAGAGAATTGAAAATGACCGGTCACCATATGCATAAACTTTTTGAACGCACGTTTTGCACTGTGGTGCAGGCTTTGTAGTGCGTACGGCCACCGTGGTGTAAACTCAAATTTAGTCGGTATGAATGAAATAAATTTACACCTACCTCTACCTACACGACATCAATTGGCGCTTACCGTACCGAGACATCAAAAATAGACGCTGGGCAGGCACAAAATTTGTATCGGCCAACCAATGCCACGAGAAAACAATGCCGATCAAAACAAAACTAAGAGATCGGAGGTAGGCTAAGTAGAAATCCAATTTTTCCCTTGGCCCGTGAAGACGTGAGTTGGTATAAGATATTAGTTACTTCCTTTCTTTCTTTCTACCGGGACCCTCTTTCTTAAGCTAGTTAATGTTAGGCATTGCGTAGCTGATTTAGTCGTCCTTGGAGAAAGTGTAAAGTTACGAACCCCTTTACCCGTGGGTGTACGCCTACGCAAAGTTCATGCATACCGGGTAGCGTTTAACACCAATGCGCAAGGCCTGTACCACCGTGTAAAGAGTTACGCACAGATCATGCATAGGGCCACAGAACTCAAAGACGAGAAAGAGATATTTTGTTGTTGTTGCTTTTTCGAAAAACTCAACATGTGTATCAGTGCTGTATCAAAATAGCGTAGCCGTTTGCTCACCGCTTGTATTCACGCCACATGCCAACCAATTAAACCAAAATCCCTAACGTGACATTGAAACGTTTCAGGGACCATATATTATTGTGTTTAAAATGGCAGGAATATTTCATTGTGGTGCAAATTTGGCCTTTTTTTTTTTTTTTTTGCTCAGCGCTACGGCCTGAAAAACGGTTTAAGAATTATAACATACATTTTCTCAGGTGCCAGATAATCTAACCCAATCCTTTTGTGTCGAGCTATTGTGTTCTTTGAAGTTTCAAGCAATCTTTTAAAAATGTTGTCATGTCTGTAAAATACAATGTTTTGTTTATTTTGTTGTGTTTTTTTTGGGGGGGGGGGCTCCCTTCGATGGGCCCACTCCATGGGAAACTGACACGCAGTCAGCTTATTGTTAGCTTAGAGGCACATAGACTGGTCTAATTAAAAACCCAAATAGAGAAAATATTGAGTTGTGTCCAGTGTTCAGTAATTGCTTATAAAAATACTACACGCTTCCTTAACAACAGCCACTTTCATTTTGTGAGAGTTAACCCCCTTCCAAAAACAACAAACTACAATGTATTCCTCTTTTATGCAGTTTATAGAGCTGCTCTTTCTCCCACCCCACACGATTAGATGAATTTATTATTTCACTTGCGAGTCTACAACATGTGTTTAGAATAATGAGCAAATTTCCCAGTCTAGGAAAGGAGAAAAAAAAAAGTACATGTACCGGGCAATGCTCCTAATTAACCTGATTTCGCCCCCTCTCTCTCCCTCCCCCAATTTCTCTCCCCCCCCCCCCCATACTCTCTCTCTCTCTCTCTTTCTCTCACTCTCACTCTCTCTCTCACTTTCTCTCTCTCTCTCTCTCGTTTTGTTCCATGTGTAGGCCTATGTAATTGGGCAGCCATTAAACAGAACAAAACAATACAAACTGGCAAACAATATTATGCTAGTAATTCTCTCTCTCTCTCTCTCTCTCTCCCAAAGCCTCTTACATGGACGGGAAAATGATCAGCGAATACTCAATGAGCAATGCTCCACGCACTGAAGTACCCAGAAGATGTCGAACACTTTTTAATTCTTCAAATGGCGGATCGAGATGACACTGTTTCCCTGAACCAGTATAATGAGATTGTGAAAGTATCAAAATGTAAAGGCTCTGTGTCTTCTCATATAAATATGTGCACGTGACCGGCGAGCCAACTTACTCCTTTTTTCTCTAATCACAGTTATGGACTAAGCTCCATTATAATTATTATAGTCAGAAGAAGCTGAAGTCCATCTGAAACCTACATAGCAATGTATGCTTCGGAAAAGTTACTGTGTTACATGATACATCTGAAAACGAACTTGCACAGTGATAAGTTTTAACAATTAACATTCGGTGCATCGTACCTCGGGACCATATTGCATAAACCAGGAGAGAGGAAATACAATACTCTTTATCAGTAGAACAAGGGGAATTTTATCCTCTTCCTACCAATAAACTCCCCAATGGTTTTAATTAATTTGAGTGGCAAGTGCCTTTTTTTTTTCATTCTGAACATTTACATTTAATTAATGTAAGCCTAGACGAGGACATTAGGTTTGTCCGCTCTTATGCAACTGGGTAGGAGGGACTCCTACCGGGGACCGGTAGAGTCAAGGTTTGTCCGCGGGTCGACGAATACAAATATAATTATAATCACTCATCAAAGGTAGATGGTAATAAGAGTTTGAACGAGATGATTATTTCTAAGTTGAATGACTTGATTTGAAAATGTGTTCCTCGTTTCGGGCATTCTATTCTGAAACAAACAGCTGTACAATGATGGAATAAATCTCCGTCTACTTGTCAGATAGCAGGAATGAAAAAAATGAAAGGACGTGATGAAAATAATACCCTAAGCCTTCCATGGGGACCGTGTGAATCTGACAGAAAAAGAAAGCACCTGTCTTAAAACTATCGTCTCCGAAAAGTGTTGTTCGTTTGAAAAACCGGTAAAATTGCCTTAAAAGTAGTCGTTACAGTATTAGCTTGCATCATAAAAGTAAAATCTTCTGGGCGGTAAATTCGTTTTATGGACGCTCATGGTTGTGTTGGAAGTCTCTTTGAATTATTATTTCAGTATGAGGGTCCGCCAAACGTCTTGTAGGCATAGATTTACAGTAAATCTATGCTTGTAGGACCATTTTGTCTCCAGTGAACACATGTTCAGCTTGTGCTCAATAAATAATTTGCCTGAAAATCTGAAACCGTCCACAGTTCCATCGCCCAGAGAAGGAGTGAGAATGTGATGGGAAGAGAGAGAGAGGGGGGTGGGGAGAGGGAGTGTGGGAGAGAGAGGAATGAGTTTTTATTACTTGTAAAGCGCATTGAGCATTTATTGGAAATGCGCTATATAAATGTAATTTATTATTTATTATTATTATTATTATTCAGATTGACCATGGACACCCCCCCCCCATGTTACTGATCAGAGTAATCCTTTGAGGTGCAGGGGGTGTGGGGGGGGGGTATCACACAGTTACTTAACAAGGCATGAGGCGTCACTTATACCAAAGTTACTAGATACGCTAAGATAGGATAGCTGTGGGCGTTTTTGCGTTTCGGGATTTCGAGCACGTCATCTAGCACAGGAGACATAGACGACGGCGTATTTTACAAAGCCGAAAAGAGAAAATACTGAGTTGTGTTCACTGTTCAGCCATCACTCCAGGCCTTGGTTGGAGAAGCTTTGTAAATAATAACTTCAATCCCTGCAGGAAAACTCTGGCCATTGTTCTTTACTCTGTTACAAAATCTTATAATTTTTATGGCAAGCGCTCTTTCCCATGCATCGTGTCACAGACCCCGTCCACAATCAGCGTACCAGTGTTTTTGCATGCAATTTGTATAGGCGCGAAGAACGCACTTTCCTGTCTTAAACAACCCCTTTTGTCTTTGCTTACATTGCCTTGTTGTTGTTGTCGTTGTTGTCTTTAGAAAAACATCTGTCCACAAGGCTAACTCCCGCTCGATACCGCATTATCGATACTCCGATTACGAATCGCGGAGAAACCTGGCTCGGAGTTTCGCCTTATCCTGTTAACGCTGATCTGTTAGCGTAATCGGGGACAAACCTGGACCTCCACCCTTCCACCGGAGCAACAATAATCATACTCAGGAAATACAATCATGAACCCCGTTCGAAGCTTTTAATTAGAAAATAAACTTTTTTTTTTTTTTTTTGGCTTTCCATTTGACTCCCGATTCTCGCTCACAATTTTGTAAATCTACCTCATGATTGCTGTAAATTATTTGAAAAGGGAAAAACTATTTTATTTCTTTTTTGTGTCCAAAAAAGGAAAAAAATAAGGTCGAAAGAATTTTATTGAGCGCTGTAATACAGGAAGAATATAAAATTAAGTCGGCTGCTTCGTGTTTTTTTCAATCTTATTGTCAGGTTAATGTAACTGTGACCTTCATGTTGTTCTGCGTGTTCATTGTACAGAACCAACCTGCTTCACAATTAAAGAATAAAATAATAGTTAGACTTAAGGAAGAAGTGTCCATCCCGGCCCGATGACTATTTTAATCTCAAAATGTTATTCTGGCCAGGAAACCTCGAAAGAGAGACTGAAAGGCCAATTCTTTGTCGATTAATTTTTGTAAAAAACAGATTAGTCTGCATAATCAGGAAGTTACCAAAAACATAAACGTTACGGTAGCCCTTAAAATATTGGACTGCCAAATTAAGCTAAAAGATTACGATAAATGTACAAGGTGGGATAGATGTGACTGGTATAAAAAAAAAAATCCAGCCTTGGTCGTCATAATCTCCTCCAACAAACATGTTGTATCTTCATCTTTTGTTTATTGTATCTTGTGTATCTTTATGACCATGTGTGCTAATCATGTAACGAGAGACAGTATACCCACCAAA
This sequence comes from Onchidella celtica, assembly GCA_963931925.1. NCBI lineage: Eukaryota > Metazoa > Mollusca > Gastropoda > Systellommatophora > Onchidiidae > Onchidella > Onchidella celtica. The sequence continues at coordinate 21,321,603 of OZ007578.1, forward strand.
AGATGGAAGTTAATTAACCTTATATTATTATGATTTATTTTTTAAAAAGTTATTGCCACGTGAGCAGAGACACATCACTCCACTGCCATACAGAAACGGTGAACGGTGACATCTTTCAACACAAACACAACAATGCTAGTCATCGGGTTTTCGGGGGTGTTGGGGGGCGGGGGCGGGGGAGGGAATTCTGTTGGTTTCCATGCCAGCATTGGCGATATCCCAGTCAGCGGAAAATCAGTGCCCAGAACTCCAAGTGGAGGCATTACGGCCCTCGGCCCTCAACACTAGCCAGGAAGTGGAATAACAAATCTTAATTACTTGAAATTGATTCAATTTGATTTTAATCAGCAGACTTTCTCCTGGTAGTCAGGCCGAGACGGAAGGACAGAGTATGAGACACCAATATGGCGCCGAGGGAATTCAGGGTTTACAAACTGCAGTCTAAAATGTGGACAGAGAAACTCGTGGGACAGGAAAGTGAACAATCGAGGGAAAATATGTGTGAATGAGAGGAAAACTGGGTAACTAAAAAGTGAAATGAATGTTTGAAATGTGGGTGGGATATATCGAAGAATTTCATGGAATGAAGCAAAGCCAGGAACGAGGAATCAAATAGAAAAGCACCAGACATGCTGAACGCCTAAAAAACCCTTATGTACTCCACAAATTTCTATACTTCAGTTGCGATCTAAATACGACTAGTGGAGATTGCAGAAGTCCGGGGCTACTATATATGAAAAATTAAAAAAAAAAAACCCAATAAAATGTGGAGCTTCAGGTGGACACAGCCCACGACCTCAAGAGTAATTTTCGAGTCCAGGCCCTAATACTGAATATGAACAGTGAGATCTATTTGAAGGGCTTCTAGTTCAGGCAGTCTGCGATCCACTGTATAGAAGTGGAATTAGGCGAAATAACTCGTGAATATCGTAAGATCTTAGTTCTAATCTTTCCTAACTAATATTACATATTTCAGTCTATTTTACTCACACAATTTGTGCTTGACATTAGAACCATATAAATCTTCCTTCTCCTCCCCACCCCACCCCCTTTTTTGCGATAGATGCGATGGGATGATGTCATACAAGGACATACATGAACAGCAAATCACACAAACACATGTAATGATTCAAGCAGATGACCAGACACAACATAAACGAACGAATTATTTATAGGTGCAGCATTGTACACTCCTGGATACAAAACACATTTTCAATGTTTTTTACCAAAATGAATGCTTAAAAAGCAATCGCCGTGAAAGAATTGCCACTTTGCTACAATAATATTGTTCCGGTCTGTATCCAGTTTTTCAAATTGAAGAAAATTTGCACATGTTACGTAAAAACGAACACAAAAATGTAAAAGAACACAATGGCAGAAAAGCAAAGTGACAAAACAATGCGGAATCAGACAGTATGTAATCATTCTGTTTTAGTTTCACAATTACTTCAGATCGGCTACAATTATAGACAAATGGAAATCTCAGCCACCGTTCAGGTGGGTTTTTTTTCCTGCAAGCCACGCTTCATTCTGTCTGTACATTCCCTTCGTCTTTCATGGCATCCTGACGCCCACATCAATACCCACACTGATGAGGTGAACTCTTCTCGTCTGCATGTCCTCCAATATACTCGTTTTTCGACAACTCCATCTTACAGTGTTTAGGGGAAAGTGTGGGTGCGGAAGGGGGGCTGGGGTGGTGGTTAAAAAAACTAGGTTGATTTGGAGCAAATGATATCGCATTCCCACTTTCGCTCCCCACTCACGAAAAGAATAAAATTAAGGATGACGACAACGTTTCATTTTTCAAGTAAAGAAATAGGAGAGGATTACTTAATAGCGCATGACTTGCAAGGGAGATAAAGGAAACTTCATTCTCGGATTTCAACTGGTAACGCTTTTTCAGCCTTGGCAATAGAATAACAAACCCTTAGCTAGATTTCTGAGTCTTAAAAGCGGCTAATGTTTATCTGTTTCCCCCTTTCTCATATTAAATGCAGAGAAGTGCAGATTGATGCATCAGAGGAGAAAAAAAGTAGGAAGCGAGGAGCGATAACTTCGCTCAAACGGCAAGGGAGTGAGGGGACCTTCAATGTATAGTATCCGCGTAGTGGCCAGAGAATTCTACTGGCTCCTCGTGAGGTCAAATCAGGCGTTCACCAGATGTCTTTGCACGATATGTCAAAGTAACGGCATTTGCCTGGAATCACGCTGCTCGATTTTCTTTAAACTACAGCATTCAGCGTTTCATTGGAAAACTGTATAATTGAACCAATTCTGTGTTTTTCGGAGTTTTGGTAGAATATTTTTGCCACTCACTTTGCCAGATGTGTGTTATTTTTTTGTTAAATCTTTTTTTGGAAAAAATTAAATTCTTCAATTTATGCAGTGCTTGTCGGCTATGGTCTGTTGGTAATTAAAAATATACATTGGACCATATCATTGGTTTGCTTTGCTGCTAGACAGACAGAGAAAAATTAAATTCTTCAATTTATGCAGTGCTTGTCGGCTATGGTCTGTTGGTAATTAAAAATATACATTGGACCATATCATTGGTTTGCTTTGCTGCTAGACAGACAGAGAAAAATTAAATTCTTCAATTTATGCAGTGCTTGTCGGCTATGGTCTGTTGGTAATTAAAAATATACATTGGACCATATCATTGGTTTGCTTTGCTGCTAGACAGACAGAGAAAAATTAATTCACGCACTTGACGTCCCTCTTCATAGTTTTGTTCTCAATATTTGTGCACACTTAAAGGATTCTTTAAATGGACAAGAATTACAGCCAAACGGGGCAGGTGTTTTTGAAGTTCATATATGATTGGGACACGTAAGAAGAGTTATTACGGAAAGTAACTTTAAACTCGTAAGCACGCTATAGAAGGCAGTACGTCTTCAGTACAGAAGAGACAAATTAGCGTAACTTTACAACCAAACAACAACAAAAAATGCCTGTGCGTGCGTTATTCTGTAAGAGAAATAGACAGACAGATCGACAGACAGACAGAAAAACAGAGAGGACAAAAATTAAAACCAATCTTAACAAATTTTGATTGCATTGTTGAAACCACAGACGAATAGCGACATTAATGATCGTGCTTTTTAAATTTTTTTTTTATTTTTAGGTTCTCCAATCTGGCTATCATCTTATTTATTTGCTTCTCACGAACTCAATACATTTTATTCGGATTTCAAAGAAGAAAACGTGTAAAACATCATCTTGCTTTCAAATGTTTACAGTATGGAGGCAAACAATAAGCAATTTCACGGTTAGAAAATTATAAATTATTGTAATATTTACAACATTTAATTATTGGTGAATCAAGCCGTGACCACTTTAGCCTTTCCACTGGATTACTTCAGCGACGTGGCGGGGGGGGGGGGGGGTAGGCCTACTGCATGGGTAACAGCAGGTCCTCCATAACAAACTTCCCACACTTTGGGCTCTGGAGAGGACACTTCAGCTTCGCATTTTGCATCGACACAAGCGTGTATACCATCCCGAAACAGAGGCGCATGCACTGGCTTGGACACATAGTGTCATAGTACGAATGGATGATGGCAGAATCCCCAGGGGCCTGCTCTACTACGAGTTAGCGGAGGGAAACCGCCAACAGGCAGACCCCACCTGCACTACAAGCATGTGTGCAAGAAGGACCTGAAAGCCCTGGGTATCGAAGCAAAGTCATGGGAAGACAAGACAGAACACGCTGGAGGCAGTTAGTAAGGCAAGGTCTCTCACTGTAAGAAGAGACGCTTAGGCAACAGACCGAGGCAACGCGGAAGAGACGAAAGGCCGGCACCCAAACTAACAAGCCAGCGTCATGCTTTGCCTGCACCATCTGTGGCAGAGACTGTCACTCCCGGATAGGCTTGTCCAGCCACAATCGTTGCTGCATCAGTCTGAAACATACAGACATCCACAGCACAAGACCATAGTCTTTCCACACTGACTGGTGCCAATCAAGCAACCAAGGCAAGGGGGCAAATTTGATATAATTAGATTTTAACCGGCATAACTTGTAAGATCGTTATTCTGACTAAGCATTTAGGATTCAGAAATTATAAGCTCCCCATACCTCTGCGTCATATCAGCTCTGCAGTTTATCAAAACTTTCTGTACGGCATGTATCAAAAGTTGTCTCCATCAGTGTTGCTTTTGATGAGAAATGTTTCTTAGTGTACAGATTACATATTGTGCATTTTTGTACCCTTCCTCTGAAAGGTAATCTATTGGCTACAGAAGAAAGCCTACATCAGCATTTTAATTTACATCTGTGCTAAACAGCAGCGACAATAAAAAATATATCAAAGTAGATTCGTCCCCTACCCCCCCCCCCTCCCTTTTCCCCGCGGCATTCCAGTATTTTATTCTTAATGTCCTGTATTTGAGGATATCATCCGTGGGTTAGTACGGTCAAAAATTTACTGAGATAACTATTTGTGTTTTTATTTCTTTATCAATGAGATTTGAATCTTTCATGAGTTTATGTTTCCTAATTTCCATCTACGGTTCACACAATATAATAAAATATTCTGAAACCTAAACCATGATGTCCTGTTTGTCTCTTCTCTTCTTATGTACTGTCTTAAATCAAGATAAAGGAAACTCATTAGAGGATCTGTAATAAAAATGTCACTCTCTGACGAGTCGGCCTCAATGACATCACAGCCGAGTTTGACCACAAGAAGTCCACTCTGGCATTAGAGTGAATTTATAGCTTTGTGAGGACAGAACCCGGTCTCTGAGGGTTTCACTATTCAAGCTATTTCCCCCAGCATTCAAAATTGAGTCGGAATAGAATTGGCAGAAAAAAAAGAAAAAAAACAGAAACAGTGAATTCAGCGACTTACGGAGAGTATCGGTGTGCGTGCATGTGTGTGTATGTATGTGTGTGTGTGGACGAGAGAAGAAAGGAAGAAGTGGTGGTAAAAAGGAAAGGGGGGGGGGGGGAGGGGATGCATGTGTGACTAAAGCGAAATGACAATTAGTTCAACATTAATTCCCAAAAGTCTTGAAGAAATAATATTTCGTCTATTTTTGGACGCATTTGCCTGTCTGCCTGTCTGTCTGTCTGTCTGTCTGCTCATCTGTCCCCCATTTGTTCACCAGCCCGTTTGTGTACGTGAATAGTTATTCCTGGACGGCGGAATGACGACTGCCCTAACCAAAGTTTGAACCAGCTCTGCTTATACCAAGTTACTGATGGCTGGCCGGGTATTCAGAGGGAACTTGATTTAAGAGTAGGGAACTCGCACTCCATTTTTTGGCCCGGGGGGGGGGGGGGGAGGAGGAGATGCGAGATATTTCTGTCTGCCGTTTAAAACAAACAAACAAAAACTCTATTCCACCCCACTCCCCATCTCTGTCTGCCTGCCCGTGTCTGTCTACTAGTATGTCTGTCTGTTTGGCTTTCGGTCTGTCTCTTTCACTTCAATTTTCCTTCTATGTCAGCTTGTCTTCAAATCAGTTTATTTCTTGATCCTCCTTGTTTTCACAATATTTTCCTGTTTCTCGGTTGCTTGCTTGCTCATTTCTGCAAACGCATGGAGTACTCTGCTTTCATCCTCCCTCATTCTGTCTCCCCATCTCCCCCTCTCTCTCTCTCTCTCTTTCTCTTTCTCTCTCGCTCTCTTTCTCTCCCTCTCTCTCTTTCTCTTTCTTTCTCTCACATTCTATAAACCCAGATATGCCCATAGTTTCCAGGTCCACATGATCATAGTCGTGTATTAGGAAAAAGTGATTACTTCAATGCGAGAAGAAGTGTTTCTCAGGGTGATGTGCATGCGCCATCGGTGGGGAGTGGCAGTATTTTGGTGTGGAGTGTGAGGGTGGGGTGAGACTTCAGAATGCTGTATATTGACTGACATTGAAATAAGAAACAAGTGAATAAAACTTGAAATAAAGTGTTAATTTAAACTTATTGAGAAGGCATGCATACTGAGTACATGTATTTAAATATCTTTTAAAATCTTTTTTGTACACTTTACTGTATACCAAATATGTCTGTTCAATCACTGTGGGGCGCACGTTATTTAGGAAAATTGAAGTGGGGTATGGGGCCAAAAAGATTGGAAAACACTGGCTTGGAATACTGTTAGCCGAGTATTCACCAATCCCTTTCAAAGTGTGAGTAATTTCTGATATTGTTCACAAGGTTTCACACCGTTTGCTTGAAGAAGTTTTCCCAGGCTTACAATGGCGGGAACTGGGGCAATTAAAAACATGAAAAGGCAAAACATGCTGAAAACGAAGTTGTTATTATCTAAAAGGAGGAGAGTGTTCTGCAAGAACAAAACTGAAGACAGGACTAATTTGTTACAGGGACAGAAAGATTTTTTTTTTAAAACAAAGAAAAGAAAAAAAAAGTAGCTAAGAACGAATAAATAAAATGTAATGAACACATCATTGGGCCAAGGTAATACGCGTGTGCATTTGTTTGTATATAGAAATGTTCGTAGGCATATTGACGCATGTCTCCGGTTTATTTGGACAAACTATTGTAGTACGACAGTGAAAGGGGAAAAAAAAGAGGGGAGAGCATTGTGGGATAGGCCGGGAGGAGAATGTTCGAGAGAGAGAGAGAGAGAGAAAGAGATGGGGAGAGGGGGATAAAAAATATCCAGTGGGAAGGAGGCCCAATAAGGCTGGACTTCAGAACGTAGGCAGGACAAGGCCCAAATCAGGTCCTGAAACTTAATATTACTCCCGCGATCCCCCCCCCCCCTTCTTTCCTTGTCATACCAAACCTAAAGCTCCTCTTCTATCTTATTGAAATATCTTGCAAAATTGATCTTTGGTAACGGATTACTTATGTTTGAATGTGAGCCCTACCTGGTTATTGACCCATACTCGATTAATGTCCTGCGTTCATATGTCTGATCTGATTTTCTTGCTCTTTATTCTCCTCAACACAAAAACTGACTGGGTAATCTAATTACTGACAGGAAGACGGCAGCTGGATCAAGTCGTGGGGAGAAAAAAAAGACAAATTAATGAAAGAACAAAAGCACAGAAAACAAAGAAGGTGTTAAGGTCAGGGTAATGATAAAAGTGGGATTATCGGTCTGTATAAGAGAAATGGGTTATGATCGCATGACATCATTCGGGTGACTCGGCCTGTTATTACAAAACTGATAATGAGAATGAAAAAAAAACTATTTTTAAGAATGTAAGATCACCGCCGCCCCGTGCGTAATCAGCCTGCACTTTAATCACCTGTGCGGTCGAGAAAATAGTCTCAAATAAATAGACTGGACTGGAGAAAAGCCAATAAACTGCACCATTTTTCACATTCCAGGTCCAAGTCTACATGCGGGAAAGCCTTTTCTTGATTTGACCAGAATGCAGTTGGGAATAGGGTGTGAATATCATGACTACACTGGTTCATCATGAATAGTTCATCATGTCTAGTTCATCATGACTAGTTCATCATGACTAGTTCATCATGACTAGACTGGTTCATCATGAATAGTTCATCATGTCTAGTTCATTATGACTAGTTCATCATGACTAGACTGGTTCATCATGAATAGTTCATCATGTCTAGTTCGTCATGACTAGTTCATCAAAGCCATACTTGGCGCACCACGCATGTCCTAAAACATTTTCCAGCTTCAACGGCAAAGAAAAAGACAAATTAATATCCTAAACTGTAGACAGGGACTAACATAATTACAACTTGCAGAATGCGGATACAAGAGATCAGTTATGTCTTTCCAGGTGGGGCTGACCATTTCCCAATTAAACGAAACAATGTCTTTCTCTCTCACACATCTCTGTTTCGGATATAGCACAAGTCCAGTAGACATTTGATATAACCTCTCCGGTTACGAGAAAGTTTGCAATAATTATCACAGCTTTGTAATGCAATATGTTAAATCACACCGAGGAGGCTTTGGTTTTTTTTTTTTAAGCAACCCAAAAATGAAATTTAACGAGAGTGTTTTCTAATGACACATAAAAATGTTAATTAAGCGCTTTGCGCTTATTACTTATCTGTAAAGTGTGAAGTTTCTTATAAACCTGGTGGTCTCGTCCACAGCATCCGCTCCGCTATTTCACGGAAAATGACGTATGATAAAGTAAAACACTCTTTGCCTCTGTGTACAGCATCCGTTCCGCTCCGGTCCTCACTGCTATAGAGGCAGTGTTTTACTTTGTCATATGTCGTTTTCCATTAAAAAAAAAAAATTAAGCGAAAAGGAGCTGATGCTGTGGACAAGACCACTTATTAAATTTACTAACCCCCCCCCCCCCCAAACGATACGGTGGGGGGGGGGGGGCTGGGGGGCTTCCCGAAAAAAAAACACAAAAAACAATGGCAAGATGAGCCTGACTTGCTAAAATGCCAATTAAGGGGGATGGCATTAAAGTAGGGGAATAACTAACAATCGCTGTCAATATTGAAGACTTTCCACTGAGGCTAGGAACATTCGCTGAAGAGTTTCAGATGAGACTAGAACAGACACCAATGTACAAATTAATTAGGCTAGAACAGAACTCACCTCTTTTTCCAAACCAGTTAGCTTGAGCTGGGGAGGAGATGACGCTCAGCACTAATATAAATGCAAACACTAAAACAGCAAGTCTGGACATGGTTTCTGCTGGCAGCTGGGTTCAGGTGAGAGATGAGGTGATCAGGCTCTGGTCTGCGCCTTTTTTTGGAGATTCTGAAACACACATACAGACCACAAGAGTCAGGCATACAGTCAAATTTGTAGAACTTATGAGTTTCTCACAAATGCAATTAGAAGGGTTTAACGTGATTCAACGGTCGGCCCTGTGCCGAATTTATAGGGGAGAAGGGGGGGGGGTGTCTTTACAAAAATACAACAATGAATTGAACTTTGTAAATTGTTGAATCAGCCCGTGGTATCTATACAAACTAAAGAGAACATAGCAGTATGGTTATGATCTTTGTAATTTGTCTTACGTGAAAATCTTACTGCAGTTTTTGCTGGTAAGCAGACATTATATTTACTTCAGATTTATAACTCATTTAACCTCAACATTTCTCCTCATTTCTCAGCATAATTTATCTGCTCCAACTGCATAAACGAACTACGATGTGTAAATTTGGTGATTTGCTCTTGTATTTTAATGTCTGTGTATGAGGGCCCCACTGTCTCCCCCCCCCCCCGCCACCCCCACCCCCCACCCCGGGTCTACACGCGACTCTGTATCGATGAGCTTGACTCGCTTTACATTTATAGGATCAACTGCTAAGTTTAAATAGGGAACCCTTGGCCCTTCACAGTACTTCTCTTTGATCATGAAATTGATCATGTCTGGACCGCACACCTCAATCAAAGGGCGTACGTTAATAATCTAACCTGTAACCTGGTAAAACCCAAGGGTCAATCCCATAATAACATGAACAACGTGTCCGCACGCTCGTATTTCGGTTATGAATTTGGGTTATTTGTTTGGAGCTTTACAGCTTGAAGAAGTGATGGCAACTTGAGACAATACTGTTGTAATCTCATCATGGAGACCCCCCCCCCCCCGTCCCCAGTAAACTAATTGTGTGGACAATCCAGGAAATCATGAAAATTTGATCACCTTTGTGAGAAAACTGATTCATGACCATTGTTCTTGGGGAGGGGACTTGTGTGTCTTTTGGGGGCATTTTATCAAAGAGGGTTGGGAAACAAAGATACTCAAAGTGGTCGTAGTAGACTGAAAAGTGACAAGACCATGGTAAAATGTTCCTCTAAAAGTAAGTGAATTGATCAGTATGTAATTGTCTCTTGCTTCCTTTCTTCTTTCTTCCTTTAGTCTTCTTCTTTAGTCTTGTCGGATGATGAAAAAAGCCCGGAGGGGTCGTGTGCACGTTAAAAATACCTTGGCAGTTGGAAGTCCAGATCTGAGGTCGCCTACCGCTGTGTGCGTGCATTTTAACCTATCTCACTATCGCCACGCGACCATGCTTTGTGTAGAGTCATTCTTTCTGTTCTCTCTCTCTCAAGGGAAAGTGTCTGTGTGTGTGTGTGTGGGGGGGGGGGGGGTTAAAGGAGGCGATCCATGGTAAACTTTGCCAGGGATCATTACGGGCATATGGTTAGATTTCAATCCAGTATGTGATTTGAAGCTACCAAAATCTTCCCTTTATCATACAAATACTGCTACGTTCACGTGCATTCCCGCTGCATAAAAATGTTCAGCCTGAACGTGCAGCGGCCGGGTTGACACGAGCTATTGAAATACAAGAGAAAATCCTGGGAAAAATACCTTGTAAATCCATTCACACTTATAAAGGGTTCACATGAATAATTTAATCTTAGGCATTTTTATAAACAATGGTGCATTTAAAAAGGAAAATTTGTAATTTCATCATCTCCTCCCGAAAGAATATTTGTTTTGTTTTTTAACCATTTTTTGTTTTGTTTTTTTATCTTATATTTTTAAAGAATTCATAATGACTATGAATAGGGATAGAGCCGGAAGCGGTTCGGTGTGCCCGGCAAAAGCCGTCGGCGTTCATCGTCATTTATCCCTGCTCATTCCATGTTGCCAAATTGGCAATGTTATACTAAATATAACTAATTTTCGTTCGATATGCTGTCGTTTTTGCGAATTCAAAATATTCTAGATCATCTAATTTCGCAATACATTATTTGTTGGCAAACATACGACCTCTCTATCTTTTATCCTATTAATCCGGAATTTCGAGTCATCAGCGAGCCATTGAACTAGAAAACGATCATTAGCCAACCGCACGCCACAGTCTTTCAATAGAAATGTTTCCAGAGATCTATAGTATATTTTACGGTTCCCAAATTAGGGCTTGCGGCTTATTGAGGTAGGGCAGCTGTTTCGAGCTCATATGGCTGGACAAAAAATGAAGAAGAAAGCCGTATCCACCCACATCGATTGAAGAGAAAACAATAATATAGACCCCGTGGAAGACACCGTAGGATAGCATAAACATTCCAGAATGTTCAGGAACTCTTGGATCAGTCTATCTCCAGATAATAATCATCTATCTTTAGTCCAGAGCTATGCTTAAGTTAAAAGCCACATGCCTACTGCTGGAGCAGAATATTATTCAGTAATCCAGTACTTTGGTATCGGAGAGCATACTTTAGTATGCACTGGTTTACTTTCGTACTATCGATCATCATCAAGGGGATTACATAACTGGAGAGAGAGATTCCACTTATTTCAGATGCTTGTTAAGCATAATGATCAAAATAAAGAGTAAACAGGTTCAAACTTTGTCCACAGGTGCAGACAACATTTTTCACGTTAGCACTCACAGCTCACGGTCTGCACCATTCCTGGATGGTGCTGACATTACGCCAGTTCCATTGCACGAGCACCATTTCGGTGATTTCTTTACATGGCCCAGTGACTCCAAATGCATCTGGGATGTAATGTGACACATGGAAACTGCAGCACTTTCAAAGCTTCTCACACGGATTTTTCCGGATTTAAACAAGCAATAATAGCAACAATTAAAAAAATATTTTAATCTGCTTTCACCATTAGTTATTTAAATTAATCATGATACAAAATATGCTGTTCCCACAACGAAAATTCCTCTGTTTTGACATTGTGCTTTCAGCTGCTTTTTGTCCCCGCCCCCCTCCCCCCCCCCCCCCCGCTCCCCCCCAAAAAAATTTTGACAAAACATCATGACAGAAAATGAAATCATGCTCAGCCTTCTCAAAATTACATATGTATGGCAGCTTCATACACACAAACACACCCATTCACACACTAATGCACGCACAAACCCATATCAACACACTTCAGCTCACATGCAAGTCCAGCAAACACACACACAATAGCGTAGTTCTTGCTGGAAAAAACATCTATTGGTCCTGCATGAAAAAAAAATCAAACCAGTTGTGCATGAGATTCTTAAAGTGTACAAAAAAAAAAAAAAAGATATAATTATTATAAAACTATCCATGTGAAGAACTCGTAAATGTAAAGTTTCGGTGACTTTTTTTACGTGATAAGATTTAGATCGAATAGTTCTAAACAATTTTGGAGGATTTGAAATTCTAAGAAAAAAAAATTCTTTCAATAATCATCTTAAATTTCTGACTGGATCGAACTATAATAAATGAAATAAAAAAGCAAGCTTTCTGCACGATAAGTCTCAGTCAGGTTTATCTGAGGTTTCCTGTTTGTTTAAGATTTATCTCGTCCATAGTGAGTTTCGTTTGTGGGCGTTTCGCGACCCCGCTTTGCAGTAACTCTACAGCAGAGATAATTTCGGCAAGGAACTTCAATCCATCAGCCCAGAGAAATAATGTGTTAAATATTCTTCTTGCATATCTTGTCATATTAAGGCCAAACCAAATGCATTTTCACAATTTTACATTTTGTCCAAGGAATTTCTCAAGTAGGAAATTGCTGATCTCTCAGTTTGCAATGCCCTTTGGGATTTTTGCTGCATTCGCGGCTTTTTAACATAGACCTAATGCGATTTGCCGGTCTCCCTGTATTCCAAAGCAATATCTGAAAGCTAAAAACTGGATAGCAGGAGAAATTCCAGGAAATATTTCGGGAAAATTGGAAAGTGAATTACTTGCGTGCATTAGAGTTTTGTCTTTTTAATTGTGGGGACTTTAAATAATTCTTTTCTTCCTCTTCTTTCTTTCACCAAATGTAAATCTGCAGATTTCTTCTTTTTTAGAAATTCTACGATTTTCTGCAGTTCTGGCAGAGCACCATAGAATTTGACATTCAGGTCGGTGGGTCTGGGCCAATAATATGTTTCTCGTCGCGCTGAGAAGAGTGTGCAGTTCTGAAATTAGATCATTCTAAATCCGCAAGATTTCTTGATTCTTGAAAAAAAAATGTTCACGAGAACAGCTCAAGGACAAATTACGCTGGTTATAATCAACAAGATCGTAAAAATTAACTCACTGACGTCGTGACCTAGCACGGCATTTATGATCCTAATGTGATCATGACACTTGGCGCTTGGACAAAATTTAAAAACAAAAAAAAAACTAATCCCTACCACTACCCCACCCACTTCCCCAATGGGATCAAACAAGTATACTAATACAAATACAGCAACAAAAAGACAAGAACAAGAAAACTAGGAACAAGAAAAAGAAAGGTGCAGAGATGCCAGGAGCAGAGAATCTCCGAAAACAAAGGTCTCAACCCACCCCGCCCCACCTCTGTAGGGATTTGTGAAATTGATCTGTTTCACCCCTTGACCAGATGATCTGTTTATCCTCATCCCCAAGTTAAAATGCTCTTTCTATTCGTGCTCTCTGTTAATTATCGATTTGCTTGTCTGTTTGCCTGCAACTCTCGCATTGTCCCTACTGACATTTGTCTAATAAAAAGTAAACAGAGGCCATGGACTTAAAGTTTAGGGTAATTAGTATTAAATTAGTTGGGTTTTTTTCTCGCCAGCCATATTTGTTATCATCAAACTAGAACAGTAAGACAAGGCGGGGGGCGAGATGATCCAGAGGCAAGATGCTCGCCTCTCATGCCGAAAGAACCGTGTTCGATCCCCGGTCGGTGCAGGCATGTTGGATTTTTTTTTCGCGGGGGGGGGGGGGGGAGGGGTGGGGCGGGGGAATTCCCGTCCCTGATCCTATGGTAGTCTTCTCGGTTACGGACGAAAAATTCGGAGGGACCGTTCGCGTGTTAGAGATACCTTAGCAATTGAAAGTCGAGAAAAGCAGGCCGAACAAGGCCGCTAACCGGGCAAAGTTCTAAAAAACCAATCCCTACAACAAAAGTCCACAGAAACAAGAACAAAAAACAACAAACAAAGAAAAGAAAAGCGGGATGTAAATGTCAATGGCAGGCAGAGAAGCTCCTAAAATATAAACCTAAACACGCTAAGACAAAAATTGAAACATATCACAAGCAAATATAATTAAAATTCTACGGGAGGAAAACAGAAAATGCTACTTATCATTCCTATCCAATTTTTTTTTTAATTGAATATCTTGAAATCTTTGGCTTTAGTAGTGACGCAATGTTCATTACTTACACCAGCAGCCTGCCAACAGCACTACTGTGCGATATTCTGCACTTTGATAGAGAAGCAAAGAAAAGAAGTAAAATCCGCTTACCTGAATGGTGATGGCAAATGGATGCAGGAAATTTTCCCTCATAACAATTATTTATTATTCAAAAACATTCAGAGAAGAAAATGTTAGTACCTCTTTCTAAGCTGGTCTTAACAGCACATCCGTCGATAAAGCGTCTGGAAACAGCGTCGTTTCTTGGTATTATCTTTACTTTTCTATTCTGTTAATTGTTTGTTTGTTTGTTGTTGTTTTTTTTCTTTTTCCCGGTGAAAATTTAAAAAAAGAATACTTTGTCTTTCAGCGGTAATTGATTTTGGAATTCAGTTTAACAATGTGGGATGTGTTTGAAGTAATGAGCTTTATCATAAATTTCTTAGTTTAAATACGTACCCTTCGTACGAAGATGTGAATGTCTCAGACGCATGCGCGAATGGCACTCTGGAGGAGGTGGGCAGGCACTATGCGAGCGCGCTATCCCATTTCATCAGAAAAAGAAAATCGGGGGGGGGGGGGGAGTACAAGCGTGCGAAACACCAAACCTCCCTCTTGGCAGCCCAGCTTGTGCGCATGCGTTTGTGGGTGGGTTTGTCCCACGCCACGGCCCATGTGGACACAAAAGCTAACCAAGTGACGGACACAACACCAGCCACAGTTCTGGGGAGCAGGGCCAGTAGATTAGTCTCATTGTCTAAGCAAAAGCTAGCGTTGCCATCGTCCACTGTCAGCCTTAACAGGCATAAATATCATCAGTGAAACGCCAGATGAGGCGAATTCGTGTTTTGGTAAATCGTTTCTGCCAAAAAACCAATCTGGTGATTACTGTGTGGCGGGACAATATCAAATCTTGTCTTTGAAGCCCCAATCATTGGAATTGTGAGGGGTCTCAATTTTAATATATTTGAATACAAAATACGCACAAAAAAATCCCGTTATATGATAACATTTAACAATTGACTGCCAAACTGAAGACAGTGAAAACTGGACAGTTTCTGCAAGATACAGAGTGTCACAAACCAGATATGTTTGCATAATTATTGTGTGGCTTGATATCTTTAGGAGAGGGTGGCGTGAGGTTGAACCGGATTGAAAGTGAAATGCTTAGGCAGGGTGGTCGCTCAGGCAGGGAAGTATAACGAGTATTTTAATGAGATTAATGTAACAGACATGGACAATTAGAAGACTGATTCTTGCGTTACAATAACAACAAGAACATTTTTTTTTTTTTGCATTTGCCATGTTCCTCGAGTGAATGTGGCAGGTCCCCTTGAATGAAAGGCCGGAGTTAAATTTTTAAAAAAAGTATTCAAATGTTCAGAAATGAACGGAAAATTTTTAAAAAAATGGCAACAATAAGCCCTTCACAAAGAACGTTCGCTCGGACAGAGGGTTTGCCACCAGCAATGAAAACCATACTAGCGGACACTGGGAATATTCTGGGTGGCGCACGTGCACTTTTCAAACGTGGCAGTGGATTAACACATTATTTGGTTTTATTCGATTTTTTTTTTTTAAAGAGAGAGAAAGATTGTTTCCCATGCAAAATGTCATTAAAAAGTTTTAAAACATGGCTATATCGACATGATCATTCACTATTCTAATGGCCGTGCTCTCGTGCAAGGGCAGGGCAGGGGAGGGGGGAGGGTCAGACAAGAGAAGGAAAAACGTGCATGGTAAAGAAATCATCAGAACAAAGCATGGGTGCTTTATGAATGGCAACTTAAGACAACATGGACGAGTGACAAACTCACAGAGGTGATTTTCTCCTCCTTGCTTGACGAACTCTTCCGGGAGATTTGGTGGCTCGAGATTTACTTCCCATTCAAAATGCGAGATCTACGTTTAGCTCACAGGCTTTATCAAATTTACGTGAAGTTGTAATTCCATGTTGATACTGTGAAATTTAGGATATAAAAATGTATCTGTATCTATTCTCTTGTTGTAGACCAGAGGAGGTTGAAAACTGACAAACGAAAACATTCAGTCTCATCAAATATGTAATGATGGTTGCATGGTGAGATGGTTTACGGTAATGCCAAGTTAATGATAAACATTTGCTCTATTCCTCCTCTTGAAATGATTAGCAGCAACTCACTTTCCATCAATGCACCAGTTACATTTCAGAAACCAGTTGTGTTGTCACAACATTATGTTCACATATTGTAAAACGTTTTATTAAGATTAAGGAGTTGTCTCTGAATGCATACACATACATGTTGTGTCAACTTCTTAAATGCAAATTTCGCCACTTCACAGGTAGTTTGGCTTAAACTACAAATTACCTAAGGATTTAAAATGATACTGAGACATTTCAAAGATTTAAGATGTACGAAGAGACTCGGCTGGAGATGGCAATCCCGATATTGGATACGTAAAAATCAGCTACTTAAACGTCTGGCCTGTGTTAACGAAGCCTCGGAGATATGACAAAAAAATTTAATCTTGGGATAGCTGTCCATGAGTAATCAAACATGGCGTATTTTCTAGACAAAAAGAAAGAAATTCTTTTTTTTTTCCCTCTATGCCAAAGTACTCCCATGTGGTCTCTCAACAAAATATCTTCCAGAGATACATTACTGAGAACATGAAAGAGAAACTGAATTGGCTTCAAAATTAACAATAGGAAAGCACCGAGTTTCAAGTAAAAGAAACCAGAAAGTTGGCAGTAAAAAAGATGATTTACAGTAGAAACTATTTACCCATTGCATGGCACTGTAAGACACCTAAAGTTCAGGCTGCTTCCCTCACATTACAAAACATTGCTGAATAATGGATTTATCAACTACAAGAAATGCTGTCGAGCAAAACATTTTTGAGGCCGAACGAAATAACTAGAATGACCGACCGGCCTTTAGATTTTGATATTCATTTAGTACGTATGCACCCCAAGTGGTTTGCCCCAACCCTGTCCTTATCCTCAACCCTAAATCTTATCAAATCCCTAAACCTGACCCCGACCCTTTCAACCAAAAAACAGGAAGGAAACGAAAGGAAAATGTGAAAGAATAATTAATTAAGGCTGTTGTTAGTCCTGAGTATTTCGGGAGGAGCTCTCTAGCTCTGGAGTCACAAAAGGCTTTAAAATACGCACCATTGGCGATGGGGGATGTACTTGTAGCAACATTCATTCGTTTATTCTTTTAATTATTTTTTAACTGAACAAAATTATCAAATCATTAATTTGTCTTACCGCACCCTTTCGTTATCGTGTCCCCTTGTTGTTCTCAAGTTAGAAAGTGTTCCAAATATGGGAGTGTTTCTGCCAAGACAGTTGTACTGTGGGATTTCCTGTGATACTATAATTTCTAATTTGACCTACCACTTGAAAACCGTGTATTTCTTCAAAAGAAAAAGATATTAATTCGTGAACCGAGTGTAAAGAAAGAAAAAAAAAGGAAACGTAGAAACTGCTCCTCCCACCCAACCATATTGTGACGTTTTACTTTTGTTTTCATTTTTTTTTTTTCATTGTGGTCACTCGCCACGCGTAAGTGGTCTTGTCCACAGCATCCGCTCCGCTATTTTTACGGAAAATGACCTATGAAAAACTCTCTTTTCATCTATAGCGGTGAGGAGCGAAGAGGAACGGGTCCTATGGACAAATATGCAGAGGCAAAGAGTGTTTAACTTTTTGATACGTCATTTGCTGTAAACATAGAGGAGTGGAGTGGATGCTGTGAACAAGACTACTAATTATGACACGCAAAATGGCTGAAATTTAAAATTCTGTCATCTGGATGCATAAGACACCTTTCTTCTATAATTGTTTACATGTTTCTGTACGACCCTTCTGAATTCCTGTTGCCAAAGAATTATGACGTATTTAAGTTGATATTTCGGGTGTAAAGGTCGCGGGGCTACATTATGTCATCCCTCACTGATGTAACATTTCTAAAGACACATAGGACAATGGTTATAGTCTTGCATGGGAATGGCATGATCCATACAAATATCGGGCTTTCCATGGCAAATATGTAATCTCTCTGTCTTTTCTCTCTCTCTTCCCCCCCCCCTCTCTCTGTTCCTTTCTCTCACTCTCTCTCTCTGTTCCTTTCTCTCACTCTCTCTCTCTCTCTTTTTCTCTCTCTCTCTCTCACTCTTTTTGTCCCGCTCTGTCTCTTTCCCTCTCTCTTTCTCTTTATCTCTCTCTCCCTTCTGCCTTTCTCTGTCCCTCTTTCTTCCTTTCTTTCTCTGTCTGTCTGTCTCGCTGTCTGTTTGTCTGTCTGTCTGTCTGTCTGTCTCTCCCCCTCTTTCTCTGTCTGCACTCCGATATTTCCAGAGAAAAAAAAAAGAAAACAAAAACCGCACGTATTTTAATCTTGATGCTCTGGGCATTTTAAAAAATCTATTAAATGTAGCAAGTTGGAGGGTAGAATGATTGTGAATGAATAATTTGGCATGTGAGATGAGTGAATTTGAAACGTCTTGTTTTGAAAGTGCTTGTCTGTCTTTTGTGGACTAATTTAAAAACACATGTAATCTGAGATTCTCTTTTTTTATGGTTTTGTTTTTGCTTGTTTTCCCATGATTAATCTGAAATAAGATTACATCACATTTTGCTCCTTAAATTTATTTATTTACTGATTATAATTATTATTTGGGGCAAGGACATATCAGGATACATTCCTGTGGGTTTGTCGCATCACCGATGGCGTCATTTTTCCGCTGTCTTCCTTATTTAAATGTTCAAATTCACAGAAATTGTTGTGTAAAAAAAAAAAAAAGACTACTATTTATAATATAAAATTTACATGCTTATAAAAAGAGAAAAAAGGAGGAGTTTGGGGTTTTATGTAATGCCCAACCACGCGAATAGCCTTTATAAATATCGACGTGAAATTTTCACAGACAGTGTAGCCGTGCCTGTCTGGAGATTTCGGTACAAAATATGTAACTTACCTAGAACTCCCTTTCAAGAAAATGTTGATATTTGATTTCGTAGACTATGTTTTTACAGCCTAGGTTTTTACTGTTCGAAGTTTTAAAAAATTAAATCATCCCAAGAAATATAGAACCAAGTTAGTTCTTTTTTGAGGAGGGAGGGGGTGGTAGTGATCTAATTAATCATAAGATTTTAGCTACGAATTAGTATAATCTCTTTACATCACCTTGTGCGATAATGCCTTAGCGCCTCACTTTAGACCCGATGGATACGTAGTGCGGTACTAATTAATCTTTGGCTGACCTTTTATGTCGCGCCGCTCAAACCCTGAGTTTCCAACGTTGCACATTACATCGTGTACGTTTGTATGTATAAATTTTTGTCTTCTACTCTGAATAACTGATACTACTGCCATTTTATAGGTTTACCAGCCGATTTTCTGTGGATTTTCAAACTCACCAGGTTTTCTTTATCATTAAAATGTTTGCAGTATCCTGTACATTCACTTCAAACGATGCACTTGTCGTGCTTGAGTTTCTATAATATTTAAAGAGAAAGCAATGCATTTATTGCTATCAAATGCGCCAAAAGTTAATCACAACATTGTGATTTTAAAAACGAATAAAACAAAGTATGGCATTTTAATAACTACACTGTATTTTAGAGTACTATGCTTTGCGGTGAATGTGGTCTTTTCTTTGTCTCATCAGTCCCACACGACAGGTCACAAAGATGCCATCGTGGTACCGAGCACTTAGTGAAGGGGTGGCCTGCCTGAATACATCCTTAAGAGCATCAGTCCGCTAGAAGCCATTTCTCTCAATGGTAAGAATTTTGTCAGGATTTCACTCCGTGAGACATCTTTTTTCTTTTCTCCAGGTTTCCCAAGTTTTTATGGTTGTATGACATTTGGAGCACTACTGCAGATCAAAGAAAGCCGCCATGTGATATTTGGAGCACTAAGTTAGTTCAAAGACAGCCGGCATGTGACATTTGGAGCACTAGCATTTGGGCTGTGATTTTATCGAATAATCCTTAATCAATCTGTTGACTATCGATTACTCTACGAATACTTTGCAATAACTTGCGGTGGGTACCACAGGGATAGAAAGTTTCTTTATAGGCCTAATACACTCGCTGTCAGTCAATTCTAGATTTATAGAGACTAGTTAACATTGGCAAAGTGTTTGTTGAAGCGTTTTAAAACTTACAAAATTATTTTGAAATTATTTGGATATCAGGATATATTAGAATCCAAATATAGATAATAGTAAGCAGTATAATAATAATAAATAATAGTTCGTCCATCAGGTATGATGATGACCTTAACAACACCAGAGGAATAAAAAACAGAAATTGTTGAGAATTTCAACACATGGACAATAAAGAGAACTAAAGGGCACAGAGGACAGAATGGAAAGACTGTTCTTTCATGACTTATGGCTTCTCATGTGACTGATAAGTCCTATTTTTGCCCTGAAGACCCTTCCGCATAAATGACAAGAGTGCTCCGTTGGTTCAGTACCACTGGGCCTTTTCTTGCGCCGTTCTCTTTTTTTGATAGCCTGCTGGACTCTGTCAGCTTCCCATGCTTTACTGCCTCTGGTAAGGGCCGCCCTCCAATTTGCACGATCAAGCGAGAGCTTTTCCCACTCACTCACATCAATGGCAAAGGCCTTCAGTGAGGTGAGTGTTAAGACTGGCGCAAAGAATTTGTTTTTAGTGAGAAAGAGCTGCGCAAACATCAGACTCACTCTCTCGCCTGGACACAACTTATCCAAGTGGCAAGACAGGGTCAAGACGACTGGAAATGTATCCAGGTGCAGGAGGATGCCAGAGGGACAGTCATATTGCCTGACCGGCTGCCTGTAGGCTACTCCACAGCCTCGCAGTCCCAACTGACTAGGGTGAAAGACCCAAACCAAAGAACACCAATACTGGTGGATGCTCTGTGTCACGATATCCAGGCCAGAGTGACGGTATATTGCCATCTGCCCTATCAATCAACCACTGGCCTGCTGCCGCCAGCTTCGAAGCTGCGTCCGGGAAGTTTGCTCAATTCTTCGTCTGTGATTTAGGCAAACAAGCCTATGACCACACCGCTACCGGGGGCCAATGTGAAGGACTCAAGTACTGAGGGTCACATTGTGCCCTAGCATGTGGCCGTTGGGTTAGATAGTAAGCAGTACTGAACAAAGAAACATGTTAAATAGTCCATATTTATTTATATGTGAGTCGTCCTTTGTTATCACACCTGGACAGTCACTCGGACAATGCGTATAAGTTTTTTATGTGTAGGCGTGTTGATGCCGCTCCTACCTTTTGATTCGTTTCCTCTTTTGTTTTGGAAGAACGTGGGCCTAAGAGACCCAAGGAAAACAGTAGGACAGTTCTGTGGAGGGAATTGGACAGAGATCAGAATCGCTAAAAACGCCACAAATAGTGGCCATGGACAACAACAACAACAATAATAATAATGATGATAACACAATAATACCTGTAATAATAATAATAATACCTGTAGTAATAATAATAATAATAATAATTTTTAAAAAAACATCATCATCATCGTCATCATTTATAGACCAGTCTGTTTTCACCTAATTCATGATGATGATGATGATGGTGATGATGATGATGATGAGCAGAACAAAATTTGTTAAGTGTAAAAGACAGAAATTTTTTTCAGTAGATTTGCGACTTGATGTTGATATGCGTCCGTGAAAATGTAATCGAATACCAGCAGCGGTATAGGTGCGCCAAATGTCATACTGAAATTTTATTAATTTTTGGCAGTGCTCCAAATGTCATACTGCAATTTGACTTAGATTTAGGCAGTGCTCCAAATGTCATACTGCAATTTGACTTAGATTTAGGCAGTGCTCCAAATGTCATGTTTTAAAAATTTTTGTGCTCCAAACGTCATGCTACCGTTTTTATGCTCAGTCGTCCTGTGACGCATGGGCGTCTTACGAATGACATTAAACGATCTAAAAATGTTTACATTTCCGTAGTTGGTGATAGTAAAAAATTTAGCTCACAGATTCTGTGTTTGGAAATAATGGGCTATTTCGTAATAGGCCTATTGGCTTGATAATGATTATTTGTTTTTTTCACAACCAGCAGTCCTTTGCAAGCGGAAAGAGAATAATCCGATAGACACAAAGGGAGGGAATGCGTGATGGGAATATAAATAGAATACACAGAAAATGACAACAAACCCGGGCGTGTTTTTGTATTTATAGCTGTTTGTGAGCGTGAGGCGAGGGAGAAAATGGTAAGGGGTAGAGGGAGAGACGTGCTTACGAACATGCAAGATATAATATGCATAGAGAATATGGCAGGAACTAGAAAGTTGGCTCTGTCAGTAATCCATACCGGCATTATAATGACACATGTTGTGGAATCGGTGTTGGCTTGATTAGATTGTTTACCGATATGTCTCTTGTCTCTCCCCTAAGTGACTGTATTCTCTACAAGGGCGTATGATAGAAACCAGCACTCAGTCTTGTTTTCGTGTCATTATTACTGTGTGTCATGATAACCGAAATGAGAAGATGGTGTGGAAGAAAGACAGGGCGTAGTGAACGAAAACTAACAGACTAGACGGAATAGGAATAGCTCCATGTTCACTTCACGAGACTGGGATGTATTAATGCAAATATTAGGCCTGCACTTTATCAGAGTTGACGCGCCCTGGTCATTTAGACTTTACCGTTGCTTATGTATTCCCCATCACTAAACAGCATTATAAGAAATCGCAGAGGTAAACGTAGTTCTTCTATGTATAAAGACTGCTGCCAGCATTCTCTCCCAGCTACTTGTACTTATTCCGATTTATTGGTATCCAATCTCTTGGGTTATTCATATTAGAATATTCAAACATGCATCATTTTTCATCCTTCCACTGAAAATATCTACAAATCAATACGCAGATGTCCTAAAGGCGCTGGACAGAAACTGGTCACGGATGTATATCTGCACATCATAATGTCATAAAGCCCATGAAACATTATTGTTCTTTTAGTCGGTGCAGGCGGGCACTCTGTGGATGCCCTTACACCATTCTGCAGTGTTTCTTTGTTTGCGGACAAGACAGGTGTCTAAACACTGAGGTAAATGTTTTCATACGGGACCAATAAATATCTCACTGAGGTCCAGAACTTTCGTTGAAAATGCCGTCACTACCATTGGACATTAATCTCAACGTGAATTATTTAAGAACATTCGAATGTATCTTGTTAGTCCTTCAGAAGATGCGGTGGGACAGGTGAACTCGCATAAAGCAAGAACTCCAATGTTCGATTTAAGAAGATTGTACCGAACGGAAGATGCAAGCCTGGACATTATGTCATAGTGTCTATTTCAGTCTTATTCATAACGACGCAGCACACATCCTCATCATTAAACCTCTCAAAGACATTTGCCTCCATAACCACAGCCATCACTTTTGGAAAAAGAAACAGACATTGACAATCAAATTGAAAAAGAAACAGACATTGACAATCAAATGGAAAGAGAAATAGACATTGACAATCAAATGGAAAAAGAAACAGGCATTGACAATGAAATGGAAAAAGAAACAGGCATTTACAATCAAATGGAAAAAGAAACAGGCATTGACAATCAAATGGAAAAAGAAACAGGCATTGACAATCAAATGGAAAAAGAAACAGGCATTGACAATCAAATGGAAAAAGAAACAGGCATTGACAATCAAATGGAAAAAGAAACAGGCATTGACAATGAAATGGAAAAAGAAACAGGCATTGACAATCAAATGGGAAAAGAAACAGGCATTGACAATCAAAAAGAAAAAGAAACAGGCATTGACAATCAAGTGGGAAAAGAAACAGGCATTGACAATCAAAAAGAAAAAGAAAACAGACATTGACAATCAAATGGAAAAAGAAACAGGCATTGGCAATGAAATGGAAAAAGAAACAGGCATTGACAATCAAAAAGAAAAAGAAACAGGCATTGACAATCAAAAAGAAAAAGAAACAGGCATTGACAATCAAAAAGAAAAAGAAACAGGCATTGACAATCAAAAAGAAAAAGAAACAGGCATTGACAATCAAAAAGAAAAAGAAACAGGCATTGACAATCAAAAAGAAAAAGAAACAGGCATTGACAATCAAAAAGAAAAAGAAACAGGCATTGACAATCAAAAAGAAAAAGAAACAGGCATTGACAATCAAAAAGAAAAAGAAACAGGCATTGACAATCAAAAAGAAAAAGAAACAGGCATTGACAATCAAAAAGAAAAAGAAACAGGCATTGACAATCAAAAAGAAAAAGAAACAGGCATTGACAATCAAAAAGAAAAAGAAACAGGCATTGACAATCAAAAAGAAAAAGAAACAGGCATTGACAATCAAATGGAAAAAGAAACAGGCATTGTCAATCAATTGGAAAAAAAGCAAAAAAAAACATCTGTAACAACGAAATTAAAGAGTTAACTATAATTAAAAAGATGGCGATGGGGAAGAGGAATCAATTAATGTTATATTTTTGTTTGGACTGAGTTCCGCACATGCTAGGCATTCCAGTTGTGTGTACAAATTATAATAATTTCATTGGATAGAACCGAATAGTGTGACAGGAAATTACGTCCTTGACCTCTCTTTTCACATTGGTGGTCGAAAATCAACGTAATCACATCTGTGTATTTCTGATACGTTCTATTAGTCATTGCATCGAATCCAAAATGCTGCCTTTAATGTAGCCTAGATTTAGATATATACGGTTGGGCTTCCTACAAAGAATCTGCAAGATTTATCTTGCGCGGGTCGGCTAGTATATTTAATACCCGAAAAGTATGTCTGAGACCAATAACCAATATGATAAAGAAACCTAATTCGAAAAATTTATGATAAACTGGATTTTCTTTTTTTGGTACAGTAATTTCCCCGAAGTTTTGGGGTTGAGATCTGATAACGAGGGGGCTCTCTTGCAAGAAAACAACTAGTTGGACTAAGCTGAAAAAAAAAAAAAAATCTGTTTTTCACATTTGGAATTTTATGTTCTCAACGTCACGGTGATCTTGTGGTTAGAATTATGCTGAAAAATAAATCATTCAGTTGTCATTTCATTCAAGAATTTACGATCGAAAGAATACGTTTCTGTGTCAATTCTTGAGAGTGCGATTAGTCCTCAGACTGCTGACATGTCAACTCTGTATTGTGTCTCTTTGTGTGTCATTGTGTGTTATTGTGTGTCATTGTGTGTCATTGTGTGTCAATGTGTGTTATTATGTCATTGTGTGTCATCGTGTGTTGTTATATCAGTGTGTCATTATGTCATGTGTGTCTTTGTGTCACTGGGTGTGTTATTGTGTGACATACTGTGTCATTGTGTGTCATTACTACTATAAAAAGAAAAAAGTTACTTGTGTAGAGTGTGCTCTACTAAACGAATGCACCTCCCCTCCTCCCCCTCCCTTCCTTGTCACTGCATTGCATTTCAAAATTAGTGACGTGGACTAACTAAAACGGTAATACCTTTAATTACTTTAAAACGCATGGATGAAATTTTGCAATCAGCGTTTTTTCGATTTTTGCCGGGTTTTCATGTGTACAGAAATGGAAACGACAACGGAGGCGTCAAAAACCTCCTAGTAGTGAAATAGAAGGAATGTTCTCATGCCGTTTTCCGTACACACGGAAACACTCTTCCTTTTTTCTACTTGATGTATTTTTCACGTCTCCGTTGCCATTTCTGTATACACGAAAATACAGCTTCACCACTTCTTTTGTTTGTTTGTTTGTTTTTGTATACTTTAATTCCATCTGGGAAACTTGCCTCAGTGTCATTGCAGCCCAGTTACAACTGGAACAGACACGTCGTCGCCACAGTGCAGCGCCGGTCGATTTTTAAAAAAAAATTATTATTTGCATGTGTCTGTGTTTGCTCGCCGAATGTATGATTTTTTTCCGTACGAGCTTTAGCAAATTCAGGAGCCGGGCAGCAACACACCCCCAAACATAGGACAGCTCCAACACATCCCAGGGATTTTCGGTGACGTTCAGAGACATATCGGCACAGTCCAGAGATTCCAGCACCCATGGCAGTATTCCATAGGACGAGAAATCCCTTGGCCGATGACCTGTGTTTGGGGGTGTGTTGCTGCCACGCTCCTGAATTTGCTAAAGTTCGTACGAAAAAAAAATCACGCGACGGCATGTGGGGCGGACTATGTGTATGTGACATTACTATTAAGCCGGCCGTTTGGATAGTGTTACTGGTCATCGTAATCATTCCATGCTGTAGCCGTGTAACCACAGTCTGGTATCAAATTGTTTGTATGATAAAGAACTTTCAATCTCTGCGACGCATCTCGAGGTATTTTGAGAATGAATTTTCTCGCCTAAAGAACAACTTTAGAATAAAAGGGTACCAGAAACAGATAGCTGTGAATGACGTCAAACTGGATAATGACTGACGTCATCAGTTAAACCTACGCAAGATTGACAGATTATAGTAATTTATGTTGCCTGTTCTATACACATTAATATTATGTATAAATATTTTGTTGCCTCAAATTTATTACCGCTCTCGCCCCCGCCCCCCCTCCCCCAACAGTATGCAGCTGAACCAGTGTTAAACTGTTATAGTGCTTACGTCAAAGGTTCTAGGTGCGTTGCTTGCGTTGTCAATCAACGTTTATGAACAATGGCGCTATGAGAGATGAACAGAAAACAGTTCGGGAAGCTAATTCCATGACTTATGAATTTAGTCAGGAAATTTGATCTTCAGGTCACGCAATCTGCTGATGAAAGCAATCAGCCCCTGTCATTTAAGGTAAAACATTTGAAACAAAGAGGGATTCGGTGTAATGGATGGCTGAGCTGACAGAATCGAGTTCATGACACATAAATCTGACACTCAAGTCCACAGTGTGACATGCAGTAGAATCAACAGGCCGGCTCTCACAGTACGGCTAATTGACAAGAGAAACAGATACATGCACTTCTCAATGTTTTGTAATTTGTCACCAGTGCCGGATTTACCAGCAGGCTAGGTAGGCTGAAGCCTGGGGCCTCAAAATCTAGGGCGCCCTCTCCGTCTCGGGCCAATCTGCATAATATTTTGTGACACTGGCTGCCTTTACTTACATATTATTATCGTGTTACAACTTACAATGCACTGTAGTTTCTCAGCTTAATATTCCTAGTCCTAGCTTTCGAAGAGGAATTGCGGAGTGCGGAGTTTTAAACACCTACCAATTTATTATCATCATTGGCGTTACTCAAATAATTTATTTAAAACACTTCCATCTTCCCCTACACGAAGGCAGTGGATTGGGAAGGACCTCACAGCTAGAATAGCCTAGGGTCTCTCTTTATCTAAATCCGGCCCTGTTTGTCTTTATGAAGTTACATTTGTATCTATGCCATGAGGGTGAATATGTATGCTTTTCAGGCCTTTGTTTCCCGGTAAATGGTTGCAATTTATTTAGTGTGGATCTGTTTTACACACAGTTTTGTCAGCGTCAATTGTTTCAAGATACACATACGTTGCACATTCGTTTGAGCTGTATCAGCGAGTGTTTATGTTTGATAGCTTCATGTGTTGCATGAATTGTACATCATGTCAGTATGTTTACTTTACTAATCTGCGTGGTCTTTACCCGAGCCATTAGTTCACATGTCAATTTAGTATAGTGGAATGATGCATTTTTGGCTAAGGCGATTTGTCTGTGCTTCTATGGTGGTGAGATAGTTTGTATGAATGTCTGCAGAGATATCAAGATATCAAAACGAGGATGGGAAATACCCTTATGGCTTATGACAATTTTTGTGATTTGTTGCTGTCACGAGGCGGGTGCAAACTGATCTGTTGACAGGCAATCGACTGCACGCACTCTCACCTCGCAACACGCGACCAGAAAAACAGAATAACAACAAAACCAGAAAGATGGTTTTCAACAAGCCTGCAGGACCATATAATCTAAATGAATTAGGACTGCAATAGTATAAATTACGAGTGGAAGTATAAGATATATAATAGCAATGTATTACGATATAAATGCAATGGTTATAGTAGGCTACTATATCGTAGGCAGTCTAACTACTCTTATGGATTATCCATATCTAATGTCAGTTACACTTTTCTTACAAAGGACAGTCATATGCCCTGCTCTATAACAGAATTGGTAATACTATCCAAGCTAATCACTGCTACAGCTCGTTACAACAGTAAAAACTCGCTACATCACATAACCATAATAATGCCACTCTATGCGGGACAGCTCCACCAAAAAGTGGACGGCGGACAAATAGTGCGTGTGGACTTTCTATCTGGTGACATGACCTAGGCTGTGCTCAGACTTGTAGCCTGTCGTCAGCAGGTGAGACAATTGGTAT
Organism: Onchidella celtica; assembly: GCA_963931925.1. Taxonomy (NCBI): domain Eukaryota; kingdom Metazoa; phylum Mollusca; class Gastropoda; order Systellommatophora; family Onchidiidae; genus Onchidella; species Onchidella celtica. The sequence continues at coordinate 21,349,874 of OZ007578.1, forward strand.
CTTTCTGTCTTCAACTAAAGGCCTCACTCTGGCGGGGCATGGCCGAGCCTCTCCGTGACTGGATACTAGTTTTCACTTGCAACTTCATATGAGACTGAAGTCAACGGGAGCTCATGGTGTTTTTATTATATGCCAAGCAAAATGCACAATCATGCTAAAGCTGCGCATGTGCGGAAGTTTAGTCTCATACTCTGCAGGCCTTATAGGCCCATTGTGGATAACGGCCATTTTACTTCTCAAGACCGACGCCTCACCATGGCTATGGTAGCCTTGACTTTGATTCGTTAGCTGATTTGCACTTCAGGTGTCGCGAACCAACCGGCGGCGAGCAAAAAAAAAAAGTAAACAATAACACGTGTGTTCACGGACATGGGAGACGTTCAGTCAATTCTTTCACTTCCTTTCCCTTGTTAAACAAGTTGTTTACACGGATGGTGGGGAAGCTGACCAGCTTGGACCCATCCTTTCCACCCCTGTCATAACAGTCAACTGCAATGCAACCAGCGGGCATTTTAACCGCTTAGACATATCTCGAAGTTACACTCGTCAGCTGATCCACTCGCCATTTTAGGTGTCGGAAGTAGAAAACAAAAACACTGTGACGTCATTCGCAATTTGCCTATTCACTCCTCGCTTTAATCTCGGCTCTCGACAATAACAATCGTCGTGAGCGCAGTGTTAACAACAAGATGTGGAACAAGGTCGACCCGTGACAGTTGCATGGCCTTAAACAGCTAGACTAGGTGTTGCTGGAGGAACAGACATTTGGAAATAGCCTTTTTTGGCAACGTTTAATTTTATATAAGTATTTTATATTCATTAGTGGTTTCATCTCTGTGTGATTATAATGAATCCGTTTCGCTTTGCCCGTTCTCATAGGTTATTTAGTTGTTGTTGTTATTTGGTTATTTGTTCTTGCTACGCTCCCTTTGCGCACCCTGTTAGCATTTGATGTGAAAAGTGTCATGAAACGGCAATAACCTGAGCAGTTTGTTCAATGACAGCAGAGAGTATAGATTTATATGATGATAATGAACACAGCACAGGAAGTGATGACGTCGTGGGCTCATCGAAAAGAAAGAATCGGGGTGTAATTGGCGACACAAAGCAAGCTCAAAGGGAGAGAGCGCGAGATACTTCTCCATCGTTTTAAGTCTCCAAATCTAATAGAGAACCTTCTGCAGGCCCAAAAAAGCATGGCACCTGTAACATTTTCGAGCTGTATGACCGGCCGCAGGTCTTCTTAAAAATCCCATGAGCTTTGTTATTACAGTAGATACAAGGTTAACCCTCGGTGCCCCCTCCTCGAATCCCCCAAATCTCTGTTGAAATTATTTTGGAATTCCCAACTACAGCGGTTTTCTTTCCAGCAAAAATCCTCTTATGTTTTAAGACTCTACATTTCGTGAACAAACAAACAAACAAAAATCGTTTCGGTTTGAAATGCAAGAAATTTCGTTTTATTCACTTAAAAATACATGTCCCCGCCCACATCGATTTTAATATTGCCATTCTTTTGAAAAGGCATCTGATCGTAGACGGCTGAAGACATAGTGTGGGCATCTTTCAAGACTTCACTTTTGTGTGTATGTGTGTGTGAGTCCGGATCGTTTTTCCTTGTTGTTTTTTCCCGTCCACCTTCTTCTTCATTTTCATACATCCGCTTGTACAAACTGGGGTGTTGCGGGATGAGAGAGTTTACGGTCAACAGCGCCCCGTTTACTCTTTCACCTTTTTTTGTTGTTGTTGTTTTGTTTGCAGCTTTAGAGAAAAATGAAATTAAACACATTTTGCGGTAGGCAGTAGGCCAGCGGCAACAACAATTTATTACGTAGTAGTTTGTCAACTTGGTTTTCAAATAAAGGCCTAGTATTGTTTCATTTATTCCAGTTTTTTCATTTTAAACCCCACTGAAGACCGACAGTTGCGAAAGCTTGTGTGTGTGTGTGTGTGTGTGTGCGTGTGTGTGTGTGTGTGTGTCTTTGTGTGTTTTCATTCTTTTAGAAACGGTATATTATTGTACAGTGTCTCTTATGTTTGTGTGTGTGTGTGGGGGGGGGGGGCACAGTTTAACCACGCCCATCAAATATTAACCGTGTTATTCCGTGCATTTGTATAAGAAGACCAAAGACATGAAACAGTTACAGAATGTGATTATTATTGGGAATACCCAGCATTGCTCACAGCATTTTTTTTTTCTTTCTGAGATAATCCGATTAGCTTTCATCTGCGACTAGAGAAACCTGCACTTTAGACAAATCTGTTTCAGCACCCGGAAAAGTGCGGAAGCAAATTCATCCCGGGCAGAAGCGGGTACCTCAGTCTGTAATGATGATAATTATAAAAATAAAATCAAAATCTTTCTTTTCACCTATCTAGATCTAGCGTGTCGCGCGAACCTGCTTGTGATTTTCTGATACATTTAAAGCGCTAAACGACATGCTGAAAATAATTATTGACACACAAATTGTGCCTAAATACAAATAAACTATTACGTCTTGATTACTTGCTATTTTTTTATAGCAGAATGGCACCGAGAAGATTCTGCAGTGCAGGATTACAATAAAGACTCTTGTATTATGCATCTGCATTTTATTTTTCATTAAAATTCCCAATTCCCAGATTACATCCCTCTCTTTCGCCAACATTCTTCCTCTTCCGCCCCCCCCCCCACCCCCAATTCCCAGATTACATCCCTCTCTTTCTCCAACATTCTTCCTCTTCCGCCCATCCCCCCCCCACCCCCAATTCCCAGATTACGTCCCTCTCTTTCTCCAACATTCTTCCTCTTCCGCCCATCCCCCACCCCACCCCCAATTCCCAGATTACGTCCCTCTCTTTCTCCAACATTCTTCCTCTTCCGCCCCCCCCCCCCACCCCCAATTCCCAGATTACGTCCCTCTCTTTCTCCAACATTCTTCCTCTTCCGCCCCCCACCCCACCCCCAATTCCCAGATTACGTCCCTCTCTTTCTCCAACATTCTTCCTCTTCCGCACCCCACCCCACCCCCAATTCCCAGATTACGTCCCTCTCTTTCTCCAACATTCTTCCTCTTCCGCCCCCCCCCCCACCCCCAATTCCCAGATTACGCCCCTCTCTTTCTCCAACATTCTTCCTCTTCCGCCCATCCCCCCCCCACCCCCCAATTCCCAGATTACGTCCCTCTCTTTCTCCAACATTCTTCCTCTTCCGCCCATCCCCCCCCCCACCCCCAATTCCCAGATTACGTCCCTCTCTTTCTCCAACATTCTTCCTCTTCCGCCCATCCCCCCCCCCACCCCCAATTCCCAGATTACGTCCCTCTCTTTCTCCAACATTCTTCCTCTTCCGCCCATCCCCCCCCCCCACCCCCAATTCCCAGATTACGTCCCTCTCTTTCTCCAACATTCTTCCTCTTCCGCCCATCCCCCCCCCCCCAATTCCCACATTACGTCCCTCTCTTTCTCCAACATTCTTCCTCTTCCGCCCATCCCCCCACCCCACCCCCAATTCCCAGATTACGTCCCTCTCTTTCTCCAACATTCTTCCTCTTCCGCCCATCCCCCCCCCCCCACCCCCAATTCCCAGATTACGTCCCTCTCTTTCTCCAACATTCTTCCTCTTCCGCCCCCCCCCCACCCCCAATTCCCAGATTACGTCCCTCTCTTTCTCCAACATTCTTCCTCTTCCGCCCATCCCCCCCCCCCACCCCCAATTCCCAGATTACGTCCCTCTCTTTCTCCAACATTCTTCCTCTTCCGCCCATCCCCCCCCCACCCCCACCCCCAATTCCCAGATTACGTCCCTCTCTTTCTCCAACATTCTTCCTCTTCCGCCCATCCCCCCCCCCCAATTCCCAGATTACGTCCCTCTCTTTCTCCAACATTCTTCCTCTTCCGCCCATCCCCCCCCCCCCCCAATTCCCAGATTACGTCCCTCTCTTTCTCCAACATTCTTCCTCTTCCGCCCCCCCCCACCCCACCCCCAATTCCCAGATTACGTCCCTCTCTTTCTCCAACATTCTTCCTCTTCCGCCCCCCCCCCACCCCACCCCCAATTCCCAGATTACGTCCCTCTCTTTCTCCAACATTCTTCCTCTTCCGCCCACCCCCACCCCACCCCCAATTCCCAGATTACGTCCCTCTCTTTCTCCAACATTCTTCCTCTTCCGCCCCCCCCCCCACCCCACCCCCAATTCCCAGATTACGTCCCTCTCTTTCTCCAACATTCTTCCTCTTCCGCCCCCCCCCCCCACCCCCAATTCCCAGATTACGTCCCTCTCTTTCTCCAACATTCTTCCTCTTCCGCCCCCCCCCACCCCACCCCACCCCCAATTCCCAGATTACGTCCCTCTCTTTCTCCAACATTCTTCCTCTTCCGCCCATCCCCCCCCCCACCCCCAATTCCCAGATTACGTCCCTCTCTTTCTCCAACATTCTTCCTCTTCCGCCCATCCCCCCCCCACCCCCAATTCCCAGATTACGTCCCTCTCTTTCTCCAACATTCTTCCTCTTCCGCCCATCCCCCCACCCCCCCACCCCCAATTCCCAGATTACGTCCCTCTCTTTCTCCAACATTCTTCCTCTTCCGCCCCCCCCACCCCCCAATTCCCAGATTACGTCCCTCTCTTTCTCCAACATTCTTCCTCTTCCACCCCCCCCCCCACCCCCAATTCCCAGATTACGTCCCTCTCTTTCTCCAACATTCTTCCTCTTCCGCCCATCCCCCCCCCCCCCAATTCCCAGATTACGTCCCTCTCTTTCTCCAACATTCTTCCTCTTCCGCCCATCCCCCCCCCCCTACCAAAGTGTGTTTTCCTTCCACAATCTCCATGTTTTCCTTCCACAATCTCCATGTTTTCCTTCCACAATCTCCATGTTTTCCTTCCACAATCTCCATGTTTTCCTTCCACAATCTCCATGTTTTCCTTCCACAATCTCCATGTTTTCCTTCCACAATCTCCATGTTTTCCTTCCACAAACTCCATGTTTTCCTTCCACAATCTCCATGTTTTCCTTCCACAATCTCCATGTTTAAGCTAACACTTTCATGTTCTACCCCCGCCAGCCTTATCTCCTTCACCTAACCACACTCTTAGATCCTGTGCTATTAAGCCGGACGTTTTTCTGAGACACGAAAGAGTGTTAAATTTCATGCTGACATTTACTTTCCATCTGTTTTGTTGACCAGGCTACTTTTTACTCAGGGAGCTCAATAAATTTCATACAACCGAAGTGAGCTACTTTCTCCGCTGTCTGTTTCCTTTTCTTCTCTTACCGTTAGACCTATCTTTCCATCTTTGTCTCTTTCAACGGGTGGGCGCCTGATATGTAATTCGCAGGACAAATTCTATCCTGAATAGCCAAGGACATTCTAAACAACGGTACAAGAAAAAAAGAAAGTGATTTTATCTGCCATACAAGTTTCGAAAGACAAAAATCGTACGTGTAAATAACTTGCTGAATTGATGTTGAATAATTTCTCAAGAATCACAATAACTTTAGAAAAAGAAACAAAACAAAAAAAAAGTTAACTGGTTCATTTCGGACCGGGTTTTTCTTCAAAACCTCACTTGTCTACGGACGTGAGAAAATGCAGACATAGTTCATCCTTAATCCTCCAGTCTGTCAGAACAATGGGGGCATTTTTTTTTTTACTTGTTCCCGAAATGTTTAACAAAGTTTTCACCTTGAAATGCCCTTGTTATGGTAGTGCCTTTTTTTTTATTTTTTAGTACACTTGGAAAGCTGTTAGGTTGTTATTTAAGAGAGCCATCAGTTTCTGGGTCCAGCCTTTTTAGAACTGTTGTGATTAAAATATCTATGGAATATGGGAACCAGTGAACTAGGTCATCGTGGAAGGTCTTCTGTTTCTCGGGGGCTTCAGCCGAATGCTGTTGGCCCCCTATTCTTAATTGCTTTCTTGTTTCCCTCTTTCTTGTTTGTATCCTGTTTCTTGTTTCGTAAAGGTGATTTGTGGCACACGTGCGTGGGGCAGGAATTTTGACTGTTATAAAATAATATCTTCACTTGAGCGATGGCAGTTGTCATTAGGTTCCATGATTTTCCATTTATTCTTTCTACATGTATTTATTTTCGATTTTCTATGTATAACAGGAATAAAATCAGGATTAGTTTTATTAGTCCATAAAGACCCTCCCTATGGCCCACCACGTGAAAAATGCTTCAGGACTGAAGATCTGGCTCCGAATCTAATTTTGAAAGCCCCCTTCGCTATCCACTGGGTATCAATGTTGTCAGTCTGCTCACGTGTGAAACACTCACATGCTTCATTCATTAGTTTACTGCAGTGTCTATTACCTACATTATGACCGCCCATTTACGCCCACTTACGCCCACCATTTGTTCTATGATGACCACAGACTAATAAAATACCCAGACTGGATGATCCCATTGTGTGACGTCACAAAACAGCGAAAGGTCATGAACCATCCGCCATTATAGGTTTACGGTAGCGACCGACGCTTCAGCATCTAAGCTACAATTTTGAATTATACCATTTTGACCCGCCTACTGAACGCGGAAGTTTGGTTCCGCACCAAGAAATTAATACATGTACAACTAATCTTGACAAATGAAAAGAAAATTTCTACTGCAGATAGAACTAGAATCGAAATTTCCCGAGCGGCGTCCATGTTGGTTATTAGGTCGCCGCTCGGGAAATTCCGTAAAAAAACGACACAGCCCGAAGCTCGTGTTTCCAGCCTGGTTAATCTGTGATGGTGACTGGAAATACCAAACTGTAAAAACTACGGCCGTTTTGAAAAAATTGTGCATGAAATGTCAACTATCATAAGATCTTTGATGCCGAATCTCCAGCAACACAAAGAGGAGTGTAAATGAAGTTCAGATGACAAGAGCGTCTCAATATTTAAACAAGGAACAAATAAAATTTATGAAATAATCAGTATTCCAGAAGGTTTAAAATACACAAAAATTTTGAAATGTTGTGTAGCCACCTTGTAAAAGTGACAAAAGTGTTTTAAAACACAGACACAAGTTATAGTCCATAGTTTCATTCACAATCGACAATTTTAAAGCCGGTTCCCATGAACTGATGAAGAGTGTCTTTTTCTGCACTGCTTTGTCTTTCAGTGAACATGTGCATGTCTCTCAACATCGCTCCTTCTGTTTTTATTGTAGGTATTGCAAAGTAAGTGTAGTTTTGAGATATAATGCTTTTGGAAAAAAAAACAAAAAAACACGCTTGTCAAAAACACGCACAGAAAAAACGCAGATCTGGTTGAAAAATGTTGTCGTTCTGTAAAACTGACGTTATGATATTTTGTTTTCTAAGATGTTTTCACTGATTCCGGAGACAGGGCGATTTGATTCGGGCACATTCTGGTCAATGTTAGGTTACTCAACCCACGCAAAAAAAAAAAAACGCCTAACAAAATCTTAGTTCCTTCCGATTTAAGTTGAAATTTGTTTGCCTGAGGGTTGATAGTTCATTGGCTTGATTTTAAATGTTCTGTCTACTTCGTTCAACGAAGCTGCAATAAATGCGCGCAGTGTTTAACTAATACATTACTGCCACTGATCGTGTTGGCACCACGGACAAAAATCATGACAAATTTGAAAACTGGTATACGGTCAATTTCTCTTGAAAACTTGGTTGAATCTGAAAAACAATCATGCATCTTTTTGTACGTGTATATGTGTTCCTTTTCAAAATGACTTTCTAAACGATACCGGGGGTTTCATTTATTCCGGATCCTTTACTTTATGTTGAGTTGCGGCTTTGAGATTAAGCTCCGTCCTCAAGACATTAACCAGATATCAGCTTTAAGTTCAAGGAAGAAATATGAGATCACATTATTGAGCCCACAAAGTGCTTCTTCTCCTATATTCTCCTTAAAGAGTGAGAGTTTCCCATGTGATAATGGAAGTTGCCTGTCTCATGTCTTAGTAATCTATAATCAGACAATTTGAATTCGTCACTCATTTAAGATTTGTCATATTTTATCCGCTATTGACCCAACTTTAATCTGTCCCCCAAAACACATAAATGATTTTGATTTGCTTTCAGTCTTGACCAACTATCGCCCCCAAAAAACCTACGAAATTCACAAAATACAAAATGGCTAATTTAATGTTGTTATCTTATATATTTTCTACCTGGCATTTGTTCCTGTTGAAATTATCATCGGTCACCATTCAAAAGAAATTCTGGTATTTTCCGCTGTTTTTCTGTCTGTCTCTCCAATCCTCCAACCACCCACCCACCATCCATCCATCCATCCATCCATCCATCCATCCATCCATCTATCCATCCATCCATCCATCCATCCATCCATCCATCCATCCATCCATCCATCCATCCATCCATCCATCCAGCCATTCATCCATCCACCCATCCATCCATGAATCCATCAATCCATCCATCCATTCATCCATCCATCCATCCATTCATCCATTCATTCATCCATCAATCCATCCATGCATCCATCCATCTATCTATCCATCCATCCATCTATCCATACATCCATCCATCCATCCACTCATCCATCCATCTATCCATCCATTCATCCATTCATCCATCCATCCATCCATCCATCCATTCATCCATCCATCCATTCATCCATCCTTCCTCCCTCCATCCACCCCTCACCCACCCATTCATCCATCCATCTATCCATCCATCAATCCATCCATCCATCCATCCTCCCTTCCTCCATCCACCCCCTCCCCCCACCCATCATCCATCCGTCCACCCACTATCTTTTCTTTTGATTAAGTGTTTACTTTATATGGATCATTTTAGCCAGTCAATCTCACATCAGATTTCATCCCAGATAGCCAATGTGTTCAAGATACTTTTAAATCTCCAGCCTTATTCACTCAGTTTTATAATATACTAAATATGGTGAGGAAATGGTATTGTGTGTCGGCGGAAACAACTCTGCTCACATCCTAAAGGCAGCCTCGCCCTTCTAATGCAGATAGCGAAAATAAGTCGAAAAGTCCAGCGAAAGAAATCGTTAGCTGTTTTTCTTTCTTAACCGTTACTCAGATAAGTTTCGATGTTTGAATTGTTATCGCAACGATTCTTAGCCATTTAAAACCTCTTTTCTCCAACATTCCTGCCTCATGTATTCATTTCCAGCAACATTTCAGACCGTTTACTTATGAAAAAAAATTTAATTAATTTAATGGTATTCTGAAAGTTCCGACAGAAGGTGTTTATGTATTTTGAAGCGAAGCATAGTGCGACACATCTGTTGTTGTTTGATATGGTCAGTGAAAATTAGCAACACAGACTTGGTTGAAGAGACTGCCTTTGTAAGATTTCACGGGCATTCCTATGTTTTCTTTCGTGTCATCGTGTGTAATTTCCGTTCGAATCTGAAGATTCAGATAATTATTTGTAATATTATAGGGTCTGTACTTCTGTGTAGTCCTGAGATGAAATACATTTGTCATCATGGTTCATCCACCCATAATTGCCAATAAAAATTAATTACGCTTGTAGGCCTGAAAAAAATGACGTACAGAAAGATAATGAATCATTTGTTGTTTTCCATCTGAATGAAATAATGATTAATTTGTTTTCTATGGCATATCAGAGGATGCCAGCAAAATATCTGATACGGTGGCACCGGTGCTTCAAATCGCATCGCACAACTTACTCATCCAGTGTATGCGTGAATCGTGAGCTCAGTCTGTAATTTTATATCTTTCAGGTATTGACCAAGGACATTGATAAGAACTTTCTCAGTACTTGATAAATCTGAAATACATTGCCAGTTCGCTCCTGAATTATAACAGACGCACACATACCCACTTAAAAGTTGACTGCCCGCGAACATGTGGGCCATAAAAAAAAAAATTCAAATTTTGTCTTTTCAGTATCTTTGAAATAAAGTTCGTGTAAGAAAACCAGAATAATCAATGCAACCAATTTCCACGTGAGAACCTCAGCGTGTGTTAACACTAGAGTAAAAACAAAAACAAACAAACCGAGAAAAAAGAACAAAAATCACGAACTGATCACCTCCTTTACTCAGTCTCAGAAAGTGCCCAGAGCAGCGAAATGTGTAACGGGCCCAAAGATGTATAAGCCCAAAGCTATTCAGAAACATAATTATTTATATTTTATTTTTATTTTTTTACTTTTTTTTGCTCGAATGATGATTTTCAGTAAAGATGTGAACTTCAGACTATCTTGGAAAAATACAGATTTATTATGCATACCTTTGTATTTTTTCCCGCCTGGTGATGACTTTTCAGCAAATGTAAAAAAGATCTTGCAAAACCCAAATTTGTTTTCCAAAAACAAATAAATAAATATTTTGTTTTCTTCGGCTGCGATCAAGCCTACTTTTCAGCCATACTGTGAATTTATGAAGTATTTCACAATCTTATTATCTTCACATAGAGTTGACAGTAGACTTACAGATTTTGGACTCCCTGGACCTTTGCCAGTGTAATTTAACCTTGAATTCCATTTCGCGATACCAGCAAATGGGGCGTTTCTTTTTCATTTAGAACATTAGAGATCGATGCCCTGTCAAGTCCGCTAGGCGACTTGAACTAGTCAGTTCCCTATAAATATAGAAACTTCAGTTTCCTTTGTATTTGAATAACTTGGTTTGGGTCCCCCCCCCCCCTCTCTTTTTTTTTTAATTTTATCTTTATTTCAGCCACAAACCATTTGCTTGTCGCCGAGAACTTAGGTAATACAACATACCTATGTCGCACTATAATTTGTTTCGTTCCTGCCACAGTGTGGGCGTATGGGTATATATTGTAAAAAGTAAAGACGGAGTTGATGACAGCCGGAACTGGCGTTTTGACTTTTAGAATTAGAATTGTGTATTTCAGGAGGCTTCCCCATGCCGTGTTATGGACTCGCAATCTAACAGGTTCATCTTGAACGTGTTCTAGTGCTTTGTAATTTAAAACGTAAGGGCTGTAATAGGATGTGGTTTTCTCGGCATTTGATTCATTCCCAAGCCCAAGCCATTCAAGTCTGGCTCCTCCTTCATGCTAAAATGTTATCTTCATAGAAGAAAACAAAAAATCAGACCTACAACACGTAATATAGTAGTTGTTGTTGTTTTTTCTATCTGGGAAGATGTTCTGGGACAAAAAGAAAAACAATCCGCACTGGGTTGTCTTACTCGGTTGAACCCTATTTCGCTCTCTATAACATTGGGCATCACACGTTTCTTTTCTGTAAATCTCCTCAGATGGATGGATGGATGGATGGATGGATGGATGGATGGATGGATGGATATTCATGAATTGATGGGTGGATGGATGGATGGATGGATCCATGCAAAGAGGGAATGTAACCACTTTATTTCATAAAAATAATACCCTGCACAGATCGTTTTGAACAATTCAGGTTGGGATTCGCGACAAGAATTCAGGCAGGAAATGACCGTGCTGTATGTTTAATTTTTTTTAAAAATTGTGCGCCTGTGTGTGTGCAGGAGGGGCGGGACTGCAACAGGGACGGTAGTAAAACCGAAAACTGGAAAACAAAAAAATGGTTAATTGTATTCACAGTTCAATTACTGTATTATTTTCTCTGATCGGCTTGACTTGGAAACTGTCCTTACGTAACATTTCCAAAAAAAATAAATAATAATAAACGTTCCGGAACACCAGATTTCAGATCGCGTACCGCTGTGTGCTTGCATATTAATTATATATCAACTAAGTTAAGGACTTTATTCAGATCTGATTGTGTTACTACCAGGCCACCGGCCTTGCGACCTGTGAGGCCCAATAATTATCATCGTTGTAATTTCTGCAAAACCTGCAGTGCAGTGTTGGCAAAATATTGTAAAACAACAATAACGGAAAACCTGTCGGGCGGCAGCAAAGCTTTGAAGTAATGTCAAAATGTGGCAAAAAGAAAAGTTGATTGTAGCAAAGCCTTGAGTAAGGAATAACAGAATCTTTCTGACATAGTTTGAATGTGGTGTTGGGTGTATGTTGTAAGACTAGATTACCCCAGCTCGCCCCCCCCCCCCCCGAGCGCAATGAAATTGAAATCGTTGCCATTTCCCGCAAAACCTGCAATGTGATATCAGATGTATGTTGCAATTATTATGTTGTAGTGCATACTTTACAGTGCTAGGTTACCCTAGCGCCCCCCCCCCTCTTTAGGGGCGGGACCCATCTGGGAGCGACTGGTCAGGCTGGCTTATAGCCGGCCTTGCTTACTACAGTACAAACAGATTTTATACTTGCGAATTTGGTATTACTATATTTATATTTTATACAAGGTGATTATTATAAACATGAATAGATGTTTATTTGTAAACATATAATATATACAAGGGGATTATCATAAACATGAATAGATGTTTATTTGGTTTATTTGTAAACATATAATATCTACAAGGGGATTATTATAAATATGAATAGATGGTGAAAACTCCAGATTAATATAAAATCATATCCCTATAGTCAACACCTGAACTGGTGCAGAGCACAAAATTGGGGAAAAAGTTATGTGTCAATATTGGCATGCTCCCAAATTAGAGCGTTTGTAAGGCCTACCTTAGTTCTCAGAGTCCATGGCCACATTTTGTCCCCTCGTCATCCCAGATTTCCCCAGTCTGTCCCCCATTTTCAATTGTCGTTTAACTTTTTTTTTCATCATTGCTTTTAAGCTGAATTTTCATGTGTGCGGAAGCGGAAACGGGAACGTCAAAAAATCCCTCAAGTACCCGGTAGTGAAATACAGAGAATATTTTCATGTACCGGTATCCGTAAACGCCGATTCCGTACACACGGAAACACCCATTCTTGTGCATACTTGATGGACGTTTCCGTGACCAAAAAGCAGCTTCACTAGAGCTTTTTTTATTCCGACCAGGGAAGCTGCGGCGCTAAAAACATGGCAGGAAAACCACAAAGAAAAAAGAAGTCCCAAGCTGCACGGAAATCAAGGTCCAGTCTTCATTATACAACCCGCCGATGATGCTGTAAGAAAAAAAATCAGAGCGTCTTGGCGAGTATCAAGCTCAACTCATTCGTTGCAAAATTTTGCGATGGCCAGCCCAGACCAAAAGCCGTATATCTGGACGCCACAACGAGTAGCCTATGATGTTCGTTTTCAGCTCACAAAGGTTTATGTTAGGACAGATTTCATTTTCACACGTATCGTTTTATGCCGTATCCCTTACCCTTATCCTCATTTTATGCATTCCATTTGACAAAAGGCAAAGCCATTATCGCAATTCAAGGATTTTAAAATGCATGGAAAAGGCATATTCGTGCAAACTGCCTCGTTGAGCCTAAATTTTAGAAATGCCTGCAAAAGCACGTTTTTCGGGCCCGGACTCAGTAAATTGATGAAGAAATTTAGCTATCGTAAGATCAAACTAATTGAACCATGGAGTGAATGTGCACAAACCCAGGCAATAGATTCCATCACCAGCCTTAAATTTTTTTATTTTTTTTGTCATCATGAATAGAAAATAGAATAAGAGCAAGGAGGCCACACAACTTTCAACTATGCTGTAAATACAACAGCTAGAGATCTATATGTTGTACACGAGCAGAATTCATTTCTTGTCTCTAAGATTATTTGGTGCCCTAATCAGAGCCAAACCCTCGGTTAGTTATAGCAGAGATACCGTACTAGAAATGATAAGATGGGACAGCTCGGGGTTTTCGCTGGCACGGGTTTAGCAGTGCCACCTAGTGACGTAAGCGTGAGGGCATTTTTTACAAAGCCAAATAGACAAAATGCCGAGTTTTGTTCAGTGTTCAGCTCTCACCCTAAACCTTGCTGGAAGTCGCTTACTTTGTAATTATGAAGTAATTCGTTGTAGGAAACCTCTGGTTATTTTTTTTTTCCTATTCAAATGTGGTAAAGATGCCACAATCATTTTATTAACTTACCATCATACCGAAGATAGATCTAGTATATTTTTAGAATAACATGGGACCGAGGCTGGATTTCCCGTTTATGACTGGCGCGCCCCCTCTCCCAGCAGCAAATGCAACTAAGAAAGTAAACAATAAGGGGAACTATGAAGGGTTTTGAAAACGTTTAAGGACTTTCCTTTAACAGTAACATACATGTACTAACTTTGGATTTTCCTTCTTCTCATTCTTCCTCCTCTTTTTTTTTCTACTCCAGATTCACCAAAAATACACCATCGTGGATAAACATATCAACCGTTGCATCAGAGACGCATAGTAGTACAAACAGTTAGCAGTCGAGTCCCAAGCGCTGTCGGTAGGCTAAAAATAACGTCGCGAGAGAGGCCAGGGAAGCCGCACGTATATTACTAGATCCATGGCTCTGCCATCTCGTGAAAATCTGTTTCTCTCTCTTTTTCCTTCTTTCACCCGCCCATTTTGTGATTTGCTTCATAGAAAAATTCATTATCAATATAGATAATACATTATCTTAAAAATATTTTGACGCTGAAATTGCTTATGGAAGCGAAATCGAACTGTGTTGTGTTTTATTTTCTATAGATGCAAATGCATTGTGCGAAGCGCTGGCTCTGCGCCCGGAGAGTGGCCGGTGCCCGGGACCGGATTAAACGGTATTTTAAGAGGCCCGAAGAAGGGAGTGTCTGATCTTATCAGCCTAATATCTTTGGGTATAGTCTAACGATGTATCGACAGTGCATGTTATCACCCCCCCCCCCCAAAGAGATTAAAACAGGCAGAAAATAATCGTGTTGTAAATGTACTTTTTTAAATTCTTAAAACAACAAAACGCTGCGGTAGGAACGGTAGTAAAGCCGAATAGGGAAAAATCGTGGATTGTTCTTGACTTGGAATTTTCCTTACCGAAGCAACCCCCCCCCCCCCCCAAAAGACGACCACGCACACTGAATCTAAGGTCGTGTACAGTGGTATCAACCACACATCTTCATTGTTGCCACACGACCATGCTTCAATGCTTTGTGCACGACAGTGTCATTTTTGTTTCTCCCTCTCAAAGACAAGTGTGGGTGTGTAGCGGGAAGAGGGGGGGGGGGTTGTTATTAAGGGAGGTGATCCATGGTAAATGTCAGCTGTATTATTTTCATTGAATTATGCAACAATAATACTTCATGACTAATGCTTCGCGCGTTCCTCGAAATTCGGCAAACTCGAACCAAATGAAGCCACCCCGAAGAATTCGAGTTATCCGTGCTCGACTATAGATCCAAACACAATACATCCAGCATTGGTAGGCCATCTCAGTACTGCAGGGAACGGAGGGCACCTAAACACATCAGTGCTACGAAATTTTGTTGAAGTCAGCCAACCATAACCTTTTCTTACATTTAAGGCAACGCCCACTTTAGTCTGGAAACTAAAGAGATGGTCGCTGTTGGATTTACCTGAAATTTTGCTTGGGCTTACACTTCATACTTAACCTAATGTCACTGATTATTTTACTTGTTAAATTGTAGCCTAATTTTGAGTTTGCTTCTTTGCGCCATATAAAAAATAATTTATTAATAATTAGACCAGATTGAAGAACTTTTTTTTTAATTTTCTGCCAGACAAAGTACTGAACCAAACTGAATAGCATCAATTCGGGTATCCAATTACCATCTGTAGTTTAACTCTATTAACAAGTATGTCCTCTTAGTGTCTAGTCCCATAGGAAACATATTAAGCTGGTTTCACCATGGATAAACAATCTGATGCTTTTTCTGTGTTGCTTGATGCTAAAAGTTTTTATTCAAATAAAAATAATATGTGAAATGCGATTTGATACCCATTTGGGCATTAAAATCATCAACAGCCATTGCCGTTTATGAGTACATAGATCTTTTTTTCTTATATGAAATGACTGCATTTAGCAGATTGAAAAGTAATACTGCAATAGCCACTTTACAATTTCGCAGATCAAGTGACATCAGTAGATGAAGTTAGGGGACAAGGTGGTCTAGAGGCAAGGTGCTCGCCTCTCATGCCAAGGGTCCCGGGTTCTAAACCCGGGCAGTGCAGGCATGTTGGAAAGTGGATTTTTCTCATATTTTCAAGTCCCTGGTCCTATTGGGGGGTAGGATCGAGTAGTTCTCGGAAATTGGATTTTTCTCATATTTTCAAGTCCCTGGTCCTATTGGGGGGTAGGATCGAGTACCTAGTCTTCTCGGATAAGGACGAAAAAATTCGGAGGGCCCGTGTGCACGTTGCGCACGTTAAAGATACCTTGGCAGTTGGAAATCGTAAAGAGCAGGCCGAAAGGCCGCTGACCGGGCAAAATTGAAATTAATAGATTAAAATTTATCCATATCACCCCCCCCCCCCCCCCAGAACAAGAAATAATAAAACAAGTAAAGTGAGGTGTAAATGCCAAGGGCAGCGAACCTCCTAAAATAAAGACCTCAAATCAATCAGTAGATGAAGTTACAAAACAAAGAAATACTTGACAGATAACTTATGGACATCACATCTCCTAACTTGCAAACTTCCTTGTACACAAACATGCAAACCAACACACCTGAATCCCCCAAAAAGTGGACGACACTCAAATATTATACGGTAATGTAGCTTGGTTTAATACATTAATTGCAAATGAATACAAATATTAATAACGGTGATAATGCAGCAGGTGTTATACCCAGGCTGACCGGTGGTGCTGTATTTGCCTGGATCTTGTCAAAGGTCAACTTCCTTACAACATAGAAGTAAATTGCTGATTCCATCATGAAACCACACAAATCTATTAACATGACTGATGATGACAACTTTCTTTCTGTCTTTCTTTTTTACTATCAGAGATACTACCAATTCCTTAAGAGAATTATGTTTTCCGTGATATTTGGAGGGGAAGGGGGGGGGTTATAAAACTGAAACAACATTTCAAGAACATGTTTTTAATCCTTTCTTGGAAACTCACGTTGTTCCCACCTGTTCAGTTTCAAGACAGTGCCAGTAAAATGATTTACATTAGACAGGAAAAGATCTTAACCCACAATTTCACAATCTCACCACAAGAACTGAACAAGTAAGAACAGTAAATTTCCTGGTGCTATATTGACTTTTACTGAGAAAACACTGCACCAATTTCCACAGGCACTCAACTTTCATATATTCATCATCAGTAAAGACTTAAACATAAATTTCATATCTTAATATAGAAAGTGAAAGTGATGTGACTGAGGCATTCTCTGTTTGTGACATATTTGATCAAAGTCAAGCTCAATTAACCCTCCCATACCCAAACATAGATCCCTTTTCAGGTATTTTTTTTATATACACAATTGATTTACAATAGTCATATATATGCATGTAGGAATAAATATTTAATGTGAAAACTATTTGCTGATAAATTTGAAAGTCTTTCAAATTCTGAATGCTGGATAGGTGACTTGTATCAGTTTGGCATACTGAACATTTGAGGGTTAAGAGCCAGAACAAGTGCCATGAATGTGTTATTTTTTATGTCTTACTGAATTCACAGGGTTCCAGACATTAAGTGCAGTTTTTCTCATACTACATAATTCTGGCTTTCTGCAGACTGCAAATCATGACTGTCTCAATACCACAGCTGCATTAAACTTATTTTTGTTATTCATCCCTAAACTGTTCCAGTAAAGACCTGAAATCTTCTTGATCTTCCAGAGTCTAGATGTTTTCAGTGACTTTCAGTCAGTCCATCATTTCCAACTTGCATCAATATTGCTCTGGTGCAGTACACAGGGCAATGCAAAATTACTGTATAATTGTATTTCCTTTCACTGATTATGGGGAAAAACAACTGCAACAACTGATATTAAAATTGTCTCTGTGTTCGCATAATGACCTAATGTAGACTTAGCCAACCTGAGGCAAAAACTGACGCCCTTTCATGTTCTTCTTATGGTCACATCCCATAATATTGTATGTAAGAAAAAAAAAATGTGCACCAATCCCTAACCCCAATAACAACCTGTAGAGTTAATAACATCATAAGACGAATATTCACTCTGATAAAGCTTCATTCCCTTTTCTCAAACCTATGAAAATGAGATGGACCATTTTGTCAGCACAGAGACAGAATGCTTTTCAATGTTACACAAATTAACAACAAAGTGCACATATTATTATAATTTAAACTGTTTGCAGTGAAAATCTGTTACGATAGCTGTAGTGAACAGTGAAAGCGCTAAAGATTAAGGCATTAGCTATAGGTGTGCTTCACAAGAGGACAACATACAGGGGCTACGGTCATGTGACCAAAACACTAGCAATCACAGATGTCTGTAGTAAATGTTCTTCACCACTGGCAAGGACCAACACTGGAAGCCAGGGAATGCCTGTGAAGGAAAGATCTCCAGAAATGTTGTACCAATAAACACACAATCTTAAAATGTACAATGAAGGAAGGGCTAAAAATTTCAAAAACACAACCACACAATAACTATCTTGATTAAAAGGAGGAACAGAGTACAACAGATTAACAAAAATCAATTGGTAATAATTATCTTCACTGCTATTCAGAAGACAACAGTCACCTGGCTCCATACGTACAACAAAGAAAAGAAAAGGGCTTTGAAAATAGAACCACTATAAAAATTTGGTCTTCACACGAGATCATGAAAGCACAACCACATGTCGTAAAGCATATAAATAGCATTTCTAAAACTGCAAAATGGTAGAATTGTTACAGAAAATGAAAGTAAAATTTTCACATTGACGATATGGTATTGTTACTGAATGTTTTTGTTCAGTTAACTTGGATTTAAGAGAAACACTGTTAGTGTTAAGCCCACTATTCCAATGTGCATAACTGTAGCCATGCTATACTTTAACAACATGTAGACATTTGAAATTCAAGTGTTGCATTTTCAATCACTTAATTTCCTGGAATTTAAACATTTGTGAGACAACATTTAATCACTTTTCAGTGCCTTCTGCAAAAATGTTAAAACTGGAGTTAAATGGATAGAAACCTACAGTAACGATATAATAAATGGGGCAATGGCATGATTTTTGTAAACGAATTTTCCACCAGCTTCCTAGTTACTCTTGCAAATCTTACATGTTTCAATTTTCTTGTAAGGTTTTCCCGTCTTGCAAAAACACTGGAGCCTGCACTTCACCCCATTTAATGAGTAACATAAACATCAGCAGTGTGAAGTAATTGTGACGAGGTACCTGTAACACATAGCAAAAACTTCACTGTATATACGACAATACAAAATTATCTTGACACTTGCAGATCATATTTCTAAATTTATGTGAAACAAGAGAAAGGACAGCACTTTCCTTTCATGTGTAAATCTCAACCCTCTGACAGAAACAATAGAAAAAAGAAAAAAAAGGTGAAACTGTTATCAGTATTCAGCATGTATAGAGTTCAATGTTACTGTCCATACCTGTTAGTTAAATTAGTGAGGAGTTTACATACATGAGGAAAAGAGACATTAGTAAATAGCAACTGGCTGCAGTCTTCCTGGCATGTATAATGATGTATGTCTTTATAACTCTCCATGCAAGCCATGTACAAATATGCTGATAAACACTGTCAGACATTGTAAAAAAGAAGTTCAAATGTAAAACTTTTTTTTTTAAAGACGAAAAGGGAGGAAGGAGGGTAGGAGAATATGCAGCAGGGGTTGTTCTTCCAAATGACAATATAATGTATCTTGTAATATTGGCAATATAAACTGACAGTATCCAGCAACTGTTCAACTTTGGCAACACCTGCAACTGACTGGGGGTTTTGCAACTGAGATCCATGAAATTTTGGAAGTATCCTAACAAGAACTATGGACACACCCACATCAGATCTATGACACATCCAGTTCTGAGCTCTGCACATGCTGGTTTACTGTTAGTTATCATTCTGTATTTAGCTCATGTGTCCTGTAATGTTTCAACTCATTTTTCACAACTGAATCATTTGGGGATAACAGTAATATTGCCCTGCAATAAAAGCAACTTATATAAAAAATTTGTATATCAATCCAGAATAAACTGTGGCTGGAACTGTCATCTAATCTGAGGTTCACAAAAGGAGTTCAGCCCAGCCTTTACACTCAAACATAATACATATTTTCTTACAAATGACATTCAAAATAAGTAAAAAGTGTAAGCAATATGCTGAAAATAATGCAACACATTATTTCTATCTGTGACACTAAGTTAATATGAAAACTAGTAGATGAGGAAAAATAATAATGTTTGATGTTAGGAATGGTATTGGGATAACAGTATTGGGAAACGCTCTTCCTGGGAGTCAGGTGGACATACAGATATGTACAAAAAAAAAAGAACTGGAAAATACAAGGGTCACTGTACAGTTGTGTTCAAAATAAACTAGGTGCAGCTAATAAAAATAAAAAGTCTACTTCACAAACATGGACAGGTATGTACAGTTTAAGTTAGCTATCATCAGATTCTTTATCTAAAGGGAACAAATGCAAAATGATGGAACTAAAAAAAAAAAAAATGAGCAGGAAATAAAAACAGCTACAAAATTATTCTATTACCAGCAAACATATTGGTTGCTAAGGCAAGTTTGACCTTGGTGATCAATAGATTACACTGTTATACATCCTACATACAACTGGGTAAATTTGACCACTATTTCAGTATTGTTTTAATTCATTAGACAATAATATTAGAAATGAACACAAAGATATCTGTGCTATTTAGTGATATGATACAACCTCCTATGTGCAAATCAATGATACAAGACCCAGATTTACAAATGACACCATTACTACCCCAAGTACATCAAATACCATTATGTTAGCACCATCTCAGTGGAAAGGCTTATGTTTTGCTTTTGTTTTGTTTTTAACATTCTCCCTACATTTTAGTCAAATACTAATAGCAATAGCTAGCCAACTCTCCCATCTGAAAATCTGATTTAAAATTTAATATCAAAATTCAAACCAAATGATTTACAATATAAACTTTCAGCCACGAATTTTTCTCTTACGTATGACAGTGGGGTCCTAATTTCTAACATATTGAATTTAATTTATACTGGAGTTTTGTGATTTTCAGATGAGGTACCAATCTGTTGTAAAGGTGCCAACAGCTAGTACACTCATAAAGTGTGGCTTCTCCACTAATGGTTGTTTATCTTCATCAAATGCAGTAACTACAAAAATTTCAAGCCACATCAAACATGTGATACCTCTAAAACTGCATGAAATGTCTTTTATTTGATATCCGAGAAAAACATTTCTCAATATTTATGGCTGACAGCTGGAAATGAGAAATCTCAAAAATATACACCACACGTAAATGGGACAAATATATCTGCAAAAATACCCAATATGCAACTCATAATAAAGGAACCATGAACATGCTGCTGTATTTTGACAATGATTTGCCCATAAGACAACTGACACATATTTTATTATGTTTTTTCATTTTCATCATTTTCATACTAGTTCCATACCAAACTTTTCCACGATTTTTTATTTCCCAGTTCTTCACTAACATAACTTTGATGCAGGGTATGAAGAATGTAAGTTTCCCTTATTGACTTCTCTAAGAGTGCCATATGTAATAGGGTGCCACACATGACATTAAATGTACAATACATAAGATGGACATAGAAGCAAAAAATTGGTAATGCTTAGGAACAAACCATGAAAATGGAAGACATGACAAACAGGTATGACCTAGTTTTCATCACCACCAAATCCTCACAAACACAACAACTATTCCCCAACTTTACTATAAACTTAGAACCAAAACTATATGTCAGGCAGCAGCATAAAATCAGTAATGTATCGCAGCGAACCAAAGTTGAGAATATCCAGCAAAATAATTGTTGGGACAAAAATTGACTGTCCTGTTCATAGAATGCAAAAGCAGACAACATAATATGAATTGGTCAAAAAAAACCAACAACTTAGAATTTGACCCCAACCATCCTGTTGCACAATATTTTCAACTTTTTTGACTGTGACATACTACCAATTCTGTACTGTCACCTCAGATTTGTTATTTATTCACAAATACATAAAAATCAACAAATGCATGCAGTTCTAGCACTGGATTTATAAATTAGTACATGTTACAACTTTTGGAGCCTGTCTGGGTTCCTGCAGCCACAGGTAAACAATAATAAAGGAATATATGAATGTGCCATTCATCTGGGATGTGAAAGGAATCAACATATATAGGATATGTGCTCATTGTACGAGCCAATCAATGGAATGACCTGGTGTTCTAGAAACAACCATAGAAAATACAACATATAAAAAAATTGTGAAATAAGAAATAACAGTATGGTACTGTGTTTGATTATCTTCTTGCCATTGCTATTCAAGGACTACTAAAACCTTAGATCTTCACTCTGTAACACCTCTGTAATCTGCATTTTGTATGATGACATGATATGACAAGCAGTCACATATATGATAAACATCTTGTAATACTTGTAATACAACGATATGGAAGCATGGAAGTCTGTTGTGTCAAGAAGCAGGAAATGTATTGACAGAACAATTCTACTTCCAAGAGAAAGACAGTCCATACAATAGCAAGTCTTGAAATGTTTAAGCCTATCATTCACACTTTTGAAATTTAATCTAAAAAAGATTCACCTCACACCCTTGTCACTGAAGCAACTTTAAAATCAAACTCAGCAAAGCAAAAATTTGTGACCGATTCTCTCTCCGTTACTCAGGCAGGTTTAAGGCTTTGACTATTCAAACTGCTGGAACTAATTTGGTCGTTTACAGATGGAGATGAAAAAGATGTCATTTTCAGATCACATGTCCTCATCCTCACTCAATTTCAAATTAATTTTGTTTCACAGATTATGGTTTCCAGCACTTGCTATTCCAACACTATTCCTACTCACTGATAACAGATCCAGGCAGTCGCAACAAGTAGAACTCTTCTGTTCTGAAAAGTACAAACATTATCCACTGAATGTTTCCAAAGCAATTACAGTTGTCTCCGTCTAAGAACCCGGTCAACGGGAGACAGAAAAAGTGGGTTCTTAGGCGGACCGGGCACTTAGGCGGATGCCAAAGGATGCCACCCATGACCACCCGTGTCCATGGCTTTATCCCCCTTGATTGCTCGGACCTGGATCGTGACCTCATAATAAAAATTATGCATTGGACATTTTTTTTTCTTTAATTTTTTGTTTGTTTTGCAAATAGTCAAAGTTACGACTTATGGCTAACAGAATGCTCTTTTCTTACAGTGATGTGTAACGAATGGAATGATTCAGACTGAACAATCAAGTTGTGAATCACAGATGCCAATTTTAGACAACACGAGGCCCAGTGATACCCTGTGTAATAACCACAATCAGCCCAAAGTACATGTGCCGTGATAACCAAGCGCGTGGTCAATTACGTATAAAATTCTGCCCCTCGAGTCAGACAACAATAGATGTTAGGTAATGACTATGCTAATTTAGTCTACGAGTGGCCTGCTTGCACACGAAAGACGTAACTGGGCTCCATTCTTTGTACGGTTCGCCTCCCCCTTCCACCTTCCCTCCACCTGTTCTCTTTCACTGTACTGTGTGGCTTTGTACTATCCCGTCTACTTGAAAGAGAATTTTGCATTTAATATGGATATTTTACGTAAAAGTGTGCTCGTTTCTCAGTCAAATACCGGGTTCTTAGGCGGATTTTTCGTTCCAGAGCGGGTTCTTACGCATGTAAATTATACTGAAAAAATTCGGTTCACGGTAACAGCGGGTTCTAAGGCGGATCGGGTTCTAAGGTGGCGAGTTCTTAGACGGAGACTACTGTATAGCAATTAACTATAAGGGTATACTGTATGACAGACTAAAGCTAACTTTTCCAAATCCTGTCTGATCAGTCCAAAAATACAAGAAATGTATACATGTGTATATTCATATGATCTTCTATTGTATGCCAGTATGATATGCCAGTTGAAAGTAGCAGAAGTCATTGTACAGCAGACAGGGTGGAGCAAAAGTCATAAATGTCCCTCATATAGGCAAACATTCAATCTGTTCAAATACATTAAACATGCTTTTGGGGACATAATGTACTTCCCATTTGCAGAATTTCACAACATGTTCAAATGAACATTCAAATTCACTGAAGCCTGATAGAAAGCATTTCTAATATACAGAAACTTTGTTCCAATATCCATTGGTATTGTTCTTAGAACAGCCAGTAAGGACTTTCAAGGTGGAAGAAAGTGGGAATTGGTTTGCTTTAAGGCAACAGGGATTACTGTCTACATAAAAAAATAAAGCAAAATGCCAACTGATGTGATAGTGTCCTGGGCATTCAGGTTTTGTATACAAAATAAATTTCCTGGTAATTCTCGAAAGACCTACATAGGTTTCATATTTTCACCTTTAATTTTATAATTCTCGCTGAAAGAGAGCAACATTCAGGGGCAAATATTGGTAAACTCTTATAATAAACATTACAATGATTTACCTTACTGTACAAAATATAATGGTGATTTCTACAGTTTAACACAACATTAAAGGTTGAGCGTAAACCTTAAGACAATTGTGTCCTGGAGCTCAAATTGTGTCTAAAAATACCATAGGACATGTGATTGCTCATGTCAAATAATTTGTCCATAATATCAGCAAATGACAATTGTCTGCAATAAAAAGACTGAACTCTGTCATATTTAAAAACTTGTATTTTTATGTCACCATAAGTCTCAACTCCTGAAAATACAATTTGTCATCCCACATAAATGTAGTATCTCATGGTACTCACAATTATCATAACAAATGTCTCATTCTTCACTTTCCTGTTCAGTGTACAGACTCTTAATACTTTCAAAATCAATTGTCTTATGTATCATTTCAAATAACTTATCAAAATGAAAGTGATATTTGTCTTCTTTTCTTCGCCATAATTTATGGAAATCACATTCATAGTCAAAGGAATATTAAAATTTCACATCCAGCAGTCAGTTCTTGAATCATTATGTAAAAAATACACACATTTTTTCCTTATGGCAGAGGAACTTGTAGATATGCAGCCCTGAAAATTTATTTAATGCGATCTGGTAAACTGGAACAGAAAGTCTTGGTTTCTCGATTCCTGCCGAGAGGAGAGGGACATTGTAAAGGAAAGAGCTCTCACAAACAATTGTGTTTTACACACAATCCTCCATGGACATCAGTAGTGGATTAACATACTCAAATCCATCAAATTCTGACTGGTCAATGTCACCGATTGTTTTGCTGTGGAAAGAAATGAAATTGAATGAAATCTTAGGTGTTTCAATTTTGCAAAAATGAATTACATGTTGATGATTTCGAGCACAAACAACACTTTTTTTTTTTAAAGTATTTTTTTTGAGTGTGAAACCAGAAGGTAAGAATATCTCATTCTACATCACATTTAAGAGATAGCTTAACAAAGAGCTTGACAGAAATACAACTATGATCCAACTGTCAATTGCAGTTTTTTCTTTCCACATTCCAACATTTTCTCTCTTGCTCCTGTATTTAGACCTATTTAGACAAGCAGTTTGTGCCTGAGATCACTGCTGTACAAGTTTCAGTTTGGTTTGTCTTTCTTTAGATTTTCATGAAAAGGTATGACAAACAAGCACACAGTCATTTCCTGACAAGGTAGACCAGCTTGTTTGCAAGCCTTCAGTCCAGCACTTTTATATGACAACATGAAATATCTATCAGTCTCACTACTTGAAACAGTGGTAGCTGGCTTTTCTTGAATTAAGGACTGAGACACATGAATTGTTCACATCTTTATATGCTGGATTAAGTGACAGAAATTGGTGTCTTACAAACTTGCACAGATTAATACAGTGGACCCTCCGAGATAAGACCTTTGTAAATGTTCATGAAAGTGGTCTTAACTGGGAGGGAGTCTTAACTCAGAGGTTCACACCAGCATTGATGTCGGCTGATGACAACAATTTTTATTCATCTGTTTGTTACATTTTAATGAGCTTGGTGTAAATTAAATGTTTTTTACAAGTTTAGATCTATTTCCTGCTTTGCACACACCCACAAGTTAACTTGATCAAGCAAAGAAATTATCTTTTTTTATGAGAAAAGAAAATTTATTGTACTGTGATACATCCTGTGAATACACATTATAATACTCCACTGAAAAAAGGTCAGACTTTCTTAAAGATGTCAGTGATGCTGGCTTGCTTCGTGCTTCTGTTCAGCAGCGAGTCCTCAATTGACTTCTGGACTGTCTGCAAGTTTTTGCTACTTCTGGTAGCCCATTTGCCAGTCCAAATTTGATTAGTTCCTGAATGTAATATGATGCTGTTCTGTGATCAGATGTTCCAGTGTTGGGTTGCTTATCCTCCTCCTCCTCCTCTTTATCTTCTGTTTCCACCTTCTGGTCCACCACAGACAGCAGTCTTGTTTGAATACCATCTTCGCAATGCATTTTGCAGTCTCTCCAGCCTTGCTCCTTTTTACAACGTTGACTCTCTCCTCCAACATGTGTGCCTTTCTCTTGCGGTTGCTCATCATTACAGATCTGAGTTAGATCTAGGTCTAATCCGGAACGAAGTTTTGACTGGGGGTCTGGTGAGCACTTGTCGCAGTTCTGGTGATGGCATGTAACTACTGCAACCGAGCTAGATTTACAACCGATGTGATGTGTGCTATCTCGAAGACAACGTTCGAACATGTGAATGACCACACGCGTGTGAAAGTTACCATGGGAAAAAAACACGAATGCCATACGGTTTGCATAAGAGGCCTATTTCATTGGCTTACTCTACGGATGTTTTTTCCTTTGTCCAATCATAAGTGTGTGTGCCTGGAGAAAGGTCCCAGTTGTCTCAAATTTTGGACTTTGAGATAAGGGCATATTCTTCTAGAAAATTTAATGCTGAACACGCTGCTTTTAAAATTTTTCCAACATCTTACGTAGTTTTGA
Organism: Onchidella celtica; assembly: GCA_963931925.1. Taxonomy (NCBI): domain Eukaryota; kingdom Metazoa; phylum Mollusca; class Gastropoda; order Systellommatophora; family Onchidiidae; genus Onchidella; species Onchidella celtica. The sequence continues at coordinate 21,376,645 of OZ007578.1, forward strand.
AGATATGACACATTTCGTACGACAGGGGGCAAAAACTAGCTTTGAGAAAAACAGCTTTTACCCTATTAGTGGCAGGTAATTTTCTCTCTCCCATGACAGACTTTTTGGATATTGTTGGGGGAGCGTAGTTTTATTACAAAGGCAAATAGGGAAACTACTGACGTGTTCACTGCTCAGCTCTAGCTTTCTTTGTAAAATACTGCGCTCTCCTAACAAGATCCAAAAAACTTCCGACTTGGCTGTTTTTAGGGGACAGTGGCATATTACACGATAAACTATAGATGAGCAGTGAAGACTACTCAGTATTATCTCTATAACGGCTTTGTAATTAATCCATGGTCCCCTCAACAATCACTCCAATATTACTTTGTGAAGAATCACATGTTGTACAAATAATTAATAAAATAATATTTAAACATAAAATATTCCAAAATCCTTTTCATATGCTATTTAGAAATGGTTCAACTTGTGTTTTCTGCTAGAAGTACATTTCCGACTAGGCACGACTTATTCGGCCTAGCTCAAAAATAGCTGTACCGACAACTGGAACCTTTCTTCAGGTGCACACACATATGCTTAACAGCCTAGGTAATGTTCCTGCCAGTATATAAATATTGATACGTGAAATGGACAGCATAGGCGCTCCCACTGGAGTTACGCAATGAAGACGACCGCCCGGCGACAAACTACATAATTGTGTTCAAACACCCGGAGGGATGTTATTTGGAGTGGCGGGATGACTGAAGAAAGGTTCAGAGTGGGTCATATGTCGGATCTCGGAGGAAGTCGCTGCTAGGAGATCTTTTGTATAGAAAAACCGATACGTGGTGAGATTTTAGGTCATAATCGGGAGGAAGACATACATGAGAGGGTCTTATCTCGGAGGGTCCACTGTAGTAATTACTTACTGAAGTTGAAAATAAAAGAAGACAGTGCAAATTTCAGTGACATGTATGTCTTATTCATCAAATAAGAATCAAAATAAACTATGCTTTCAAGACAATATAGGCCTAACAACTAACATGGTTCAATCACTGAATTCAAACTCATCTTTCACTGACACATATTTCTTCCACTTTAAATTTGTTCCACTCCAGTGATGGCTGGGTGAAATATGACCTGGTGTAAAACATGGCTGGTTGTTGCAAAACTGTGATACATACGGGTCATCCGGTGTTAACCGCACAGGTTCATTGGTGAAGGCCGGGTCAAAGTGTTCTAGGTCACGTTCATGACGGATGTGCGGCTTATAAGGGGGAACAATCTGTTTTTCCTCCAACTGGACCCAGTCAATGCTTCGGAAAAATGGATGGGACTGGATATCAGCAAATCCAGTTTGAGGGTGACAGCCTAGACGCTCTGCTGGGGACTACAAGAATTTTCTAGCATAAGCATAAAAAAGAAAGGATATGATTTCCATGACATCAAGCTGAAGAGCGTTTTTCCAAAACTGGGTACCGGTAAGAAAAATTTTGCATGAGTTATGGCTGCTGTCAGATAGTCATTCAAAATTAATGCAAGACACGGTGTAAAGTGTTCCGTTAAAACTTGCTATGTCCCGTCTTCTTCCGACAGATAAAGACAGGACTTAGCAAATTTCAATTAGACCCTTGTGCCATGTCTTACACTAATTTTGAATAACTCATGCATAATTTTACTTAATATCATAAAAACCACAGAAAAACTGTGGGGTCGCAGCAGGGCTATAAGCAGTCAAAACTGGGCAAAAAGAAAAGGTTGTATATTGCGAAACCCTGCGTGAGAAACAAAACCCAAACAATACAAAGCAAACTAAAGAGAAGACAGAAAATTTTACTTACCCAGCTTTGGAAAAATGCTCTTCAAGTATTATTGTTACTAGTAAATGCACCTGTTTTCCGAACAGTGAGTGGCAAACAAAACAAAAGAGATTGAGAAACTGCAAAGACACGTTAGACAAATGCTGAGTTTTTTAAACTATTAGCTTACCGGACAATCATGGTCGCAAAACTTCAGGGGGAAGGTCTTCCCCCCGTCCGCGCCACTTACCAAAAAGTAAACAAACATAATTAATATTGTGGCCTCCCCTAACCCGCGCTTTCGTTCTTTCTTTCTTCTTTCTTTGTCCCATACGAATACTAAATCCAACCTTTTGATAAGCCCGCTCAAAAGTCCCCTCTTTAGTGTGTTTTCTTGACTGGCGCGGACCGGCGGAGGACCTCCCCTTCGGGGTATACACAACATTGTCTGTGTAACATTGTCAGCATCAAGCTGAGCACATGTCTTGTTTACTTTCAAGCAGGCCACGCTCAAAGGAAATGGCATATTCGATACTGTGTATCAGTTTTGCTCGCGCCCAGTAAAGAGGTTGTGGAATCGCCATCCATAACAATTATATAAACATACATTACGCCATCCATGCAGCTCAACAGGATAAAAAAACAGTAGGCCTTGGCCTAGATATACCAAAATTGTGAGTGTCTCGCTTAAAGGCCATGAAAATAAAATGCTTAGACGTCATGCAGAAGTTTGCGCAAAATGACAGCCTTCGATACTGAGTTTCGATTGCTACACCGATACGCAACACTCTAACAATCATAAAAACTACACCAGGAATTTAGTCCGGGTTTAAACGCTAAGGCGTTTCACAGTTTTCAAAAAAATATAAGACGTCAAACGCAAAAACTAAGCCAGCCATGCAACTCGGCAGTATCAAAAACGGTAGTATGCAAACTTTCAAGTGTCTAGCTTGAATGGCCATGAAATGCATAAGCGTCACAGACAGTATACGCCCTGCTCTCATTATTATAAGATGTATTCGAAGTCAAAATATGGCTTTTTTTCTTGCTGTTTTTTTTTGTCAAAAAGAAAAATATCTCTATGATCTGAGAGACTTCTATTTGATAAAGAGCATTCCACTTGATGCTGAGGTCCTAGACCTAACTGGCAAACCTTGGCAACAGGCATCCCACAACTTATTTTTTCCACAAAATATGAACCATGAACAACCTATGAAATCATATTTTTTTTTACTTCAACAAGAGGAGAATGTGTCTGACGTCCTCTTTGAAAGAATGGTAATGAGAGTTGTGGCTTTCCCTCATCCATAAATTGGAGAAAATACTTTTACAAAGACAGTTCTACAACACAAAATATCCTCCACATGGGCTAAGACTGAGTCTACTGCAGCGTAAAGTTATGCCCACATAGTTAATAAACCTATGAATCAAACAGTTGCTGACCTTGTTGAGAAATCCTTTCAATAGAGCAGCAGCCTTGACAGACAAAGATCTGGGAATTCTGATTGGCTTTTCCAAGATAACTGGAAACAGAAAGAAATTACAATATTTGACTGTTTCTTTGAGGACAGCCCCCTGTGGTCTCACTCATGCAGTAGATTTAGGGTTGCTCCAGATTTTTCTTCAGCTGATTGCTTTATTTTGTATGTTACTGAGAGCATACCCCAACCATTACATGAAAAGGATGGAAAGTGTCCTCTTCTTATTGTCATGGATTAGAGCTGCTAGTCAACAGCAAAGAGAAAAGTGGCAAAAACAATTCTAAATGTATAACCAAACATTTACATAAAAGATTATTTTGTTTTCAGGCCTAGATCAGTGGTTCTTAACAGTAGATCAATAGGCAGACGGGGGAGGTGGAATATTTTTGCAGTTTAATAATGCACATTTCATCTATTGTGACAATTTTATTTTCCCTTTCCTCAGGCCGTGCAGAATAATTTTCTACTGGCCATCAACTCAATCCCCATTGCTTTATTCACTGACCTGTAAGGACTGAATGGTTTTGTAAAAAACCGACTGGCTGAACATCTCTGGAGGAAATAAAGCCATACATTATTATTATTATTATTATTATAAGACACCAACATGTAAACAGATTTGACAAAATTGAGAATCACTGGCCTAAGCATTGCAAGAGGAGCTGATGTAAAATGACACGTAAAAGACTCACTCTGAAACAGATAGTCCTCAGTATTCTGGTCAGGATTATCAGCATTGCCTACAGCATCAAATGGGGACCTGCCTGCCAGCATCTCATACATCAACACTCCTAGAGCCCACCAGTCCACACTGAAATCTGACAGCATTGAGACAGGGAGAAAAGGATAGACATACATTATTGTGAATCAAATGTGGAGACTTCAGATCATAAATGCTTCACTTTTAGCTTCATTTATAGTACACAATATGTAGCTGCCCTTTGGAAAAACAACTGTTAAGAAGTGCCACGCACCAATATAAGCAGCTAATCTTTTTTTTAACAAAATATCTGTGCTTTCATTTCAGTTTCCAAACTCATTTCTTTCAGTTTCATGTCAATCAGAAAAACAAAACTTAAGCCTACAACAACAAAAAAACAACTTAAAAAGCAATAAAGCACAGATCAAATATAAATAACTTTTTTGGATCTTCTAATCAAGTCGACACAAAGAAATGTGAAATCGTATGGCTTATAAGAGCCACAAAATTTTGGTAAATGGTATTCAAGATATGTTGCTTTAATGATTAATGATTAAACAAATCTTGGATAAACAGCAATAAAACAAAGCTATAGTGCATACATTTTCCATTCATTGTTTTATCACAAGTAAATAGTTTTCAGTATGGGTTAACGTAAGTATTGACTACACATAAGATTTGGCATGAGTTGGAGACATGGAATGATCACACCATTGCCTGCCTGGTTCCATGCTTCAGATATGTGTCAATTGCATGTGCATTTTACTTTCAAATTGAATCTAAGGTTTCATACACAATGTAATTATATGCGAATCTGGATGTATTTTCAACTGTTTGATTCCTTCATGAACTGAAAATATTTTTAATTGTGCCAAACTGGACAAAGCTTGTGCAGTCATCTTGCTAACTGGAACTTGTTGTGGTATGATTGATGACCATCTTTATCCAGTGCCCAAATGGTTGTTTTTTTTTGTTTCTTTGGATCATCTAAGGATGCAAACACCATTTTCTCACAAAGGCAAGCAGAGCTACTAGAGTTTTGCCATATCTGACACGGTGACTCTCAGGTCAGATGACAATCATTCAATTATGCTCCAATAATTCACAAATTCAATCATCTCTTTGAACACTTTTTTAAACAAATGTCTGGTGTCAGAGGCTGTTTCCACTTGAGATGGTCTCCAAACATTAATTATTATCCACAATGTTATTAGAATGATCATTCCATGTACATAACCCATGCACTGGTATCAAACGTCATCCATCTCCTCTATGGTTACAAGAGTACTAAGAAGCAGGCTAATCGCCATCCTGAATTTAAGATACCATTGGGGAAACAATTTCCGCCTGGTTTATGTCATGAACTCCGGAGGGACCAGCTGCTGGCTACTCCCAAAGGTACCAAATGAAATTCATCTTTTTTGAAACTACAACAATACTCAATCCCCAACCGACCATATGTATAATACCCTGTTGTAGTGTTCAACTGCGCTCCAGCTTGATGTTGAAATATGGCATATAAAAATAAAATCTCATAACCACAGAGAAAAGTTGGACTTCAACACTACTGCAGGGGTTTGGCAAAAATAATCTCCATATAGCATTCTGATGTCATATCTAGTCATATCATATGATTACAATATTTAAAACATAAGTTCACCAAAACAAATGCAATTGAAATGTCAAAATGTTACTCATATTCTGCAAAGGAAATTATAAATAAAAACCACCAACACCTAAGCTTTATTGAGGCATTTTAAAATAAGTCCTTAAATAAAAATAAGCTTCAATTTCAATCAAGCCAGAGTAAGAAATAAAAAATGGCCCTCTTGGTCAGCTTTTTTATAAAATGAGTAGAAAGTAGATTTGTGTACATCGCAGTGTGCTCTGTAGAGGAAAACTGAAATAACTACAAATACGTGAAAACTAAAGGGCACTGAACTCTATGATGTTAAATTATAGGACAATGATCTAGTGCTTTACATTATGATAATGTATGGTTTCTTACTAAATTTCTGATACAGTAGTCTCTGTCTAAGAACCCAGTCAACGGGAGACAGAAAAAGCGGATTCTTAGGCAGACCGGGCACTTAGGCGGGTACAATATTATGAGGCCCAGTGATACCCTGTGTAATAACCACAGTCAGCCCTCAGTACATACTACATGTGCCATGCAAACCAAGCGCGTGGTCAATTACGCATAAAATTCTGACCCTCGAGTCGGACAACAATAGATGTCAGGTAATGACTATGCTAATTTAGTGGGGAGTGGCCTGCTTGCACACGAAAGACGTAACTGGTCTCCATCCTTTGTACCGTTCGCCTCCCCCTACCTTTCCTCCACCCGTTCTCTTTCGCTGTACTGTGTGGCTTTATTCTATTCCGTCTACTTGAAAGAGAATTTTGTGTTTAATATATGGATATTTTACGTAAAAGTGTGCTTGTTCTAAGCGGGTTCTAAGGCGGATCGGGTTTTAAGGCGGCGAGTTCTTAGACGGAGACTACTGTAATGCTATTTTTTTCTGTGCAGAAGTTCTATCAATCTGGACAATGCATAAAATGGTTTAACTGCAAAATATAGGAAAGAGAGTGAAGATTGGATCTGAGTTTCATTCCAAGGGGCTGACAAATTGCTAATATCATCAGGAACACAAGGGGTTGGAATGCAGGGTGGGGGGTGTAACTGACAGGCTTAATAGTCTGTATTCTGAAACAAAGGCTTCTTTTTCTTGAAAGGATGTGCCATAGATGTGTCACAGCCGTAATTTAGTGATTACTGATCCAGACATATACACTGACGAGGAGCTGAAATAAAAGCTGAGACCCAAATCTGATCCTAAGAAAAAGATTGCTTTAGAATACAGTAAATTTCACCCAACACTGTGCTGGGCGCTTTTTTGCCTGAACCATTCAAGGGTGAGGACAGTCAGTTACATACACCATACAATTTAAATATGTCTCTGGTATACAGGAAAGAAATTGGATATAACTGTGAAGGAAATGGGAGAACAGAGAGATGGTAAACATTGTCAAATTGAACTGAAAAAATAGGCATGCCTTACGGCAAGACATGTATAACTAAAACCATTGATGAACTTTGCATGTTTCTTCCTAAAGTGTGACCACATTAAAAAAAAAAAGATTCTTAGTACACATGCAAGTTCAGACAAAACAATTTTTCAAGTGCATTAACATGCATTTGACCAAGTTTCTAGAAACGCTCTGTGCAACAATCAGTAGTTGCCTAATATTGCTTGTTGCATCCGAAGCTCAGATTTATCTCCACCCTACCATCCATTTTTTTTTCATTCCAATAGAGCTAACACAAATCTCACACACAGCAAGAACTCAGAGACAGAATTAAAGTTGTGAAATACGCAAAGGCCAACTGGATAAAATTGGTCAAGCAGGGCTGAAAAACTAGTAAGTTGTAAATTGTAATAACAATGAAACAAAATTATCTATTTGAAACTATGTAAATAGAGTCTGGTTAAAAATAAAAGCAAGCAGGGCAAGTAATTCTGAAGGCAAAATGAAATGCTTCTTGAATTTGAAAAGGCCCTTTGACAGCTTATTAGAATGCACTTTACATGGCATCTCTCTTAAATGGGCCACACTTGTTTTCTTACAACTTCAAGATGATAACGTATGATAATTACCATAATCGTCTTTTCTGTGAATCTGATGATCATGCCCAATCTTTGCTAACTAAAAGGGTCTAATAAACTGGGGTGGTCTCGTTGGAAAACTGAAAGTTTTGTCCATTGATTCATTGTTATAGAAATCGATACCTCTCCTCCTTTCTGATCTTCTCACATATCACATTGTTCTAAGACACTCTGCATGCAGGTTTTACACCAAATATATGATACATCAGATAATAGTTATGTCCATAGCAACCACTGCTAAACAGAACAAGTTTCAAAAACAGTGTTTCTCCTCCTCTCCCAACATACACAAATTTGTGTGGTCAAGAAAAGCCCTGATTGGCAGACAGAGCTACAGAAACTTTACTCAACACATTTAACCATGTTTGAAAACAGCCACAAACTTCTCAGTTTTCTTCTACTGTTCACTTGTTTTTAAATCAATCAAAAAGCATTTCAAATTCCCTCCTCTACTAAGCTGGTGAAACAAGCAATCCAGTGCTGGTACCATAATCCTCTCCTCGTAACACTTCCGGAGCGATGTAGTTGGGAGTGCCACAAAATGTGTTGGTTTTGTCGCCAGGTAATAGGTTCTCCTAAGTTTGAGCAACACAAGAAAAGATGACCTGATACTTAAACTGAGACTTTTATGGAAATGAACTGAGTCTCTGAAAAGTCCCTACTACTCATGACAGACAAGAATGGATGCAGTGAGATGACATGAGATGGGAAACCAAGCAAATGAGGGGTGATGAAAACACTGACAAGAATATCTGAAAGTGATCATCAAAACAAGATTAATTTGTCCAACAGTGCATCAATGACACGTAGACTTTGCTGCACCTAACTTTTGTTTTTCCAACTCACTGCGAAAAAGTCATTTCACAATAGATTTTATGTCAATCCGGAATTGCCATTCCTGCCACTTGTTTTTCCCTATATCACCTTAGGATGGTTGATTTTTTGCCAAGCAGATTCCTTGACTACTTTGTCATATTGCATTTTTCTCTTCTGTCTCAAACACCACATGTAGGTGTTGATTCCTTAAAGACTTTTTATCAACAAATAACAAACATCTTTCCTGAGGTTGAATCACAGGCCTGAAATCTGTCATGTCTACAACAGTCAACAACCTTCAAGTACAACACCAAAGATGAAGAAAAACAAATTGCTGAAATTCACGGCCGCAGCACACTTTTCGCAAAACAAGCAAATCTACCTGAAAACAAAAAATGCAGATTAGTAAAGCAAATCTGTTTCTAATTGGCTGGAAAACTGAAAGCTGTACACAAAAGTTCACTGTCACACTTTCATGGCGCTAGATCTCAGCTAGGCAATGCAACCCTGAAAGTCTCACATTTAATCAAGTATCAATTTGTTAACTATCTGGCATTAACAACAGCATTCTGGTGCTAGAAATGAAAACCTGTCAGTTCCAGCAATTGATACACACAAGCCTGGCCTGACAAATGCGCATTTAACTTCTGTATACAGTTGACAATTAATCTTAACCACATCTTTAACTTACAGAGATAAGCAAACATCACAACTGTGCAAAGTAGCTGGTGAATGTTATTAACTCACTTGAGCCGGTTTCCATGTATTTGCAGGACGAACCTACGAGCGTTGTAGCCAGATCCCGTTTATACACCAGATCAACATTATCGATTGATAACTCCCGTGCTTTTCCCGTGCTAGCTGTAGGACTCGGCGAGACGCTTGCTGGACCTGTTTTTTCCTTTCGTTTCAAGTTTGGTCGAGTTTTATAACAATCTTTTTTGAGATACTTCCGACCAAGGGAAGTCACTACAGAATCTCATGGCAAAGGAAAAGCTCATAAAACAGGGCCAAAACCTAGTAGCAGAACTAGTAGTAAGTGGATCTAATCATTTATACACACAAAAACGACACAAATGAGTACAAAGAACTCTTTTGTTGTTGATTTTTTCACACACATCTGCTGAAAATTGTTTTTGCGTGACCCTGAATATTGTCCATTTTCAAATATTCATAAAATGAAAATTATCGAATCAATTGAAGTTCTGTTTGTTTTATCAGATATAACATTTATTTGTTTGTTTTGTGACTTAATTTCAATGTGATTGCTTGATCAGGTTTATTTTGGTGAATTTTTTACTAAACCCCAAAAACGCCAGGCTGCAGTGATTGTTGGGCCAAAAATTGCTCAGGCTCAAGTGAGTTAAATATATACACATTTGTTATTGCATGACAAACAAGGTTTTCCCAAGAAATCGGCTATGTCTTGTTCATCAGTAGAGATAACTTAATTACAGCTTGAGTAGCTTTTGAAATGGACTTCAAACAAGATCTTTTACTTCATGCACACCTTGGATGCAATGAGAGGGATATATGAAGGAAAATACCAAGAATATTTTTTTCCTCTGTACACACCTGGTCCATTTATTCTTTTTGACCCTATCTATTAATCTTATCTAGATTCTCACTGCCTTTAATAAATTTGTCAAGGAAATGACCATAACCAGACCAGGCTTTTGAGTCTCAAGCAATAAATGCAAAACTGGAACACATGTGATCTGGGTCCTGATTTTATCCACTACTAAGAAAAAAAAAAAAAGATCATTTTCAATTTAAACTTTTTAACTGTATCTGGCCTTGCACAACTGCTGTTTTGTTTGCCATAATCAAAAACATTTTGCTTGTCTTTTGTGTGACACTTGTCATGATGACACTATCTTCAAATGATTTCTTGTTTCACACTTTATTTTCAATGCCAAGGTGGAGCAAACCAGACCTACAGATCAGTTCTGCTCCAATCTATAATTAATAGTAAAATGTTAGTAAAAACAAACACACAAAACATTTAAAAACAACAAAAATATATCATCATTGGCAAGAAAGGGAAATAAAGAATGCAATAGAGTGAAAAAATGAAAGAGGTTTTTGCTTCTCTCCTCCTCTCGTCTTACCGTACTCTTCTCCTCTCAAGATTTCTGGTGCAATGTAGTTGGGAGTGCCACAGAATGTTCCAGTTGTATCACCAGGCTTTAGCCCTTCCTGTATCGTGTAGGTGTATATGTGTTTTCATGTCGCAGTGTTTTTTTTTGGTGAAGATGTTTTTTTTTTTCAAATGAAGATGATGAAATGGGATGTGGGAAAGTGATGAGAAGGAAAGGAATACACAGGTTATTAAATGATGACATAAACAAGCAAATGCCCTGAAAATGGTCTAGTAAAAGAGAAATTTCAGTATTATCTACAAACATTCAAAATCATGCATGCAATGCTGTGGGTTTTTTTTGTTTTACTTTTTAGGAAATGAGTCCACACCAACAGTAAAGCCCCTGTCAGTTCACCAAATATATACATGCCTGAACTCAATGGCTCGCCAAAGTCAGTCCCTAAGCCGGATTTCCCAGCGTGGAATTCATAATTTAATTTGCACAGCTACCAAATTTTGCAACAAAGTATACTTTTGCACAGGCATGAGGTTAGCTTTCCTGTTCCTTCTGCAAAACATGAATGGTGAATGGTGTGATGAAATTGATGATTTTTTAGCATTTTAAAAAAATCTGTCTGTATTGTGACATTGTGAAATGTGTCGTTGCATCTATTATATGATTTTGATCTTATCTCCAAAAGTTTTGGGGATATCTTCATGAAATTTGGACTGTGAATTCGTAATTTGTAAGCTATTACTACTTTAAAAACTGAATACACAAGGATACATAAGAGCAGCATGAACATAGGGTAAGCTGACTTCTTACATTTTCATGTCAACTTTCCAGTCCTGTTTTTTTGTATCAAAATTGTGCTAAATCATTTGGCCTACCCTTTATATTCTGCATTCATTTTCCAACAAACTGATATAAGCGTATTGTGTAGCCTATCTCTATCCACAACAAACTTGTTGAAACTTTATAAAGGCATATGGAGGATTTCGTCTGCCATCCACAGGGGAGCCAATGAGTTAAAAACACCGCAAGAAATGAATGAGGCTGGCAAGAGATTCAAACCTGGAATCTCCTGCATCATAGCCAAATGTTCTAATCAATGGGCAACTGCACCAGCTTAGCATTGTGGATGGTGTTCAGATATCATCATCTTTATGCAGTACACATTCATCATCAATCTTCAACAAAAAGCTACTTAACTTCCCTGTATCACAAACGATGGAAGACAGCCTAATAAATAAGTTTTACAAACTTAAGGGAAAAAAGTCAATTAACCCTTTCTCTGCCGCCTACGGCCTAGGCCGTACGAATTTACTCTGTAATAGCGTCATGCCGCCTACGGCCTCGGCCGTACGAATTTACTCCCTAATAGCGTCATGCCGCGTACGGCCTAGGCCGTAGCACGGGTGCCTTGATGTAAACAGGAACTGTCGCTACGTGGTAACGGAAATGATCCGGGCAGAATGATTTTCTGAAAGCTGATTGGCTGAGCTTCAAAATAAGCCTTGATTTATTTAATTTGGCCGACGGGTTCATTTTTTGTGCGTGATTGAAGGCAGCTAGGCCTTTCACTCAACAAAATGGCGTCTGACGACGAAAGTTCGGACAATGATGTCTTTTTACAGCTGTTTGAATCCTCTGATGAGGAAGATGGTGATGGTAATTTTGAAGGTTTTGCTGAACTAGTAAATGTAGATCCAGCTAGATCTAGACATATTCCTTTACTGGAATTTAGTCCTGTTGACGATGTAGAGTTACGAGATGATCGCGAAGAAGGGTGGCGAAGGGGTGATGACGTCGTTCTGCATGTTCATGAAGATGTTGCTGGTGGTGACAGGGCACCAGTATCTTTGATTTTATTATTTTTATCCATTTATGTATTGAATACATCATTTTGTATGGTGTTATTTCCATCTAAATTCTATTGTAATGTAAAGAAAAAAAAAAAAGTAATGATGATGATGATGATGATGATGCCGCTGTCGCCGCCGCCAACTCCACCACAGCTATGACCAAATCTCTCATGTATGTGGATACTCTATCCAATTTTCTCAAAGTTTCCTTTTTACAGAGTTATAAAATTCTTAGAAATAAGTGAGCTATGAATTTTTTCTGTTATATCATTTTTTATTTTTGCGTGCAAAAATTGTCGTCGTTCTGTATGTTCATGAGGATGGTGCTGGGGGTGACTGGGCATCGGTATCTTTGTTTTTGTAAATTTTATCAATTTCTGTATTGGAAACATCATTTTAGATGATATTATTTCATGGAAACCCTATTGTAATGTTAGGAAATGACTAAAAACTAATGAAGATGATGATGATGCTGCTGCCGCTGCCACCACAGCTATGACACAATCTCTCATATATGTGGATTCTCTATCCAATTTCCTCAAAATTTACTTTTTACAGAGTTATAACATTCTTATAAATAAGTGAGTTATGAATTTTTTTCTATTATCACCCATTTTAGTTTTTTTCCCCAAATTAATTTGGCACTGAGGGAATAATCAAGGAAAATTTATTTGGCACTGAAGGAATAGTCAAGGAAAATTAATGCGGCAGTGAAAGGGTTAACATCTCAAGCAAGCATCAATTAAGGATTAAACAATCAAGACTGGAAAGCATTCCACTTGAAAAAATTAGTGCATGTTGCATATAAGCATTACTGTACTGCCTCCAAAGCTGTGTACTTAAATATTTATACATAAAAACAACAACATAAAAAATACAGCAGAATCTGTTCTTTGCATTCTGGTGGGATTTTTGGACATAACACTTGAGTATTTTATGGCATCTGGATGAGATGAACATTGGATGTTTGAGTTAGCAATATTACATCTACCAATAATTGTTGGTTACAATGATGATTCAGTACTGTGGTAGACTGATAATAATTATTCAGATGATAATGACATAAAAGTAGATGATAATGTTAGCAACCCCCTGCTGATAATAATTATTTAGATAACAATGACATAAAAACAGATGATAATTTTAGCAACGCCCCATGGCCCACTGATATTTGATAATAATTATTCAGATAATAATGGCATTAAAAACAGATAATAATGTGAGCCCCCCCCCCCCTTTATTCAGATAATGACATAAAAACGGTTGATAATCTTAGCACCCCCCCCCCCCCCAAATAATTGTTCAGATAGTAATGACCTAAAACCAGAGATAATGTTAGCAACCCCACCCCCTCCCCCCACCCCAATGAAATAATCAGTGGTTACAATATGAAGGTGACAAGTATCCTAGGAATAAACAATGGCCACCTCAAACATGATGAAGAATAACATTGATGATCAGACAATGACACAGATGATAATAATGATGGTGGTTAGGATAAGGATGATGACCATGATGATGATGATGCTAATGACCATGGCATTTCCATACTGTCTTATTACTGTGACCTCTCTATTATATTTTTGTCTTCAGCACTGACCAGTTTTGTTCCTTGACATTATCTTCATTTAAAATATCAACGTCTCCACAGTTTTAACACATTTCCTCCCGCGAACGGGTATTACCCGTTCTCCACTTTACGACGCGGCCGCCCGCGAACGGATATTACCCGTTTTTGAGGTTTCGTTACTCTACAGTAGTCTGCAGTCTGTAGTTTTTATTCACAATGATTTCCCTTGATGGATATCGAAGGGACGCTACTCTAATAATAATAGGGAACTGTTTTCGTGCAATTAACTATTTTTTCGCGATTCTAACCACGGCAAGGCAATTTTTCAAAATTTTTGTCAACATCCGAAACTTTGCATGAAACCTTCTTGGATAGTAACAGTAATGGAGAGATGATGGAGGACGACAGTGATGAAGAATTTATTGCAGATGGTTCTGGATCTAGATCTAGATCTAGTGATTTTGTACTTTTTTCATTTTGCACCTCCACACAACAATTCTCTGCATTGAAATATGACAAAAACACAGTTTTATATTAAACAGTAGCCAATTCTGTACTTTTAGCACAAAAATTTTTTTTAAACAATCAATAAATAATCATTTTATGCTCTTTTTTCTATACCAACTGCACAGTGGTCAAATTTGACAAAAATTACTTGGGCAGGGGAAAACACTCATGTGAAAAATACTTGGGAGGAATAGTGTTAAGAAGCTGACTCTTGTGTAAACTCAATTTCCATTTATTGAGCTGTGGCACAGGCTATATCTACATCTCTTCACTGGAAGGAATGCTATGTGTGCAACAGCACAATAATGGCATTTACCATAACAAAATGGAAATGTAACAAGCAGATGCAAGAAACACCTTCAGGACCAGTCAAATTCTTTAACTTGTGTTATGTATCAGGCAATGGCAGTAACCATTTTATAACTATCACTGAGGTAATGCTCATTCTAAGCATAAACAAAAAGAAAATTAAAACCAACAAATTCTTAAAGACTGCTTAAATCTCTAATCCGTTACGTTCCCAAATTTCAAATTCTGAGATAAATCTTATCATTTCTTAAAGATTTAAGAAACCTGCAGACTACATATAAGCAAACATGACATTACCTTGCACATGCCGTAGTCCGTCAGTTTAATGTGACCCTCGGCATCCAACAGTACATTGTCTAACTTCAGATCTCTGTACACAATACCTAAGAAAGTGCAACGGAAAAAAATTCATATGGTATGGGTCTGTATACAGTCAGAATTCATTTGAGCTAAAGCCACTGACAAATTGCCATCATAGTTGCTAAACTTTTCTCTTGGACCTATATTCTTAGCATACAGATGTTGTTCTTTTTGCTATTGGAATGAATGATGAGTCCAGGCAAGAAAACTTAAGTCTCTCAAAGTACAATGTCTAGTACAATGCAAAATTCAAAGTCATAAATCCCAAATCAGAAAATCTGGCCAAATTAATCTCGATACAGCCATGTATGTTTGTACAATGAAATTGACAAGTTTACTGTTGGCCATTCCTCCCACTGCTTATACAACAATTGTGTGCATTTTCTGGAGAGCAAACAAACTGCAAAATCTGAAAACATTTTGATCCCTCAGCCTGGATATAGAATAGCTAAAATCCATGACAAATCACACCAAAACAGAAAACTTGAGACATCATCATCAAATTAAAGAAAAAACACCCACAGAAAAGTTGTGGGGTTGCATCACCATGTACCAGACTTCCTCAGTTTTCATATGATTATTTTTCTTCTACTGAAACCAAATTGTATAAAAATATGACCTCTTTCATGAAGGAAGTTGAGCGCCAAGCAAATTTCTGCAGCATAAAACCTGGCATGCTCTTCAGGTAGCCTCCTTTGTCGCTGCATATGAAACATCAGATCTCCACCATTAACAAATTCAATCACAAAGAACAACCTGTCAGAAAATATAAAACAAAAGAAGTGAGCACAAATTAATCTCTTCTTCAATTCAGGTTCAAGTGAGTAAAGATTCCACATTTTCCATAAATATTCAGGTAAAGTGTGATAAATTTTATACCTCAATTATAAGCCAGTTGGGAGGGTAGCATTGTACACGAGTGCAAGATTTTTACAAATCTGATTCTGCCAGCATTGTTGATATCTAAAAACTCAGGCATGCTCAATGTCACATGTTATTAATCACTTGAACAGGTCAAATGAGTATATAGCTAAGCAGATGCTGATCAGTGTATGTGTCTTACCTGCTAGCTGTCTGGAAACAAGAGTGTAGACCCACCAGGAATGGATAGTTGGTGGCTGCCTCAAACACATGTTTCTCTGTCTGGACCCAGTCAATATCCTACAATAGAAAGATAAGATATGATGAAATCTCATTGTGGCTGGAGATAATGAACTCAGGGCCTCAAAGTTAGAGCCTTTAGCTGGGTCAAAATAAATTGAAACACGAAATCAAACTAAGTTAAAACTTTCTCTAGTCATATTTTTTAATGTATTTTGCATATTTTTTTTACAAAATTAGTGAAAACACAAGGAATAAAACTGATAAAAATATTTTTAATTCCTAAACAGTTTATAAATGTCCATTAATGACAAAAATCTACAAATAAGTAATTTTTTATATTATTACAGCCCTAAATTTGTTGAACATAATAATATGTTTCACTACTGGTCCTAATTATTCCTAACAAGTAATGTTAAGCACTTTCAAACTGACAAAAGAGATGAATCACTGTTCATATGCCAGTGGTGTTAGGTGGGTCAGTAAAAATAAAGAATCAGCACAACACTATGAAACAATCTATTAGACTGTTTTCCTGAACAAAAGATCCTACAATAAATAATTAAATTAAATGAAAAGTCATTATGACTCAACCTATTAGAATGTATTCCTGAAAGGAGATCTTCCAAAGAATGAACAATCATTATGAAACAACCTGTAAGCATGTTTTTGTGACAGGTGATCTTACTATCAGTCATTTATGAAACAACATTTGGCAAACAGTTCTAAGGGAGTTTGAGCTTGGTTTTTACGGCGCATCCGCAAAATAACGGCTACTTAGCACCCTTCATGGTCTATTTGGGTACAAACTATTTATTTATGTTTTGTATTCAGAGCTGTTAAGTTTAATATAAAATGAAATGCATTCATATAATTTTGTCACGTTGGTAAAATCCCCAAAGCTTGTATGGATCTGAAAAAAGTTTTGTAAATGAGTATAAAAGTGTTCAAATCAAATTGTAGATCTTAGCTTCTCTCAGAAAGGACAGGATATGTTGCAGGTCCATGCCAGAAAATAATTCTTTTATGGATCTGCAGGTGCAGTGCCTTATAACGGATGTGCATGAAGTCTACACATTCAGTCCTAAGGGAATCAAGAATTCTATACATGGCAGACCACTCACTTCATCATCATTAACTAGCTCCTTCTTGATGACCTTCATAGCATAGATACGTTTGGTTTTTTTGTGCTCCACCTGTAGCACCTTGGCATAGCTCCCACGGCCAATTACTCGTAGGAGTTGGAAGTGGTCTAGATTTAGTTGATTGCTGTCAGTGTTCCCAGTTGCCTGGACATAAGGTAAATAAAACAGAAAAAGATTTATGCGAACCTTTCTTCAGTGCTAATCACTTGATAAGAATTCACCCCTTCTGCATACTTGCCCTTTCTAGCAAATTTCCTACATGTCGGATTAAAAAAATATTCTTGGCCCAAAAACTGTAATCTTGTAAACACCAACAAGAAATTAAGCCAGAACCAAACTGAGTTTACCTCACATGCCTGTCTCACACTTCATTTCTAGCAAAGTGTTAAAGAGTACTTACCTGGTGTGGGTTTGTAAAAAAAAACAACAAAGATAAGATAAGATAAGATAAGATAAGATAAGATAAATTTTATTCGTCCTTGTACAAGGAAATTTGTTTTGATCATTGAATACATAACAATACAGTTACAGAAGCAGAAAGTATGATACATAGCGCGCACACACACATATATACACACACACTGATAAATTAACTAAATTAACAAAATTAACAGTGCACACAATATGCTTCCCTAACTAAAACACATTGACCTGACACGCAGGACATAATTCAACTGTGCACAGATTACGATCAAGATGACGACATTATTGTAACATCCTAGTTGATGATGGAATAAACGATTTAAAGTAGCGCTCAGTTTTAGTTTTCTTTGACAACAGCCTTAAACTTCTTACAGATCTTATATATTCCTTGTTCAGGGGATGTTGGGGGTCATTTATAATACCTTTAGTGTATTGTCTTTGAGACAGGGATACCAGTGTCATTTCCCTTCATTTGAAATTAACAAAAGTCAAGTTTCACTACACTTGAATTTTTTTTTAGGACTTTTACAAACTAGTTCATACCACAAGTTATAAATTTCTTTAGAAGGTTACGGTGTTTTGAATTCCTTACCAAGTCCACAATACAATTTTCAGACACTAATTCAATTTGCTCACATTAGTAGAAATTCTGGATCAGTCGTAAGATGCACTCCACAAATGAAATTATCTGCCCAAATTGAAGTCAAATTAAAAAAAATATTATATTGCGACTCCAATCTGATTACCATGCATGCCGTGCAACAGAAGATTTCACATGGCCATCAATTTCACCTTTCTGGCATGACTTTCACAAACAAAGGAAAGTGACATTTCAAATAGTTATGAGTTTAATGTAAAGACAAATAAGTGAATGCCTGACAACTTACCTCCACTTTGGCTGTCTGTTATATTTGCCAGTATGAAAATAAAGATAAAGTTAAAGACCAATGAAGTTCAATTATTGTGAGCAAAGAATGGCAAATGTTCAAAAAATGAACATTCATTAAACACAGCATGAAATGAGAAAGTCAGGAAGTAAAACTAAGCACAGAAAGTAAATTATTTTGTCTGTAAAGCTTCCTGCAACAGCTTGTCTTCAACTCTATTTCTAATTTCTCCCAGATTTCTCCACAAATTAATCATTTTTCACTCTAAACATTTCTTTGCCCAAGCTAATAAAGGGTCAATACAATATAGCAATTTGTCATTGTAAATACTATTTCATTAAAGCTTGTATTTTTAATCAACTCATGATTAGATTAGTTAAAAAACTTGAAACAAAAAAAAAGCTTAGCCTTAGCAAAAATAAGCCAAACTATTTTCCTGAGATCTGATATTTCAACACGAAAATATGTCAAGACTTTGCAATTGCATGCATAAATAAAAAAAAAATTTTTAAGTGAAAAGAAAAATAACAACACCTAAGCACTGAAAATGGAAAACAATAGAAGCTTCATTTCAATCCTCTACTATTGCAACTGTGGACCATCCATCTGAGAGTATTTGTCAACAAAAGTTCATTCTAAGCGAGACAACTAAGAAAGTGTCCCTTTGAAAGGCAAGAAATCAGCATATGAAGATAATGTTTTGAATCCAACTATGGCCTCCTAAACAGGTTCTGGATCATGTGCTTTGTCAAATGATGTCCTCCTGACTTTAAATGTTCTGAACTACCCTTTACCACTGCATAAACATGCAAGACTTCTTGTACAGAAAGAAAAGTGAACCACAATTACCGTAATAAAAACAAACCAGACAAAAAATTGCTGGAAAAACAACATCCATCCTGCCAAAATGACAAATGATATCAAATTCATGCTAGTTCAGTTTCTTGACAAACTCTGAGAAAATGAACACGGAAAACACTGAAAATATCAAACTTCATCAACCAGCACTTACTTTGTTAAGAAATAAAAAGATACAACTGTATTTCATCTTTGCACCACTACCAACTCCCCCCATCCCTTTTTTGGCAAACTCAACTGCATCAATCTCCCTTCTCCTTTTCTGTTTATTTGACCAACTCAGTTGCATCCCAACTACTGTCTCATGACAGTGCATTTCCTTCATTCCCAGTCCTACCATGATTTTTCTTGCTAACCCCCTTACTCGCTCCACCACCTCCCCTTCACCCCCTTGTTTTGCCAGCCCTCACTCATCCCCTGTGCAGGGTGCAGTAATATCCATTTTAAAAAAATGAGTTTATACACTGCTTCTACCATTGCCCCCTTCCACACTGCAACCATATGCCTGCATTAAAACCTAACATCACAATCTGACAAACACATGACAGGCTCACTAATCTGGCTACCATTCCTTCTGTCTACAAATAATGACAAACATCAGCTCATTCTCGTTCTCAATCTTTCCAAATAAAAAACAGAAGATTTTGTCATGCCTGGAAAGAAACTACCTCAACCTCATTCCAAATAAATTCTTTTTAAAATTAAAAAAATATCCATAAACCAAAATGTGACAAGCACCCAAAAAAGGTTGTCCCCACACAAAACAGAAGAACAGAGTAAAGGGGAAATGGGAAAAACTCGACCTGATTCAGACAATCATATATCAGTGATGGGCGATGGTCATCACAAAATCTCATGCATGAGAAGATTCAAAATGTGAGTTGTGCTTTTACTGAGCAAGAGAAAAATGCTGGTGAACTGCAGTTTTAAATTTGAGGTGCATCAAAACTTGAATATTTTATATTACACAGTGGAGTATATATATATGTCACAGTCTGACAGCAAATCAATGTGGACAAGTTCTGACACAAGCTGGTTTTATTTGAATTATAGTTTTCTCCCCTGACCCTATCTATCTATCAATTCAAATCTGCCTTCATTGGCCCTGCGTACATTTACTTTTCATCTATTGTTTTCAGAATTGGTGAAGCTCAGAATTTATTCCTGAACTAGCAAGTAATCTCAAATTTTGCCAACCCAGCCGCTTCCACAATTTTAAGTCCTGAATGTATCAGGAAATTGTGGCCACTTCAAAACTGTTACTGTCTCAGCAGTGTGGAACATGTTTGACAGGCCTACCATCATGACAATTTAACAACTTTTTAATTTGTTTTCAAATTTCATGAAGTAAGTCTTTCATAATTCAAACAAACTCTCATTCCTTATCATGCTGGTTTTTCCACAAGCCATAGCATTTAAGTTATTTTGCTTGAATCAAAGAGAATAAAAAAGGAAAAAAGCTCTAGCTGGACTCGTTGATAAGGTCAGGCATCTAATGTAATTAGCCTGCTTTAACCTTTTCGCATCATGGGCATCACAGCTCTCACATGCCCACCGTATGTCCCTTCTTTACAGTGTTATTCCCTGTGTATCCACTAATTTGAGGGTGTTTTTGAAAAATCATATAAAATCTTCCGATAAAGTTAAGATTTATATTTGGTATCATTGGAAAGTTTATTCATAGAAGAATAAGGGCAATTGCATCTTTACAAATACAAAAAAACAAGAACAGTTTATGCTATGACACCGCATGTTACCCCAGATGGTGCGGGGTGCTGCAAAAGGGTGTGCGAGTGGCTGCACCTCGTGGGTGACCGGTGTATTGATTGGTTGTAAAACCGGTGTATCAAAGGGGTGACGTGAAAAGGTTAAATTTGGCGTACATGATTCTCACTGTCAAAACTAAGCTTGAGCAACCTCTGTATCTTACACCTCCTTTCCATTGTTTTTGACCCACCCACAAAATTCATCCACAGATCTAACAGGATACTGAGTGATGAGTTGCTTATTTGTAATTTTTCATGTGAAACTAGAAGATCACTGATAGCTAGTCTATTCTATACAAAATCTCTATTCACACTGATGTACAGGACCAATGAACTCAGCTTCCTCAGTGTTCTAAACAGAGAACAGGTGGTCAAACGTGTAATACACAACTGACTTTAATAGTTAATCTGAATTCTTTTGCTATTCTACTACATCTTGCGGAACTTTTTGGAATAGATTGCCCAAGCTGCATCTAAGCAAAAGAAAGCAGCACTAAATGTTCTCTCATTTGGTAAGGGTTAATGCCTCTATTCTCCTAGAATTATCTTGAACTCTTCATAACCCACAGCTCTGCCTATCAGCAGGGAGGCAAGCATCACTTGCAGGTACAAAGCAAAATATTTAAATCTAAGAACAAAAACTCAAACTCTTCAGGGAACAAGATTTCTGGGATCTTCAGAGGAAGTTTAACTGTGAATTCCATAGCAATCACACATTATGAAGGAAAATTAGACAAACTGTGGATAATATACTAACATCAAATGAGTAATGAAAGGCTTTATGTCAGTAAATCACACACTCAATTTTAGATAGGTCTTTACAAAATGGCAAGAGGCTTCATACTGTTTCATTGGAAGAAAAACACGTCATATAATGTGCCAGTATGGTAAATTGATGCAGGAAGTAATCAATCTTGGAGAGGTAATAGGAAAAAAACAACAAAAAAACATCCAGGCAGCAATACTAGTATTAAGTTACGGTGTGGGTAACACCACTGAAATTCCTTTCAGCTATTTAACATGGAAAAATAAAATTTAAAAAAAAAATTCTGTCTTCAGTCATACTTTAAAGTACAGCTACTCATCAAACCAGCCACTGATATCACAAACTGATTCGTGCAAGGACCAATGTCTGTAAATTTCCCCTTTCAATCATGCAGATGCTTTTGAAGCAAATTCAATGCTGACATGTTCAAATACGCCAAGGTTCTTTCCCTTCACAACAAACAGACACCAAAGAAAATTGTTTTTTAAAAAGTGGAGAAAAGAAAAGAAAACAGAATGTTGGCAAATTAACTGACTACCATATCATTAAACATCTCTATAGTCGCAAACATTCTGAAGGATATGATTAGCAAATCACTGAATAAATGTAGGTCTTGTATAATATGAGTGTGAATACCTGAGAAGATAACTGTGGTAATCAAACATTACAGAATAAAGTGCTCTATGCCTAATATAACACATGCACATCTGTGGTGTGCTGTTCATATATTTTTGAGAAAAAGAGAAGTGGGAAAGGAGGGGGGCATGTGCCTTCGAGTCATTCCAATGAAACAAGATTAAAAATGAATCTTGGCTTAGAGATGTGTTTGCATTCATGTCCTTGCTTTGAATTTTTTATCATATTATAAAATGCAATGTGTGGTTCCAGGAACTCTACACACATTCATAATGCAGACTAAATATCACTTGACCTGCCTTTCTGATGTCTGATGCTTTCTTTGCAATACTCCACCGTAAATTATTTTAATTCAGTTGACTTTTACCTATCACGTATATTTCTTATAAATCCCTTAGCTACATTCATTCTGTGGTCTTAAATATGAATGGATTGAGTTTCCCATTCACTCGCAGAAGTTTCCAAAATCCAGTCACTTCATCATTCATGTAAATGCAGTGAAAAGTTTCCTGCATTGCAACCAAATTTTCTTTCCATTCTTCTCAAGATAGATTCTCCTCATCGTATATCCATCGGATTAATGAAGTAAATTTCTCTAAAATCCATTAATTTTTCTCAGTGTTTTATCTTACATGCCTCATGATGTTGTTGACTATGTTGTTGAAATTTACATTTTTATTGGACTTCGAGGTGTACCTTCTTCAAACGTGCTTTGGTAAAAAAAAAAAAAAATTCTACTGGGCATCTATTTCTACAGTGCACAACAGAAATTGTTCATTTCTCTTACAACATGGAATATTAAGTATTCATATTTCTTTTAGGAAAGTACACTTTTGTTATCTCAGATACATAAAAGGTGAAGTTGATATCACTAAAGCTGAATAATTTTTACAAAGAGTAATAATTACACATTACATCATCTTAAAGATTCAAGGCAAATCCATTTGTTACATGAGAGAAAATGCTATGGTATGGTTAAGTGGAGGGCATTTCACAAGTGAGGGTGATCACAGCCAAGTTGAAACTATGGTTTGGGGGACGGGGCTGAATAGAAAGGTGTAGGGCATTACAGCGAACATGGCAAGAATTTGAGAAACAGCCATTCCAACCGGAAGCACACCCAATACTGATGCAGACCATGACAGAAGGTCACCAACAGAAAACTATCCAAGCCACAGCCAACTTCGGTTACTTTGCAAAGCAAGATTAACTTTACTGATGATTTGTTTTGTAATTGCTTATATTTTCTAACCATTTCAAGGCTATTTACCAAACTCGACTCCGCATCATGAAAATGGTCCTCTTCCTCATCATCATCATCAATCGCCTATAAAAGTTAAAGTCGAGAAATACGTGCTTCAATGCAGAGAAAATCCAACACCTTCTGATGATGATGAGACTTTTTGTGGATGAGTTTACATGTGTGAAATCTTATCATATTGTATTTTAAGAAAATTTCACAAAAGACAAAAAAGGTGATGGATAGCAGTTAGATGGGCCGAAAACACTTAAGGGCATCTGAGTGTGCAAAAGCAAGAACTGAAATGGGGATGTCTAGAGTAAGAAATTTCTCAAGTTGACATTTTCAACTTAGCAAAACAAAAACAATGATTGGGACCATACACAAATGAGCTGGCTTAAAGGAAAAAAAAAAACAGGAACAGGATGGTGCAATAATCTGGCACTATTTTGGCACACTTTTGCTACATAAAACTTTGAATTTGCTATCCCAACATAACAAATGACCCAGTGAATCCCACAGGTCTCCTTAAATCCTGGTATCAATATTTTGAAGTAGGGGGGAGAGAATCAGGAAATTGTAATTAAAGAGGCTGATGAGCCAGAAAAAAAATTCAATTAAATTTACGAGAATAGAGGCGCAAAGTGGTCGTTATCGTGCCGACGCGCCGTTAAACTCAAACTCAAAGATGTTTTGCTGTGTTTTCATTTCTTAAAGCGGCAATGACTACTGAAAGCACATTAGCAGGATAAAGAATGTCTTCAATTTCCTTGCTAGAGCTCAGGCACAGGATAGTCAGAGGTTAGACCCATAAGGTTCATAACATGCAATGCAAAATGTTTTTACATTGCATAATCATTTCACTAGCTCTTACTTCTAACATACTCTCAAATGTATTCTCTAAATCAAAATCATTTCTGTGATTGTCAGAAACAATCACTTCAATGGACATTTGCTCACACTTAAGCAGCAGTTTTCTTGTGCTGCGAGAGCAGAACATCCACTCTGAACTACGTTTCATTCACAAGCTTGTGAAGTAAATGATTTGTGTTCCAATCCCATATTTGTATGAATAAGTTTCCATGGACAACACATGACAAGTTCTCCAATTAAAATGAATGAAACAGCATCTGATTATGACTTCATTGCCTGTTCCATCAATTTCACTTCTATCAAAACAGATATCTGATATCTCAATGAAGAAAGAGAAGGAGAAAAAAACAAAGGAAAAGAAGAGAGGAAACCAAAAATCTGGTGACATGAATTTCATATTTCTTGAAAGAGAAAGATGACAATGACAATGAAACTCTACCTCTTCAACCGAATCCACTTTCATTTCCTTGTAGGCAGCATTAAAAAAAAACAACAACACAATACTAACATAAGTACAATGAAATACTTTTGTTTCAGATCTTAACCGGTATCTCTCATCGGTTAAACCGTCACTATGTCTCAAATGTTTCCTCTAAGAAAAACTGGATTTGTCCACAATCTTTGTTATACTTGATTATTAAATCTCAGAACTCAAAGAGAAAAAAATTCTGAAATACACCGCACTCTGTCTGAACCATGTAGTTCATCAGTATAGGCTTACACACACACACATACTACATATATATAAGTTCATTCAGGTAATCTTACAGTGGTGTATAGTCAGCCATGAAAATAGTGAAAACCACTGAATTCTGCCTATCAATCCCGAGTTCTCAAGCCCCGATATCTCAGAAATACTTGTTTGTGGCAGAAACCTGGAACGCCCAGAACCTGTTATCTGAAAGGTTGCTGACCAAATCCTAGCCATACTTTACGAGCTCTAATACTACCACTGAAGACAGCCTGTGGATCGGGCAGTGACCCAGCACTATTTTCCTCAGCCAAAAACTACTATTTCACAGTGTAAAAATATGCTGGCACTACTGCTGGCTGGCTCTTTGCATGCAAAAATCAAGGAAAGAATGACAATACAACTAAAAGCTCTGACAGAATGCTGTGACACCCAGATGTCCAAATTTACCCATCACTTTTAATCCTTACAATGGTCAGATCTCGCCTCCTTTAAAATCACGATTAAGAGTGAATCTGAATTGAAAGATTACAGTAAGAGCGAAAAAAATAAGAATGCCATCCACCCCATATAGCTCTACAAAAACACATTTGTTTTTTTTTATCCTACTGCAATCCTGGACCTGCTCCCGCTGCAACCCACTGCCTATCAGTGTCCATTTAACTGAACTGAAAGATGTTGACGGCTGACTTTGTCTCTCACAATTCTTTCATTTTGAATAAAGTGTCATCACTGTGGTGAAATTACAAGGAGTGAAAAAAATGTTCATTTGATATCGTGTAAATCCTGCAGAATGAAAACTGTTTTTGCCTTTTCGCCAAATTTCGGCATGACAATTTGAATTGTCTGTCACTCTGTCAGCTGTGATGCATTTCCATGCAAATATGGCCTATGGGGGCATCATCAGCACATTTGCAGCTAACTATCTGCTTATTTTTTGAAAAAATGATGAATGCTGTACATTCAAAGAATGTATTACAACAGGTTAAAGTGATCATGTTTACCACTGAGTTTACCATGCCACGCTGGTCCTCTTTAACAATAAAGAAAAAGGAATCTCCAGTCTCTTACCTCTTTGCCGTATTCTACTGGGTAAATGGGTTGGGCTTTAGCACCTGTAAAAGTGATACAATTTTTAAACAACAATTTAGTCCAGTTCATGTCAAACACATCCATGTATAACTGCTAAAAAAAATGTCTTGGCTGCCTTCTTCAGAGCTATAATGAGGCAAACTGAAAAGTGAGACACTATTCTGCGACGACATATGATAACAATGTTATATTTTGTGAAAAAATGAAATCCCGCATTCAAATTTGCCACTGTCTTCAGAAATTTCATTATTCAATGTTTACAGCAGATTATGACTCTTATTATATCGCAATAGGCAAAATTTACTTTTGTATCCACAGTGAAATTTTGGGAAAGGGTTCAGGTAAAGTTTGGCCTCCTGATCAAAATATTCTGGTCACTGATGAAATGGTCATAGTAAGCTTTTAGAACACAGGCAATACAATGATTACGAGGTAACCCTATTGTGAGAATTTTGGCACTGGCCACAATAACCACTTCTTTTAAATATGTATGTAAGACAAGAGTTTCTGTAAAATTCTATTGCTTAAGGATGTTGAAACAGATAATTATGCTGATTAATTATTGTTGATGATTTTATCAAACATGACCTTTTGAGTCTCCATTAGCTGATCTTGTGTCCGCAAAAGCTCCCTTCTCCCCATTCAATGCTGCGGCCTGATTTTCTAGTACTTCCTGATTCAGAGACAAAAATAACATAAATTAACAGATTCAGAATTCTTTTTACTAAACCTTAACATTTTTACTTCCTTTGCTGAAGCTCAGAAATATCTATTCATGTTTTGAGTTGGGTTCAGCTCAGTCATCTAGACAGTTATCCGACAGAACTGAAATTGGCAGTGACAAAATGAGCTCAACGGCCCAATTACATTTAACACAATATGTTTGAGTTCGTCAATAAATAACAAATACTTCACAGTTTACAGAATATCCCAATAACAATTCCCAAAAATCAACATGTAGTGATCTCCTCTGGCTGACATGAGAACATTATAAGTGTTTATATTTTCATATTACTTCAGGTGTTTGTCAGCAAGTTCTCACCCATAACTGTCCATAGAGACAGAATCTTTCCACTCCCCCCCCCTCCCACACACACAAACAAATGTTATAATATAAAGAAGACAACAACACTCCACGTACATCAGGCGTTCCACATTGTTTCTTGTACAGTTTGTGACATCGTTTGTGAACTGTGACACGGCAGTTGATGCACTTAAATCCCTGACGACCCAGACCCCAGATCCTGTCGTGGCAAAGTGCACATGCCGCTTTCTATAGGGAAAACCAAAGGGTAAATATTGGCAATGGTTGCAGCAAAACAGTTCACACTAGCTTGCCTTTCTGGCACAAAGGGAAAAAATGCAAGAAAACTAAATATTCCATCCCCAGAATGAAATAATTTTTTGCATCTTAAGTTTGAAAACTGTTTCATTTTGACAACATGAGGAAAAAAACTGCAAAACATAATAAAAGTTGAATGAAGCTCCCTTTGACTACCCTCCCTTCCCTATCCTAAATAATTTCCATTTTAAGTCATTTGACACCCTATATAAATGAGCCCTGGGTTGGATGTTTAAGAAAAGAAATACCCATACTAATTTGCAAATCTGACAAGACAAAAGATCAAAATGGCAATGGAAATGTTCTTGAGATCCACTGAGCAAAACAAAAGATTTTTAAGCAATCATCAACTTTCTGCAGACTAAATACTGAATAATATCTCTGAGTTCAATCTGTACACACAGGTTAAGTTCATGACTCAAGGACTTCAAATATCTCACACCGAAAACCAGCATTCTAACTGTAACTCTGCAAGGCCAAAATAATTATTGTTAATCCAACACCTGAAAATTTACACTCAGCAAACGACAGAAACAGGAAGAAAATTACAAATTGATGAAACAACTTCCAGTTTTTCAGCTGTTGGCCAGTTTGAGAAAAACAAAATTTCATCACAATGAGAAGAGGAAGGTAGAGAAAGGGAAAAAATTGTGGTGTTTTGTTTTTCCTCCACGATCTGGGCCTATTTAACATCAGCAATCCTGTTAGTTGGACTTAAATTCTTCAAGGACTCCCAGATTGGTGCAATCTCGCTTGATACAAGATTTCAAATATCTCACACTGAAAAGCAGCATTCTAACTGTAACGCCAAAATAATTAATGTTAATCCAACACCTGAACATGATTATTGTTAATCCAACATCTGAACTACTTCAACAGTGACAGACACATAGTAACAGCTACTTTGACAGTAGTAAGTAAGAGTAACACACAGATCATTCCATAGCCCTGAGTGGAAGACAATCCACACAGCCGTTTATCATTGTTCAAATGAGGGAGTTTTTACTCCCCACGAGATAAATAAAATTAACAATTAATGTTTCAATGAGTAACCCAGTTCTGGCCTCACTTCAGTATACTTAATTTTTCTGTCATTACTGATTTTGGTTTGACATTTAGGCTCAACTGTTCGAGGATTTGGACCTAGTTAAATCTCAAATTCTGTTTGTCTATAAATGATGCTGTATTTCATCAAGACTATTAACTCTACTTCTTTTTTAGTAGTATTTTTTTTTAATTTGGCTGTAATCCTGAATTATATAGCAGATCATAGACATTTTTATCAAGTGGTCAAGTTGTCTTTCTTGGAAGAAAAAAAAGCAAATTTGTTTGGTTGTCCCCCTTTATTTGATACTACCTGAATTACGTCCCTTCTACGGGAACTTAACATGCAATGCAAAATGTTTTTACATTGCACAATCATTTCACTAGCTCTTACTTCTAACATACTCTCAAATGTATTCTCTAAATCAAAATCATTTCTGTGATTGTCAGAATCAATCACTTCAATGGACATTTGCTCACACTTAAGCAGCAGTTTTCTGCATGGAAGCTCTCGCATTTGGCGGACGGATGTGCTTTGGTGCTGCTAACAAAGCAAGAACTCACAGTTAAGTAAACTGTTTCACTTCGTTCCTGTTGAAGCCTTTTATTGTTCGGTTTTTGTTTTTTTTCACTTGAAAAAGGCGAAAGCCGAAAATTTTGTGTATTTTCTGTCTTCTCTTTAGTTTGCTTTGTATTGTTTGGGTTTTATTTCTCACGCGGGGTTTCGCAACATACAACCTTTTCTTTTTGCCCAATTTTGACTTTGCTTATATCCCTGCTGCGACCCCACAGTTTTTCTGTGGTTTTTATGATATTTCATGTATGTCTGTGATGATGAATTCCGATGTAATACTAGGGCATGCTGCACAAGGGCATCTGTCAATAGGTTTTTCATCAGGGGAAACTGGGAGAAAATGACTGACTTTGTTGTTGGTCACTGTCTGTATTTGATCGATGTGGTAATTAGAGAGATATTGTGTTGCTTTGATCAAATCACTTTTCAGTACACTCTACGAGCTGGAAATCAAATCTCTTGCTAAAGATGTGCTAAAGAAAACTAACATCATAGTACTTGGAACCTTTACATAGTTCAGGGGGGAGAAGACAATGTCACAATACATGTGGTTAGTAAATTAAGTGCCTGGCTTAAAAGATAATTTGTTCACCTGAATGGCCTGACTTACGGACAAAACAATTACACAGCCCTTGGGAAAAGAGTAAAATGTGTGTTAAATGGCACGTAAATGCAGAAAGTTCTTGATTATGGGCCTTTTATTTAACAACAGAAGTTATTGCATCTCATCACAAGTACTTCATCCAAATATCATAGGGTTCCCTTACGATTTGTCCACCACTATTATTGTTATTGTGTCCTAAAGTAAACAAGATACACATGTTCAAAAGGACCCAACTGACCCGATCGCCGAGGTTATCGGCAACACATGAATGATCAGCTGACTGGCAACTGGCTATCCCCGCAACATGGCGTTCTGTGGACGAGTTCACTCAACGCGGGACGAGGGTTAATATCTGGAAACCAGGAATATTCCTGAGGATTCCCATTCCTGATTTTGAGAACCAACTGCAAATACATCTAAAATTTGTGAGCCTTCTGCTTGGAATTTCTTTTATTAATCTGGTATAAGGACACAATTCTTTATGATTCCTATTATATGTTTTTGACATTCTTGTTAAATTTGTATGTCTACCTAGTGTAAATGGTGTGGCCTACATTATTACATGATTTACAACAATCACTTAAAATCTTGAGTAAATCCAGTTTTTTGAAGTGCTCCCAGCCCCTATCTTTCTTAATTTTACCTTTCAGTATGCCACTAGAATTGTTTAACTGATCAGAAAGATGCTGTCGGCAGCCCCATTAATGTCAAGTACAAATTCAGCACTCTTATTAAAAACAATTGTATGTATCTATGTTAGGTTTGGCAAGGAATGTAGTACAAAGCTATGAAAAACAAGCATGTTTCTTCTTTCTCTATTTTTCTATTCTCATCTTATTTTTAAAAAAATTGTGGCGGGAGTAATACATTGTGGTGCAATTTTGGCCCTTTTTTTTGTTTGCCGCTCCTGCCTAACTGATAGTTTCAACAATTATAAAGTTAATTTCCCTTAGTGTCAACTAATCCAGCCCAATCGCTTTTGTATCGGCCAATTATGTTTATTCAAGTTTCAGGTATTTTCAAATAAAAAGTTGTAAAAATGTAAAATACAATGATATTTGTTTTGACTTCCTGTAGTAAGCCCACTGTCGGGAGCCAATGTAATGCTAAAATTTCCTCACATAAAGTTAAACAACTTAGTGGGTTCAATGGGATGGTACATGCTCACCGGTAGTGAAGGAAAAGATGTATAGTGCATCATCTGTTACCTAGTAACTAAGATCAAGGGAGGTGGGGGCGCTAACTGTTGTGCAGCGCATTATAGTAAACCAGTTTGGACTAGATCTCTGCAGACTATTAACGGTAGTGCATAGACGCGGTAGATTAAAACAGTAAACAAGTTATCGCAGACCATTTAAGAACAGACTGGAGAAAAGTTAAAGAAAACATGTACAAGGGAAGATAATAGATAATTAGAATAAAAGAATATGAGGCTACAATGAAAATGCACGCCTAAGTTTAGACTTAAAGGGGGGATTATATTTTGAGCTGACGTCACACCTGTGACGGTTAAATCGTTAGCCAATCCAAGCTGGCGTACTGATCTCGCCGACACGCTGAGCCGGGATACAGCCGATTGCAAACGGCTGGCTTGTCAGACCTAGGCAAAGCAGCCATTTGCAATGGATCTCATTGGTTTTTCCCATTTTCGACTAGACAGAGAATGATGGGGAATCATGCATGGTATTGTTGATCGAGAGGTAGCCAAGCCACGGCACTATGATATCCAAAGCTCTTGATGGATTCCCTGGCTGATTTTCAGCCAGGACAATGTAAGTAAGAAAACGAAATCACCAGGAATGACCTCGTAGAAAACAGATCTAACCGATGAGAAGTGTGGCCATCTATCCTTAACGGAGGGGAACGACGATTTACTAGGAATTAAAGTTGTGAGGAATGTATCTCTTTGGAGATCTACTAGCTAGAGCTCTAGTGCTATACTTTATAAATTTAAATTGTCTTTGGTGAGTCTGGGAATTGCCAACTCATCACAGCTCTAGAGCTAGACCTATGCCATGTAAAGATCTTGAACAGTACGAATGCGACAATGATTTGAAAGTGTGGATATTTCAATGCCTACGTCTCCTTAGTGAGCTAGGCAAGTTATAACTTATTATAACTTAAAGTATTGTCTGAAAGAGAAACAATATGACATCTACAGTTTTATGTGATGTGTAGAATTGCTTAAGTATAAATCATTACAAAGTTCAGCCCTTGGCAAATAATGAAAATTATGGTCCTGGGGATAGCAGTTAAAGTAGTTGGTAGTTAAATCTAGATATTTAAAGAGTTATTAATTCAGTGGGGGATTTATGAGGATGAAAGGAATTGATTTAGATTTGGTTTAGATAACCTAATTAGACTTAGAGTTAAATTTATATTAGAATAGATCTAGACTTAATATGAATTAGATCTACTATTGATAATGTTGTCCATGATATTGATTTCACATTCATATATTTTTAACTTATCCTAATTAGATTAAATGGTTGTGGTCTGACCCTAACAGTTACCCATTTTGTTATTTAGTAATTGGTATGTTTGTGAGTGAGGTTTAGTTCTTTTGACACAAAAATGCAGTCGAACATTATATCCTATACAATCTAGTAAGTACTAAACCCACGTTCATGACACCCACCACATGGGAAACAATGTATTAGAACCCGTTCAATTTGGTGCGAGCAATTTCCCTACCAGAAATGAGTGCATAGTGCTCTGGTGCGTATGAAATCTGTTGAAAGACTAGAATACGGGCAGCTTTCTAGAACAAATCCCAGATAATGCCAAGAACTTCATCTAGTGTTATAAATTAATTTACCTGTAAATATTGGTCATTTAACTCATGGACTTCTGGGCTTGGCAGCACAAATTATTCCCTGGGTACTGGAGAAACAAGGGTATTTTGAAAAATGTATAAAACTTACTCTAGAAAATCGTTTAGCTTGGAATAAATGGCCATTCACTCTGTAGAGTTTTCTCCATCTTCGAGCTCCACGTCTGTACATATTCCCTGGGGAAGATATATGAAAGCAGGTTTTTTCAATGTTGTTTCCCTTCTCTGGCTTCATTAGTGTCATGTATCATATAACACGGACATCTCAAACAACTATTCTCAATTCAACTAAAATTTATTGTTCATCACAGAGAAAGTGACACCCTGTAATGTGCTCTAAAAAACGATATTTGATGATTTGTATTTTAAGTGGCATCCAAAATATGTATCTACCCAAAACAAATTGGCATTAAATTATATGCAGTAATTACACTGAGAATGATTTTGTGGGTTCCATTATTTTTAAAACCGTTCCAGAGGATTGTACTTGTAAATTTCATCCTAAAATGTGTCATGATGAAATTTTCATGCTCTTACGGTCTTCAAAATCAACAGCCATGACAATGATGACCATACAGGCTTCCTCTTTCCCAACATAAATCTCTTTTGATATCACAGAACAAAAAATGCACATTACTCAAGTAAATTTACAAACAATATACAACCTGCTGGATGTGAGATATCAATACTGTTATAATACCACTAGGTTTAGCTTGTAAAATGTGTACTTAGTCCACTAAATTTCATTAAGACTAGAATGGCCTTTCCCAGGAAAGCGCTTTCATGAATTATAACACACATAATAAATCATTTTACAATCACAGACCAAACAACTACTTCTGTTGACACTTCAACAGACAACATGCAATTCAACTCACGGTCCTCTCCAGCACACGGTAAACCTGGTTTTTCTGGTATATTGGGGAAAACTGAAGAGAAAATTTTTTTAAAACATGATATTAGTATGACTTTTACTTCAATGGCTCTTTGGTAGCAAATTTAACCCTAGACCTGCGGGAGGCCACTATATTGGCCTCCCCGCGCAAAACGCGAGACACGGGAGGCCGTTATTTTGTCCGACACGCTTAACCGCGGGTCCTGCGGGAGGCCACATTTTTGTATAGCAACGGTGCGCCTCGCGCTTTGGTTATTCGGTTGCCAAGGCTGTCGTTGTTGTTGTTTTTTTCACGTTTTTTTTCCACACTATTTTCGCGTGTTTATCTATCCTGTCACCGCTACTATATCTAACAAAATGGTATCGTCCGATTAC
This sequence comes from Onchidella celtica, assembly GCA_963931925.1. Lineage (NCBI taxonomy): Eukaryota > Metazoa > Mollusca > Gastropoda > Systellommatophora > Onchidiidae > Onchidella > Onchidella celtica. Next base: position 21,410,928 of record OZ007578.1, read on the forward strand.
GTTTATTACGATGCAACTATTCGCAACTATTCCTCATACTCGTGTAATAGTACTGACGGTCTGAAGTTTGAACTGGGGAAAATCTTGGGGAAACTTTTACTTTGATGCTGGTTGTCGTCTACATGTGAAATGAGAAGAAAGGGGCCATGTGCGTATTTGAGACGCCGTTCTACGTCTGTAATTGTGAATTCCGATGTAATGTTAGGGCATGCTGCATAAAGGCGTCTGTCAGTGGGTTTTTCATCAGGGAAAACTGGGAGAAAATGACCGACTTTGTTGTTGGTCGTTGTCTTTATTTGATGTGGTAATTAGAGAGCTACTGTGTTCCTTTGATTAAACCGCTTTTCAGTATATTATATGTATGTGCTCTACGACCTGGAACTGGAAATCAAATATCTCGCTAAAACTAACATTATAGTAAGTGAACGCTTTACATAGTAGAGGAGGGAGAAGGCAATGTCACGATACATGTGGTTAGTAAATTAAGCGAATGGCTTAAAAAATAATTAGTTCACCTGAATGGCCTGACATAGGGACAGAAAAAGCGCAGAGGTCTTGGGAACATGAGAAAACATGTGCTAAACGGCATGTAAATGCAGAAAATTCTTGATTTGGGGCCTTCCATTTCACAATAAAACCTACTGCATATCATCACAAGTACTTTATCCAAATATCATAGGGGTCCCTTACGATTTATCCACCACTATTGTTGTTATTGCGTCCTGAAGTATACGCAATACAGGTGTTCACACGGACCCGATTGACCCGACCGCCGAGGTTATCGGCAACACGCGAACGATCGGCTGACTGGCCACTGGCTATCCCCACACGGGGCGTTACGTGGACGAGTTCACTCAACGCAGGACGAGGGTTAACAGTGCAATTGAAAATTTTAACAAAACACAAATTTAATATAGAAGCAGAAGCAGGGAAGGAAAGTCATGATCCTGTGTAGACACATAAATTTACCCAATTGACACACCCCATTTCCATATTTCCAGCACTGTGTAGTTTTCTTTTGTGTAAAAGCTTTTCAGTGTAAATATTTTTAAATTCATATATCAATCTATTCACATCTGTAAATGGATATTCCAGGAACCTCCTGATAAGTGATCTTTTGTCACATCCCAGACTATTCAGGACTTTCAAGACTTTCACCATTCTGTGCATACATCTTAAGAAAGTTGAAAACAACATCAAATTAAAACCAAAATAAAATGCCATTTCAAGCCAAGTGAGGGCTGAGCATGTCTTACTAAGATTAAATGCAACTAAGGTTTGATCTCAATTATCCAACGGATATCATCTACTACTTGTGATGGTGTGAAATGCTAAAGATCCACAAAATAAATTTGTTCCACTGAAAAAAAAGAACAAACATGTTTGGCCCATGGCATCTTGACACTCACCATGTATATTGAGTTCAGTATCTTTGTTCACTTCATATAATCTTATTGCCTCATTCAGTTCAATTTGTGATGAAATTGTACATGGATCCCCTGTTGAGAAAAACAAAAAGTGGCATGACAACCTTGGGTTCCACCACAGTATACAGCTCTACACAAGGATAAAATAAGAACAATTCATTGATCTCAGAAAAAATTATAAATAACTATCTTCACCCCATCACGTAAAAAGCAATGACCAAAAGGCCATTCATCAAAAGACAAGAACTGACCTGAGATTCAATAGGAAATCTAAACAACCATGGTTAAAATGCCAGTGACCATCCACATGTGAACTGTTTGGATGCAATATGTCAGATAGCATAGTTCAATAACAAATTTGGAAATTGAAATAAGCAAATGAAATTAAATTTTTCATCTCGTATTTGACCTGGATCTATTTTCCTTAAGGAAGTTCACATTTACTAAGAGGACTATTGCTGCAAACTGACTGGCAAATGTATTGATGAACAAAGACATTTATAACATCTGCATCTACATACTTGCTTTCATATCCTTTTATATTAACATATACTCCAATGTTCCACACTGCTTTAACTCACTGACTACTTTTACTGCAACTGTTGCGGGTGGCCTGGAAATTCCCTGTTTACTTTTCCCGCAAGCCCTGCGGTTCTCACTTTCCGTAATTTTTCCTCACGTTACTACCACAGCTATTGCGGTAAAAGAACCAGGTATAGTTAGTAGCGCCGTTTGGCATAAGAATTTTGCGAAGTTGTAATGTGACGTATGGTTGGCACACACTGAATATTTTACGACTACTTAACTACTACCATTTTTCATACAAAAATCTGCAAAATGGCTGCATGCAACTTGTTTGATGATTTCTGTGGTGATCCTCATTCAAATCCAGCCACAGATCTAGATATTGACGATGATGATGATGCTGTAGATCCAGCATATATATGAACCTAGACTTGATTTTAATAAAACCAGCGTCAACCCCACCACTGCTTGCAAAAGGTGTGAGTAAACCCTAAAAACTGCTGGTACACAGGGAATTACCAGGTATCCAAAAGCTGGTAGTCAGTGAGTTAAAAGGCAGCTCCAAGACATTATAATGCAGAAGATTCCTGCTAGTCCTTATCCATTCTTTCAATCAGTTTCAAATTTTACCTTCCTCATCCAGCCACTTGACTGTGAATGGTTGAACATCATCAAATTTGCAGATATCTTTGATTTCTGCACAAAAATCTGGGTACTTGACATCGTTCTTGATATTTGTTACCAGTATATTGCTGAATGAAAAAGGAAATACATCTATAAATGAATTTAATTCAAATGGAATTATGACAGTTCAAAATAAAATACAATTGTACTCAAAATAAACAGTCACATGTCCTGAAAAGTCTGGGCAGTTTTGGACCAACTTAAGATTAAAACGGAGCTCTTGATCAAACTGTTTTCAGCCTCTCTTGCCTTAAAAATCATACCTTCTGCAGTTGACTAATGAACATCATGATAATTATGATCTGTCATGAATGAAACAACATGTACTTCATTTGAAGGTACAGAATCTCATCAAAACCTAAACTTTCAAACCTTCAAATTTTTTTAATACCAAGACAAATGTCATCCACACCCATGCATACATTAAATTATCATTCATATACAGTGCATTTGCTGTTGCTGTCTACATATAATTATCACAAAAGAAATTAAAGAAAGCACATTAGAAAAAAAGAAAAATGAAGAAAGACAAATGGTACTTTAATAAAGCATAATAAAAACTATAGGATGTAAAGTGTCACAAAGGGACGACAGAAAGAGTGACAAACCCAAACAGTGAACATCGTTAAAAATTAAAATTGGATTGTTTGGAGCTCAATGCTATAAAGCACATGCCTTGTGGAGTAACATTTCTTTGAAATACAACAAATCATGTGAGTGCTGGTCAAAAAACATCCAAGAAAGCCTACAAATCATTCACAAATGTCAATTTTATCACACAGTGTCATCTCATTCATACTCAAAATAGTTTACTCCTTCTGCAGCTTATATAGCCTTCTAATTCATCTCTCTTACGACAGTTTTTCAAATATTATTGAGAGAAAGCATTCACTTAAAGTTTTGCAAAAAAAGCTAACCATGCATATAAAACCAGAAACAGTTGACACACAATTGATGAGGTTGCACAAAAATGACAACTCAAAGCACAAAATCTTTTCAATGGATATTTTTAAGTAAGGAGTCTGTACAACCTACAAAAAGACTTTGATTGGCCTGCTTGCAAATACTGAGATATTATTCTTATTCAGCCTGCAAACAAATTTTCCTTATTTTGAGCATTTAATGCAACCACACTGAGCTGCAAGAAAAAAGTCAAGTAAAAAAAAATAGTCAAGCTATGTTAGGTTTTTCATAAAAGAAAATTTTTAAATGTCTAACTTGCCCGGGAAGGCTCCGCCACAAACACAGCATCTTGTTACACTGGTAACGAGAAAGGGGTAAAAAAAAAAAAAACTACAACATCGTGCTTTATCAAGAAGTCACCTCTTTTGTGTGCCTTACTGCAGTGGATTGGAAATAGTGATTTGCAAGTGATATTTCCTACTAATCACCCCTTTTCAACCTCTGAGTGATGCTCCCTCATGATCATGGATTCTCCTGTTGGTCCAACAAATCAGTGGGCAAACAGGGTCATCCTCCCGGATATGATCTCATGTGGAACTGAAGGCCAATTTTAGAAGCACAGGACCTTCCACACAGGACCCCTCTTCATGCTCTCTCACATTTGGTGATTAAAAGGTATTCTAGGGTGATAGTTCACACCCTGGTAGCCTACATATTGTGATACAGCAGAGTGTCAAAATTCCATGACATTTAGACACTGGATTTTTCTTCATTGACCAAGCTGGGAAACTAGTTTGTCTCATTTCCTAGGAAATGTTGCTGTGAAGGAGGTGGTAATTATCACTATGGATATGCATACTAACTGGCGCCATCGTTAAGCAGAAATGATTAGTTAGCATTATCGGTTGATCTGAGGCAAAATTAGATGTTTTAAAATGAATAAGTTATATCTCATACATGCTGGGACTCGCATGGGGCCAGATTGAAGCTGCAGCCCAGGACAGAGCAAGGTGGAGGACCTTGGTGGATGACCTATGCCCCACTAGGGGTTCAAGGGTTTAACTTTAAGTCAAGTAAGTCATATAATATATAATATGTCAAATTTTTTGCATGGCATTTATCTGGCCCATCATCCACTCATTAATATGTGATCCAGCATAAATGGGCAAAAAGGTTGCTGACCCCTGATTTGAGTCAGTAACGCCCCGCTGGATAGCCAGCATCCAGTCAGCCGATCGTTCGTGTGTTGCAGATAACCTCCGCGGTCGGGTTAATCGTGTCCTTGTGAACACGTGTATAGTGTTTACTTAAGGACGCAATAACAAAAATAGTGGTGGATAAATCGTAAGTGACCCCTATGATATTTGGATTTAAAGTACTTGTGATGATATGCAGTAAGTTTTATTGTTAAATGGGAGGCCCAAAATCAAGAATTTTCTGTATTTAAATGCCGTTTAACACACGGTTGATCATTTTCCCAAGCCCTCTGCGCTTTTCCTGTCCCTAAGTCAGGCCATTCAGGTGAACAAATTATTTTTTAAGCAAGGCGATTAATTTACTAACCACATGTATCGTGGCACTGCTTTCTCCCTCCTTTACTATGTAAAGCTTCCACGTACTACGATGTTAGTTTTAGCGAGAGATGTGATTTCCAGGTTGTAGGGCACATACATGTACTGAAAAGCAGTTTAATCAAAGCAACACAATATCTCTCTAATTACCACATCAAATAAAGACAACGACCAACAACAAAGTCGGTCATTTTCTCCCAGTTTTCCCTGATTTTTACCCTACAGACAGACGCCCTTATGCAACATGCCCTAGTATTACATCGGAATTCATCATTACAGACATAGAACGGCGTCTATAATACGCACATGGCCCCTTTCTTCTCATTTCACATGTAGACGACAACCAGCATCAAAGTAAAAGTTTCCCCAAGATTTTTCCCAGAGTATGACGAATCGTTACGAATAGTTGCATCGTAATAAACGTAATCTTACGATACCATTTTGTTAGATATAGTAGGGGTGACAGATAGATAAACACGCGAAAATAGTGTGGAAAAAAAACGCTAGCCGCGGCAACCGAATAACCAAAACACGAGGAGCAGCGCTGCCATACAATATATTGGCCTCCCGTTGGACCCGGTTTGCAGTATGTAGGCCACAATATTGGCCTCGCGTGTTGCGCGGGGAGGCGCAATATAATGGCCTCCCGCAGGATGAGGGTTAACGACAAGATTCACTTCAATTCATTTCACCTCTGATTTGAGAGTTCAGTGGGTTCTGTGTGAAATTTCATCTACAGTTAATTAATAACATTAATTTTGCCTATGAGAAACATAGTATTTTCTCTGACCTGCTCTGGAGAACACACAAATTTATAACATGTCAAAAATGACATTGCCAACTTGTGTCATATCTCTCTGTTAACTAAGAGAATTAAAACAATAAATCTTACCCATTATAACCCACTTTGATTCTCACTGAGTTTTCCAACTCTTCTGTATCCAAAGTTGGCATTTTGATTTTTCAACAGCAACTGAAAGTTACAATATGAAAATAAACTCAAATCAAACAGTACACAGAGAGGAACAACTTGGAAACACAATTTTATAAAATATAAAAATCTTGCTTAACATAATAACAAAACAGGTGTCATGCCACATGTGCAAAAATTCAGAAAACTGTGCTAGAATTCTGGATTAATTTACTCCAGCCTTGCATGGCTTGTTATTTATTAACCACAGCCTGACATCTGATGCAAAATATCACAGCCTTCTGAATACCAAGCTAGATCTAACAAACCAGAAAAAAAGTATCTTTTATCTTGAACACTTTTACCTAATAATTTAAACACAACAGTTTAACATGGAAACTAACATTCAGAATATAATCTAATGACTATATAGAATAAAAATACCAGTGCTCTAAGCAAACATTCTGACTGCTCATATATCCTCACACTAAAGACGGCAAAATAAATTTAAAATAAGAAGTCTAAATCCTGATGTCATGACGAACACAGGGGCAGAAGCTGCAGGCATTTTCTTTAAACAAATAGACATTAACGCTCACCCTGTGCGCAATGCTTAAAGCCCACTGTCTGGTCAGTGACCTTACTCACAGAGAATCTTATCTGGGTCACTGACCCTTGCCGATGTACAATGACCACACTACCGCTGTCCACGTGGTTAGGTTTGTATTTGATTGGTATGAAAACATTCAATGCTAGGCCTTATCACGCTTGACAATGAATTAACCAGCAAAACCTTTGTCTGCCAGTCTCTAACCAATGATCTGACTTATGATACCAAACTGACAGCTGTAGTTTCCGTGACAACGAAACATGATAATTAGCCACGCCCTCCCAGGCCCTAGAAACAAATGGTTCCATCCAGATTGACATATGTGGGCATTTGGGGCATGTGGGATCATTTCAGGCTTGTTTCTGATTGGTTCTTAGAAACAGACAACTCCAGATGGTTGTCAGCTTGTAAGAAAATGAGATAATATTGCAAATTTGTTGAGCAACAGTTCCCATGTCGATGTTACTGATGGTGATACTGCACTGATAGTGTGGGGAGAGCCTTTGAAAGCTTAGCCTTTGTGATTCCGACAAGTGGTTCACTGGTTAACATGTCCTTGTCACAATGCCTTTGATTTAGAAGAGATACAGTGAGCAATAACACGGAAGTTATGTTTCAAATTTTAGGTCAATGACCCGACGCATGAAAATACGGCTTGCGCGCGGTGCAGACAGCTTGACCATGCCATATTGGTACACCTGTGCAGAGTAAATGCATGGCAAGTCGATGCCGTATACGTACGCCCATCGCAGGGTGAGGGTTAATAATATGACAGCACTCAGCTCTGAATCAGTGAATGTGTGCATATTTTGACTTGTACGTACCATGTAGGCCTACTGATGTAGCCTACCTTGAAAGTGGAATTTAACTTGTAATGACTGATCTATCCTCTTTAGATGTAAGAATGTCTAAGGTACCTATGACTAATGATAGGCTAATGTTCACAATAAACTTCTGTGAGTCAATCCCCTTCGCAGTATTTCTGGGTGCGTCATCTGTCACTGTCAGTGAAACCTCAGCAGTGGGTTGACAAGATTGTTTGCGATCCCGTTTATTTTACTTTCCAATTTGTACGAGAAAAAAATGTTGCACACAAAATATATCACCTTATACCTGCTGGAGAACTGCTTCGGGATGCAGGGGCCCGCCCTCCGACAAACCCAAATAATCTTGGGGAAAAAAAAAATTAACCTAGAAATATTGCCCCAATCAAGATGAGGAAATAATGAAGATAGCACCTCAAACCGGAAGTGCAAACTTTTTCTTCTTTGTCGCAAAGATTCGCACAATTGAAATCTGTCAACGGGAATAATTCATGAGAGTGTTGAGGGAAACTCATAGATATACACCACTGAACTGGGAAGCTAGATGTAACTGTTACTATACATGTAAATTGTGTTGTGAAAGAGAGAGGGAGCGAGAGAGAGAAAGCAGTACTTTTGCCTCAGAATGACTTCCTGATCGTTGTGCTACCTCAGAAGGCAAACAGCTACGTTCTGCACGTCTTCCTCTCATCGTGTTCCATCTATCCCCCCTTCCCTCTTTTTTTAAAAGTCACTCCCGTCCACTGCTTCTATCTGGTCCGAACTGAGCTGTTGGATAATCAAGTAAATAACTAAATAAATGAAATAATAAGCGTTGGGCGAAAGGAGAGAGGTCTCAATCTGCTTAATAATGTGGTCATGGCACTTTAATTGGTAGAATGGCAGTACTTCTTGCACTGATTAGGAATATAAATCTTATTCAAAATGCTTGAGAAACTTTATCATAATCTTCACAATTTGGACCCCCCCCCCCCCCCGGGCCCCGGGGCACAAAAAAAGCAACAAAAAACGCTGTCCTCTTTAGGTTACATGTATTTGTCTAAGACAATAACAGCTGTGTAATTTAAAGTTTTTACCTTTAAGTTTTTAAGTGTTAGCCTATTTGTTTGCAGTTTGGACTTGTATGTGCAGCTTACCTGGTTCAGTGGTTGGTTTTATCAGTCCCTGCCTTTTGTAGTTTCCAAAAGACGTTGGTGTTGTCATATGTTAGAATCAAAACAAAACTATATAATTATGTAAAATATAAATGCAAATATTTTTCGAGTGTTTCGTTGCTCATTTCAGATGAAACATTCATTTTCATTCGTCTGCCAGATGAGGAGGGGGGGGGGGAGAGAACGGGAGAAACAGACAGGCCTAGAGGAAGGGGAGAGAGAGATAGTCAATGACAGAGAGAGAGAGAGAGAGACCGTTCTAAGCAGTTTCAAATATCTTAGCAGCTTCCAAATTTTTATCGCTGGAAACGCAGACAGTACAGCCGACGGAATGAACAGATAAGTGTAAGGAGGCAAACCACACACACAAACATATCCTCGCTCCCATTCCATAGGGGCGTACATGGAAAATTCTAGTTTCAAGTTAGAGCGAGTTGAAGTTCTGGACATTTTTAAACTGTCATAACTCGTTTATTTCTGAGTGGATCTTGATGATGTTTGGTTCTTTGGAATTGTACTGTCGATAGAAGTCTTTTAGATATAATATTTTGAAAGTCTGATTTTAATTCTTCACAAATTAAGCAAACGCCCCTATGGCCTACAGCGCGAAGGCGTATACGCCCCGCTCAGAGCATGATAAGCTTAGGCCCCTATGGCATACAACGAAAATCCGCATACGCCCCATCTACAGCATGTACACCCCTATGGCACACAATAGTAGGGCCTATCACAAGCGGGCCTGTCATAGGTTGTGTGTCAATGGGTGTATAGTTACCAGGTTGTTGACTTCTATTTAATTTTAGCTGGCCACTGCTAGTTTATTAAGTAAGAACGAAACAAACAACAACATAAACAACAACTACATCATACGAATATCACATTGTTACAGTGTATTTTGAAATGAGTCCAAAAACAGAATTTATTATCAAACGTGCACTTGTAACTTTATTTACATTTAGAAATGATGATGTTGATGATGATGATGATGGTGTGGATGATGATATCGGTACGTTTCATTCATATTGTCATTGTATAAAGCGAAAAGAACATAAATATTTCATGTGATTCTAATACTTCAGTAAAATTTAAAATGCACGATGATGATGATGATGGTTATGATGATGAAGAAGGAAGAGGAGGATTATGCCAGTTTATTGCTAAGAAGGACATAAACACTGCTTCATGTGATTTAACAGTAATACCTCAGTGATTTCAAAATACAAATGATGATGATACATTGGAATATTAACTGCGTCTATACAACATTGGCTGTCAATTTGCTTGTACGGCAAAGACAGATAGAAGTCTTTGTGGGCTGGGACGCTGACAACTAGTGTAGCTCCATTGCAAAGTGAAGCCAGGCCACCATACTTTCCAGCAGGCAGTTTAAAGTCAGGTTTCACTGCCTTAAGTGGTGCTTCTATGTCTCTGCAAGCAGGCAACGATATCGTTTCAAAAACGACCTGCAGATGGAAGGTCTTTAAGCTGATCTTGTCAAGCTCATTCGAGTTGAGTTTAATCAGCACGAAATCTGGCCAAGTCACTTTTGAACCTTGGTCTGAGGTTCTCACACGCAGAATCTCGGGCCGCCTGTTTCTCTCTGACGTGGGCACTGTAAGCCTCTTCCAGTTCTGGTCCGGGTGTGGAATTTCTGTTTGCTTCACAAATACCACAGACATCCTTTTCGGGTTGTGAAATTGTATTTTCTGGCTTGCGAGCACTCCCCGATAGAACTCGTAGGAAACGGGGTAATCCACTCCTTCTGTACTTTCCTTATAAAGTTCATACATCTTTGTCACTGTGAGGTCACTCGACACATATTCCAAAGTCGCAGAACTTCGACAGTAATGTGATTTCGTCGTGGGGAATCTGGAGATGTGCCGCAAGACACAGTCTCTTGGCAGCATCGGTGAGGGCTTTGCTTCTCCTCCCCGTTGGTCTCCTTGCAGGATGCCATTATCTTGCTGATAACATTGCGAACAAACTTTTCGCTTACATTCACTATATTAAAAAACAGTTTTCGGTGTCTATTTAAAAGGCTTCATACCATATATAGTCATTCTATAACAATGAAAGAGGGTCCTCGTGGTCATCATGTAATATCGGTGATAAAGTCTGTGTAATGTATATGTGGGAGTAGGTGGTGAGGGGGACAGGATTAAGATACAATCAGACTAGTCAGAAGAAGTGATAAAAATACAGAATTAAAAATTATTACAGTCCAATTCACTCGACACAATTTTTAAGTCCCAACCCTTTAATGCTACTAAATATTTCCCCGTAACTCGACGTGTTATTCCATTCTTTCCTCTTATATCGACACATCTCTCCCGGACCGCGGCAAAACAAGTGCACTAGATCTACTACTGTGCTACCAAAAAATGCCCACGCAACTCCTCGTACATAGACCTAAGACCTCTTCATTTCTTTTTGCTGTGCTTAAGGGGAAGGGTAGGAGAAGGGGTGTGTGGACACAGGATGACCCTTGGCTTCAGTAACGCGAGTGTGGAGTGCCTTGCATAAGCGGACGGCAGTAAAAAAAAAGTGCAGAGCACTACAGACTGAGTAATTTTTTCCCCCACAAAACATTTGTGCGCCGTTGATACTAGGCCTTGACTTAGATCTCTCGGTTAACTGCCGCTGTGTGCGTATCGGTATCATCACTTCTTCTCAAGAAACAGCCAGGACGAGGTTATAAAGAAAAAGTAAAGCACAGCGCGTTTATTTAGCTACAGTATTTCTCCGATATCAGCGAATCTTTGCCTCGCAACTGATCCACACAACAGTGGAGGAACGGGTGAAAATATTATGCCGATAATTAAAAGAAAAAGGGACATAATTGCGTTATTTATTGGACACTTCCCATTATGGTGATGTTTGATTCCCCCCCCCCCCTTTTTTTTTTTCTCTTCCACCACTAATCTGCTATTTCGACTTTCTCTTTACTCGACATAAGTCAGATGGTCTCACTGATGTCGAGATATTAGGATTGCACTGTATGTCTGTCTTGATATCGATAAATTTGAGTGTGGGCATCACTTACACAAACAATTAATTCCTTGCTGAATCGTCTCGGGTGTTCTAACTGTGAGAGGATGAACGATTTTCTATTTTTAATATGTGCTTTCATGGTAACTCTGGTGCGTGAGTGAGGGACGGCCACTCATAGTAGTTTATGGACACTTGGCCGAGTACCATTAATTGGATTATTTCCCTTGTAATACTAGCGCGGGACCCGTTATTCACATCACGGTGAAAAGCGCGCATTTTGATTGGTCAGTTGGAAATGTACCGGGCTTCCAACTCTTATATCATGGCTTTGAGTTTCTTACAACTCGCTCACTCGTTGTTATCCACCGACAGAAAGACGGGAACCCGAATTCATTTTTGAGAGTAGACAATACCCTATCGGTACAAAATAGGTACTCATGATAACGTTTGTTATCAATGGAGATACGTCGTATTAATGGACGAAAGTATCCCGCACAAAATTGTCGAATGTTGTTAGTCCTGACACTTTGAAAATTTATATTAAAACTATTACCGGGTTTCTGGTATAAGTAGTCAGTTAGAATTTTAGCAGCAAGTTTCTACTTTATAATGGTACCAATTTTGTTGTACTTTGATGCACATATCCTATTGAAATAATTAATAAGAGGATCTCGGATTTAAAGTAAACCACGAGTTAGACGCATGTTATCCCCGATAAATCCAACCTGGGTCAAATTTATTCAATTATTGCTGGAGGGGTCGTTAGAGTAATTTCTGCAGTTTACTGGGATACCTAATTGACTTTTGTGTGCACCCTTTTGACCGTACTGTAAATTCGATTGTGTTAGGACCCTAACCGGTTATGTTGTCGGGCTGGACTCCATGTCCGAGCCTTTCACTTGTGCAACACGGGCTACGTAATAGCTCTCTCGGACGTCCGCGCGGGCTCATAAATAAGATGCGGTTCGAGTGGTCGACACACTCCATCATAGACGCAGGAGACAAGAGCCGACAGCACGGTGAAGCTAGGCCGGCGGCGGCCTGCCGTGGCGCGCCTCGCCCAAGACATGGCCTAGTCCAGTTGCGCCAGTAGCAGAGAGACTTTGGGTAAGTTGGAGACTATTATATTAGAAGTGACTTTAATTTGCGCACCCCCCCCCCTTTTCTTGGATGCCACGTAGAGAATGCTGATCTACAGAGACCATTATGAGTCCGGCTCAACGGTAATTGCCATTGTCATTGGACGTGTAGGATGCGCGATGCAGCGCAGTGTCTTGATATTGTGACTTTATTGTCAAAGTTAACGTTTGCGGTGCTAGATGATAATGATGGCTCGCTAACCAAGCTATCAAGATTTGCTTGTGTGCATATATATAGTGTATGTGTAGCATTGCCTTGTTGTGGTAGGCAGTGAGGATTTCCTGACATGTTGATGTGGATGACTTATGTTACAGCGAGCGGCACTCCACACTTGATTGTATTACGGGTATTTGTGTACCTTGCCAGTACCACTGTGCTATAGAGAGCAGTGTGATTGTGATTGCGTGTTTAGTGTTTAAGATGTGTAAGTAATTACATGTATTGGAGATGTATAAATTAGTGGGCCTCACATGGGTGAGCCCCAGGATTGTTCTATGTGCGGCGGTGGATGAACAATGTTTCAGTGAGTCTACACATGTTGCAATGAGTCTCGCCGACATATATATATATATATCATGTGCATGTATTATAGTTATCCAGATGTATTATGCTTCTATATGAGTTTCGTAAGTGTGTGAAGGACAGTTTCATTTTAAGGAATGTACACATTACTTTATGTATCTAGTGGTGTGTCATACACATGTTAGCCTGGCGGCATAGCTCCGCGGCTAAGGTCAAAGGGCATGACCCTTCAGTATCGATTGGGAAGGGAAGTAACCAATACAATAGCCCTGGGGCGGGTTAGTACTAATAATGGGAGTGAGCCTATGAGGATGGCCTGCATTGGGATGCAGCGTCTGTGTTATGGACGGTCAGTGGGCCATGTTGGCCACTGCGTTATTATTTTATGGAATGGCCACTCTGGATGTGCTGTACACCGGCTCAGTGGAGCGAAACTATTGTGTTCTTGCCCCTTCATTTATGTCCGTCATACTTTGATTAGTACATTAGTTAGTTTATGTTGCCAGTGTACTAGGAAACTCCTTGTGTATATGATATAGCCACTTGTAGTTGTTATTCATTAACCTTAGCGCTATTTTATTCCATGCATACATATCCAGTTGGTTATTGCTTAAATTCTATATTATGTTGTTGTTGTTTGATTTAATACTTAATACTATTACTATGTATGCCCACCATTGATTGCCTGATTAATGTTGTCATTATATCCTAATCATATTTTCGTCTTTTTCTCTTGTTCCAGCTTATGGCTGGTTGGGCTTCTTTTTATGGGCTTCTTCTTTTTCTGGGTTTCTTTTTTTGGGCTTTTTTTTGTTTGGCAGTGATACCGTTGTTAGGCTTTTTGAATAAATAAGATTGCCAGCAGAACCCTGTGTTTGTTAATCCTGTGTATCCTTAAGGGAGTTACTATTGAACCCACGCAGTAACCACATTAGCCACTCGTAGTTCATCCAACATTTTCTGGTGTCAGAAGTGGGATACACAGAAGGGTTAGTTTGTAGTGTAGAGAACCCAGCCATGGAAATTTTTGAAGTGGGATACACAGAAGGGTTAGTTTGTAGTGTAGAAAGCCCAGCCATGGAAATTTTTAGTTTGAAGCCCGGCCAGCCAGCCAACCCCTGCCCCACCCCATAGGAACCATGGAGCCACGAAGACCAACGCCCTCCAACATCAACTCAAGATTCAGGACCTGTATCCCGGTCCTGTGCACACCGTCCTGTCTGTTCCCCCGCCGCATGGTGGTTACTTTACCATCAGAAACCCAGATGGAGATGCCTCTGCGGTCAACGGAGACCTCTTGCGGTTATTTCACCCCCCAGTGGTCAACACACATCCACAGCACCCGCCTCCACTGCCTGCGTCGACCGATGTCTGGTACTTCCCGGCTCACCACCCTTGCCAGCCACCTGCAGCCCGACCGGACCCTCAACCTGGGATGACAACTTCCCAACGCCTGCCTCCTGTGCGACGGTCCAGCCGCCCACACAGACAACCCCAGAGATTGGACCTCTGACTCTTATTAGTGATTAACATTAGACATTGACTGTGAGTGCAGAAAGAGCAGGGGAGCGCACCCATCAAGACCCCCCGAGTTTCCATCAGGCCATATGATAGACCACCGAATTCAAGTGAGCTCGCCTCAAGATTTTAAGTTAGAGAGTATGCCCATGTTAGCTTTCTCCACAGCTTAGTTACAATTACTTTTATGCCTATGTTGACCTTACCTTTTTCATTGCACTAGTGCCCTTATAGCATATTGTCTTTTTTTGTACTGTTCGATCCTACGTTAACCCTGATAGTGGTCTGGGACCACCGTTGCAGGTCTGGGACCTGTTGTTTTGTCCATATGATGTAACTTGCTACAGCCAGAGCTGAGACTGTTGTGTACATCTTCAGGATGCCAGTAGTAACTTAGCCGGTTCACGCCACCTGTTAGTAGTTATAAAGAGGATGGACCATTGTTGTACTTCGGTTCACTGTGTGTAATTTGCAATTGTTCTACTCTAAGTGATGGTATCATAGCCCCTTAGAGTTTGATTGTACCTTCAGTGGTCTTTTGTAAACCTTTGAATTGATGTATGTGTCACGTAAGGGACTACGTGACTTAGCAGGGGAGAATGTGAGAGGATGAACGACTTTTTATTTTTAATGTGCTTTCATGGTAGCTCTAGTGCGTGAGTGAGGGACGGCCACTCATAGTAGTTTATGGACACTTGGCCGAGCACCATTAATTGGATTATTTCCCTTGTAATACTAGCGCGGGACCCGTTATTCACATCACGGTGAAAAGCGCGCATTTTGATTGGTCAATTGGAAATTTTGACCACCGGGCTTCCAACTCTTATATCATGGCTTTAAGTTTCTTACAACTCGCTCCTTCGTTGTTATCCACCGACAGAAAGACGGGAACCCGAATTCATTTTTGAGAGTAGACAATACCCTATCGGTACAAAATAGGTACTCATGATAACGTTTGTTATCACTGGAGATACGTCGTATTAATGGACGAAAGTATCCCGCACAAAATTGTCGAATGTTGTTAGTCCTGACACTTTGAAAATTTATATTAAAACTATTACCGGGTTTCTGGTATAAGTAGTCAGTTAGAATTGTAGCAGCAAGTTTCTACTTTATAATGGTACTAATTTCGTTGTGCTTTGATGCACAGGTCCTATTGAAATAATTAATAAGAGGATCTCGGATTTAAAGTAAACTATGAGTTAGACGCATGTTATCCCCGATAAATCCAACCGGGGTCAAATTTATTCAATTATTGCTGGAGGGGTCGTTAGAGTAATTTCTGCAGTTTACTGGGATACCTAATTGACTTTTGTGTGCACCCTTTTAACCGTACTGTAAATTCGATTGTGTTAGGACCCTAACCGGTTATGTTGTCGGGCTGGACTCCATGTCCGAGCCTTTCACTTGTGCAACACGGGCTACGTAATAGCTCTCTCGGACGTCCGCGCGGGCTCATAAATAAGATGCGGTTCGAGTGGTCAACACACTCCATCATAGACGCAGGAGACAAGAGCCGACAGCACAGTGAACCCAGCCCAGCAACCCGGGCCCGTAGCAGCTCAGAGGCTTGCCGACGCTTGCCATCGCCACCCCGCCCCATAAGGCATGTAGCGGTAGCACAGGACCCGGAGAAACTTTGGGTAAGTCGGAGACTATTATATTAGAAGTGACTTTAATTTGCGCACCCCCCCCCCCTTTTCTTGGATGCCACGTAGAGAATGCTGATCTACAGAGACTATTATGAGTCCGGCTCAACGGTAATTGCCATTGTCATTGGACGTGTAGGATGCGCGATGCAGCGCAGTGTCTTGATGTTGTGACTTTATTGTCAAAGTTAACGTTTGCGGTGCTAGATGATAATGATGGCTCGCTAACCAAGCTATCAAGATTTGCTTGTGTGCCTATATATAGTGTATGTGTAGCATTGCCTTGTTGTGGTGGGCAGTGAGGATTTCCTGACATGTTAATGTGGATGGCTTATGTTACAGCGAGCGGCACTATACGCTTGATTGTATTACGGGTATTTGTGTACCTTGCCAGTACCACTATGCTATAGAGAGCAGTGTGATTGTGATTGCGTGTTTAGTGTTTAAGATGTGTAATTAATTACATGTATTGGAGATGTATAATATTAGTTGGGCCTCACATGGGTGAGCCCCAGGATTGTTCTATGTGCGGCGGTGGATGAACAATGTTTCAGTGAGTCTACACATGTTGCAATGAGTCTCGCCGACATATATATATATATCATGTGCATGCATTATAGTTATCCAGATGTATTATGCTTCTATATGAGTTTCGTAAGTGTGTGAAGGACAGTTTCATTTTAAGGAATGTACACATTACTTTATGTATCTAGTGGTGTGTCATACACATGTTAGCCTGGCGGCATAGCTCCGCGGCTAAGGTCAAAGGGCATGACCCTTCAGTATCGATTGGGAAGGGAAGTAACCAATACAATAGCCCTGGGGCGGGTTAGTACTAATAATGGGAGTGGGCCTATGAGGATGGCCTGCATTGGGATGCAGCGTCTGTGTTATGGACGGTCAGTGGGCCATGTTGGCCACTGCGTTATTAAATGGAATGGCCACTCTGGATGTGTTGTACACCGGCTCAGCGGAGCGAAACTATTGTGTTCTTGCCCCTTCATTTGTTATGTCCTTCATACTTTGATTAGTACATTAATTAGTTTATGTTGCCAGTGTACTAGGAAACTCCTTGTGTATATGATATAGCCACTTGTAGTTGTTATTCATTAACCTTAGCGCTATTTTATTCCATGCATACATATCCAGTTGGTTATTGCTTAAATTCTATATTATATTGTGGTTGTTTGATTTAATACTTAATACTATTACTATGTATGTCCACCATTGATTGCCTGATTAATGTTGTCATTATATCCTAATCATATTTTCGTCTTTTTCTCTTGTTCCAGCTTATGGCTGGTTGGGCTTCTTTTTCTTGGCTTCTTTTTCCTTTTTTGTTTGGTAGTGATACCGTTGTTAGGCTTTTTGAATAAATAAGATTGCCAGCAGAACCCTGTGTTTGTTAATCCTGTGTATCCTTAAGGGAGTTACTATTGAACCCACGCAGTAACCACATTAGCCACTCGTAGTCCCTCCAACATTTTCCGCACAAAATTGTCGAATGTTGTTAGTCCTGACACTTTGAAAATTTATATTAAAACTATTACCGGGTTTCTGGTATAAGTAGTCAGTTAGAATTGTAGCAGCAAGTTTCTACTTTATAGTGGTACTAATTTCGTTGTGCTTTGATGCACAGGTCCTATTGAAATAATTAATAAGAGGATCTCGGATTTAAAGTAAACTATGAGTTAGACGCATGTTATCCCCGATAAATCCAACCGGGGTCAAATTTATTCAATTATTGCTGGAGGGGTCGTTAGAGTAATTTCTGCAGTTTACTGGGATACCTAATTGACTTTTGTGTGCACCCTTTTAACCGTACTGTAAATTCGATTGTGTTAGGACCCTAACCGGTTATGTTGTCGGGCTGGACTCCATGTCCGAGCCTTTCACTTGTGCAACACGGGCTACGTAATAGCTCTCTCGGACGTCCGCGCGGGCTCATAAATAAGATGCGGTTCGAGTGGTCAACACACTCCATCATAGACGCAGGAGACAAGAGCCGACAGCACAGTGAACCCAGCCCAGCAACCCGGGCCCGTAGCAGCTCAGAGGCTTGCCGACGCTTGCCATCGCCACCCCGCCCCATAAGGCATGTAGCGGTAGCACAGGACCCGGAGAAACTTTGGGTAAGTCGGAGACTATTATATTAGAAGTGACTTTAATTTGCGCACCCCCCCCCCCCTTTTCTTGGATGCCACGTAGAGAATGCTGATCTACAGAGACTATTATGAGTCCGGCTCAACGGTAATTGCCATTGTCATTGGACGTGTAGGATGCGCGATGCAGCGCAGTGTCTTGATGTTGTGACTTTATTGTCAAAGTTAACGTTTGCGGTGCTAGATGATAATGATGGCTCGCTAACCAAGCTATCAAGATTTGCTTGTGTGCCTATATATAGTGTATGTGTAGCATTGCCTTGTTGTGGTGGGCAGTGAGGATTTCCTGACATGTTAATGTGGATGGCTTATGTTACAGCGAGCGGCACTATACGCTTGATTGTATTACGGGTATTTGTGTACCTTGCCAGTACCACTATGCTATAGAGAGCAGTGTGATTGTGATTGCGTGTTTAGTGTTTAAGATGTGTAATTAATTACATGTATTGGAGATGTATAATATTAGTTGGGCCTCACATGGGTGAGCCCCAGGATTGTTCTATGTGCGGCGGTGGATGAACAATGTTTCAGTGAGTCTACACATGTTGCAATGAGTCTCGCCGACATATATATATATATCATGTGCATGCATTATAGTTATCCAGATGTATTATGCTTCTATATGAGTTTCGTAAGTGTGTGAAGGACAGTTTCATTTTAAGGAATGTACACATTACTTTATGTATCTAGTGGTGTGTCATACACATGTTAGCCTGGCGGCATAGCTCCGCGGCTAAGGTCAAAGGGCATGACCCTTCAGTATCGATTGGGAAGGGAAGTAACCAATACAATAGCCCTGGGGCGGGTTAGTACTAATAATGGGAGTGGGCCTATGAGGATGGCCTGCATTGGGATGCAGCGTCTGTGTTATGGACGGTCAGTGGGCCATGTTGGCCACTGCGTTATTAAATGGAATGGCCACTCTGGATGTGTTGTACACCGGCTCAGCGGAGCGAAACTATTGTGTTCTTGCCCCTTCATTTGTTATGTCCTTCATACTTTGATTAGTACATTAATTAGTTTATGTTGCCAGTGTACTAGGAAACTCCTTGTGTATATGATATAGCCACTTGTAGTTGTTATTCATTAACCTTAGCGCTATTTTATTCCATGCATACATATCCAGTTGGTTATTGCTTAAATTCTATATTATGTTGTTGTTGTTTGATTTAATACTTAATACTATTACTATGTATGCCCACCATTGATTGCCTGATTAATGTTGTCATTATATCCTAATCATATTTTCGTCTTTTTCTCTTGTTCCAGCTTATGGCTGGTTGGGCTTCTTTTTATGGGCTTCTTCTTTTTCTGGGTTTCTTTTTTTGGGCTTTTTTTTGTTTGGCAGTGATACCGTTGTTAGGCTTTTTGAATAAATAAGATTGCCAGCAGAACCCTGTGTTTGTTAATCCTGTGTATCCTTAAGGGAGTTACTATTGAACCCACGCAGTAACCACATTAGCCACTCGTAGTTCATCCAACATAACCGCATTGCAAGGGGGGTGGGGGGGGGGGTGATTAGACGCGCTGTCTTTTCATTAGCCTACTACGCCAACAACACTAACCAATTCGGTTTTGTTTTTTCTACTTCTAGGTTGCTTGGATCATGCTCGCAGCAGGAAAACTGGCTCGACGAATCCGTGTCACAGTTCGACGTTGTGTGTCTGTGTTTTTCGTGCTCGACTGCATTTTGAATAAAACATTCACCATTCATGAAGAAGCCTGCAAAAGTTGGAACAAGGGCAATGAATAACGACAAACATGTTGAGCGCATGATAGGGCCTACCACAAACACAATGTTTACTTGCTTGCGCTGGTTTTTAAAACGAAAAAAAAAGAAAATGTGAATATTCTGCATTCATTTACCGTTTACATCATACAACATTTGACTCAGGCGGTGCTTTCATGTACTGACAAACGTCTCCTTTTACATACGGTAGCCTTCGTGTTCTGATGTTATAATACTATGTTCATTTTTCTTGCATACACTCTCGACTTTCTGCTCTGAGTTACAATGCCCATGCCTTAGGGTAGCCACACAAAGGCCACCGAATTCGGTCACCGAGCCACTAGGCGCTTTAGGTGAGAAGAATTGCACTATATAATTTCAACAACTGCACATAGAGCCCACCTAGATTCGGTCCGTTTAGATAGTGCAATTCTTCTCACCTAAAGCGCATAGTGGCTCGGTGACCGAATTGCACTATATAATTTCAACAACTGCACATAGAGCCCACCTACATTCGGTCCGTTTCAGCGCCGTAGGTGCAAAATTTTTTTTATCGGAATCTAAAATATATTCCTATTGCGCCGAAAGACACCGATCCGATGACACGGTGACGGGCAAGACCGTCGCTCGACAGGAAGGTGAGATGAGTCATACTCATTTACGGCGAGCGGGGCTATTTTCTACTGACCAAACCACATCTGGACGGGACGATAGAGGAAATTTGATTGAAGATTTGGATTCAGCGGCCTTAAATTAACAATGTTATCGAGCAGAATCTGTTTATTTTGAAAGAGAACAATTTTTTTTAAATTTTTAATCATTTTAAAGACATGATAATTCAAAATGTTTAAAGCGAGCATCTGGTCAACTCAGTTTCACTCTGCACAATTCCATGTGGTGCAGTGAGTAGTGTGAGCAGAAAAAAAATACAAATAAAACCTACCAGGCGCAATGCACCGAAATTGTAGGCGGCCTTTATGTGTAGCATAGGCGCTCTCGGTGGTAACCGAAAGCTCCGACCTATAGGCGCCGACTTATTAGGTGGCCTTTCTGTGGTCTACCTACCCTAATGGTGCCCACATAAAGGCGACCGAATTCTGTCACCGAGTAAGGGTGCCCACATAAAGGCGACCGAATTCTGTCACCGAGCCACTAGGCGCTTTAGGTGAGAAGAATTGTACTATTATTATAAGTTCAATAACTGCACATAGAGCCCACCTACATTCGGTTCGTTTCAGCACCCTCGGTGCTGAATTTTTTTTTATCGGAATCCAAAATACATTCCTATTGCGCCGATAGATACCGATCCCATGACACGGTGATGAGCAAGACCCGTCGAGCGACAGGAAGGTGTGATGAGTCATACTCATTTACGGTGAGCGGGGCGATTTTCTACTGACCAAACCACATCTGGACGGGACGATAGAGGAGATTTGATTGAAGATTTGGATTCAGCGACCTCAAATTAATACAGTTATCGAGCAGAATTTGTTTATTTTGAAAAAGAACAATCTTTTAAAAATTTTAATCATTTCAAAGACATGATAATTAAAGATGTTTCAAGCGAGCATCTGGTCGGCTCAGTTTCACTCTGCACAGTTCCACGTGGTGCAGTGAGTAGTGTGGGCAGAAAAAATGTACAATAATAAAACCTACCGGGGGCAATGCACCGAAATTGTAGGCGGCCTGTATGTGTAGCATAGGCGCTCTAGGTGGTAACCGAAAGCTCCGACCTATAGGCGCCGACTTATTAGGTGGCCTTTCTGTGGTCACCCTTAAGAGTCTCCAATAGAAAATGGTCACAAAAATTTACTGTGCTAGAGTTAAACTTCCACATCCCGCCACACACGACAACTTCGGACTGTAACTCAGTTCAGAATTATGATAACAGGCAGACCGATAAAACTGCTTGGTTTTCATTTTGCCAGTTGGGTCTGTGATGATAATTTGTTGTTGTTGTTTAATTCATGTCTAAAAGGATAAAAGGATAACTGTTTTTCAGACTTTTAAGTACATGTGCACCAAGACCATGATATCAAAATTGGGCAAAAAGAAAAGGTTGTATGTTGCAAAACCCCGCGTGAGAAATAAAACCCAAACAATACAAAGCAAACTAAAGAGAAGACAGAAAATACACAAAATTTTCGGCTTTCGCCTTTTTCAAGTGAAAAAAAAACAACAAAAAACAGGAACGAAGTGAAACAGTTTACTTAGCTGCGAGTTTTTGCTTCGTTAGCAGCAAAAAACCACGTCCGTCCGCCAAAAGCATGGAAGTTCGAAGTGACGCATTTGGTTAGTAACCAAGATAAAGGCGCCATATAGTGCCTCAGAGCACAAGACAGGGATGGCTGATTTGGCCTTGAGTGATGTAACCTGGTGACGTATTGATACATGATTGGTTAGTTTATGTGTTTCGGGCGAGAGCAAAAGTTACATTTATTTCGGGAATTTTCTACAGAAATATCTATATAATTATATATGATAGTGGTAAAGTTCGGTGAGTAAGTGAGTTTTCCTTTCCGTGTGGCGTTAGATATTTAGTTGTTCGTTGGTGCCTTCCTAGTATTTTATTGTTAAGATACAGTTATTAAACTTTAGTATTATTTAATCGATCGTCGGATCTCGTGTTTTTTATTCTACAGCTGTAATAATTTCGTTTTCTAAAGGGTTCTAGTTAGATCAACTAACTCAACCCTACTACAACGTGCTAGAACAACCTCAGCTGTTACATATTGGGGGCTCGTCCGGGATCCGATCAGATTCGAACGGACCAGATCAAAATTATTACACTTATTTACAAAGTTTATTGTAGAAATATCATCGACAAGCTATCTACAACATGTCAGAGGTTATTGGAAGACTTAGTCAGGAAGCGGAAGCCATGGAGCTCACTGGGCAGGAGGGACGGGACTACATCCGTGAAGGCCTGGAAAGAGAAAGACAGCTGGAGGCTCAATGACAGGAGAAAGAGGCTCAACGACAGATGGAGGCTCAGGAGAAGGAGGCCCAACGACAGCTGGAAGCTCAGGAGCGAATGGAGAAGCTGAAATTGGAGCAGCTGAGAATGGAGAGGGAGGCCCAGGAGAAAGATGCTCAACGACAGGCCCAGGAGAAGGAGGCTGAACGACAGGCTCAGCTGGAAAGGGAAAGGATGAACCACGAGTTGGAGATAGAGAGGATCCGCCAGCAACGTGGAGGCAACGACTCAGCGCAGAAGACCGACGACCACACCAGTTCCAAGACACCCAAGCTACCTGCATTTCAGGACAAGAAAGACACTCTGGATAGCTGGTTGCTGCGGTTTGAAAGGTTTGCCGAGACAGCTGAATGGCCCAGATCCACCTGGACAACATCACTGTCTGCCCTGCGGCCTGGGAGAGCTTTGGAGTGCTTCTGCAGACTGCCGATCGACGAAGCCAAGGACTACGACAAGGTCAAGGAAGCTTTGCAGAAGAGGTACAACCTGTCAGAGGACGGATACATACTCATGTTCAGACAAGGTAAGCCTGAAGATGGAGAAGATGTTGGAATGTTTTTGACTAGGATCAAGACTTATCTAGAGAGGTGGATAAAGCTGTCGAAGACGGAGGAGACCTACGAAGGAGTGAGAGACCTGTCCGTCAGAGAGCAATTCATGGATGCTTGCCCACCAGACCTTGCGACCCATGTGAAGGAGAGGAAACCGAAGAAGCTACAGGACATCGCAGACTCAGCGGAGGCGTACGTGGTAGCGAGGAACCGGACGCTCAGCGGGAGCGCCAGACAGCAGAGCCGGCCAGTGCGACAGAGGCCCAACGGAGACAGAAGCCCACAGGTCTGCCATAGGTGCCAGAGGCCGGGACACAAGGCGACGGAGTGTCGTACCAAGATAAACGACAAAGGTGAGTTGAAATGTTACCTTTGTGGAGAGCCAGGCCACGTTCGGAAGATGTGTCCAGCCCAGACGGATATGGGACGAGGCAAGCCGAAGTCGTCAAGACAAGATGCGACGACGGCTGACACCAGCATCAACCTTCAAGCGGTAATGAAGGACGGGAAGCTCCAGTTTGCAGTGCCTGTTACGTGCGGAGGATGCAGTGACGGAAGGACCGTGGAGAAACTGAAGTTACCAGTGATGAAGGGCTTGATTGGAGATCGAGCGATAGACGTCCTAAGAGATACCGGCTGTGAAGGTGTAGTGGTGCGGCGATCACTGGTGGACGACGGACAGCTCACCGGTGGGAAGAAACTCATCGCGAGGATCGACAACTCCTTGCTAGCGGCGGAGGAAGCCGTTATCGACGTGAAGACGCCTTACCTGACGGGCAGAGTGACGGCGCTGTGTCTCCCGGAGATCATCTGCGACCTAGTAGTCGGAAACGTGGACGGAGCGAAGGACCCGTACGACCCTGATACTGAGGTGATGGTAGGAGCGGTGACCACGAGGGCCCAGGAGAAGAGGAAGGTCCAGTCTACGTCGCTGAAGGTGCCGAGGGAAGAACGGCACGCGGGAGTGGATAGAGAGGAACTTATCCGACTCCAGGAAGAAGACGAAGACATTAAGAAGTTAGAGAGAAGAAGATCCCAACTAACAGAGGCAATAAGTCTGTTCATTTTGAGAAACATGGAGGAGTATTGTACCGGATCTACAAGGACCAGAGACAGGCGACGGCTATAGGGCAAAGTGGTACTACCCGAGAAACTAAGAGAGTATATACTGAGTGTTGCCCACGACTCGATCGTCGGAGGACACCTCGGCGTGAAGAAAACCAAAGACAGAGTTATGAGCAATTTTTATTGGCCTGGAATTGAAGGTGACGTCGCGAGATACTGCCGCTCATGCGACATCTGCCAGAGGACGGTGCACAAAGGAGCGACCCCAAAGGTGCACCTGCAGAATATGCCAGTAGTGGACGTACCGTTTAGGCGAGTGGCCGTGGACTTAGTAGGACCTATCGACCCCCCAAGTGAAGGCGGACATCGGTATATCCTGGTGTATATAGACTACGCTACTCGTTACCCTGAAGCCGCACCCTTGAAGAAGATCGACGCAGAAACGGTAGCAGAAGCCTTAGTGAACATCTACAGCCGTTTGGGTGTGCCCGAAGAGATCTTGTCGGACAAAGGGACCCAGTTTATGTCAGATGTCATGAAGGAAACGAATAGACTACTGGGAATTCGACAGTCGACCACAACAGTGGGATTAGTGGGATATTACCATGAATTTGTTCCTAACTTTGCAGCGATTGCAGCACCATTGTCTGATTTACTTAGAAAGAGTCAGCCTAATGTAGTTCAGTGGGAAGAAACGCAGGAGAAAGCGTACACCTCTGAAGAAGGCCATTATCTCCAAACCCGTGTTATGTCTGCCAGATTTTTCCAAAGAGTTTGTCTTAGCAACTGATGCATCAGATCGCGGGTTAGGCGCTACTCTTATGCAGGCACACGAGGGAAAGTTGTACCCTGTGGCATATGCTAGTCGTAAGCTATTGCCTCGTGAGACAAAATATTCGGTCTCAGAGCGCGAATGTTTAGCTATTGTTTGGGCTGTAAAAAAGTTTACTTTGTATTTGTATGGAAAGGAGTTTGTGCTCCAAACTGACCATCGGTCATTAGAG
This sequence comes from Onchidella celtica, assembly GCA_963931925.1. Taxonomy (NCBI): domain Eukaryota; kingdom Metazoa; phylum Mollusca; class Gastropoda; order Systellommatophora; family Onchidiidae; genus Onchidella; species Onchidella celtica. Next base: position 21,436,844 of record OZ007578.1, read on the forward strand.
TTTTTGAACTCTGCCAAATTTGATAGTCCAAAGTTATTACGATGGAGTTTATTCTTACAGTCTTATCGATTCAGGATTCACTACGTAAAGGGCAGAGAAAATATGTGCCGATTTCCTGAGCTGAGTATTTTAAAAGTAGTATACTATCAGTGAAATGTATTGTAACCCATAGTTTTGCCTACTAGATGAATTTCTAGGCGGACAGTATTGTACTGCAATTGGGGACATAGTTCATCTGTGACTGAATATTGAATTGATGGCTGACAGAGAGTCATGATGTATTAGTCACATTTTGATTTTATGCTATGTCAGATTATTTGTTACTTATGGAACTTGATGTAATTTTTGAAAGTGTAACCCAATGTGGACTGCAAGCAAGCAGTGATTGTATATGCCTCATTTAAGTAATTTACGAGTGGTCCAAGCTTGGGCAGCGTTATATTGTATTATTGTAACTTGTTTTGACCTAGCATGATGAAACTAGACCCTGATCAGTGGTCGATATGTATTGGTATTTTGCCATTGTACCCATGAGTTATGTGTTGGATGAACTACGAGTGGGTAATGTGGTTACTGCGTGGGTTCAATAGTAACTCCCTTAAGGATACACAGGATTAACAAACACAGGGTTCTGCTGGCAATCTTATTTATTCAAAAGCCTAACAAAGGTATCGCTACCAAAAGGCATAGGAAAACCCTACCAAGAAAAAGAAGCCAAGAAAAGGAAGCCAAGAAAAAGAAAAGAAACCCAGAAAAGAAGCCCAACCAGCCATAAGCCAAAGTTTCTCCGGGTCCTGTGCTACCGCTTCATGCCTTATGGGGCGGGGTGGCGATGGCAAGCGTCGGCAAGCCTCTGAGCTGCTACGGGCCCGGGTTGCTGGTCTGGGTTCACTGTGCTGTCGGCTCTTGTCTCTGCGTCTTTGATGGAGTGTGCTGACCACTCGAACTCGCATCTTATTTATGAGCCAGCGCGGACGTCCGAGAGAGCTATTACGTAGTCCAATTGGACGAGTGAAAGGCTCGGACATGGAGTCCAGCCCGACAACAAAACTGGTTAGGGTCCTAACACAATCGAATTTACAGTACGGTAAAAAGGGTGCACACAAAGGTCAATTAGGTATCCCAGTAAACTGCAGAAATTACTCTAACGTCCCCTCCAGCTATAATTGAATAAATTTGACCCAGGTTGGAATTATCGGGGATAACATGCGTCTAACTCATAGTTTACTTTAAATCCGAGACCCTCTTATTAATTATTTCAATAGGATAGGTGCATCAAAGTACAACAAAATTGGTACCAATATAAAGTAGAAACGCGCGGCTAAAATTCTAACTGACTACTTTTACCAGAAACCCGGTAATAGTTTTAATATAAATCTTCAAAGCTTCAGGACCAACAACATTGGACAAATTTGTGCGGGATGCTTTCTTCCATTAATACGACGTATCTCCATTGATAACAAACGTTATCATGAGTACCTATTTTGTACCGATAGGGTATTGTCTACTCTCAAAAATGAATTCGGGTTCCCGTCTTTCTGTCGGTGGATAACAACGAAGGAGCGAGTTGTAAGAAACTTAAAGCCATGATATAAGAGTTGGAAGCCCGGTGGTCAACATTTCCAACGGACCAATCAAAATGCGCGCTTTTCACCGTGATGTGAATAACGGGTCCCGCGCTAGTATTACAAGGGAAATAATCCAATTAATGGTACTCGGCCAAGTGTCCATAAACTACTATGAGTGGCCGTCCCTCACTCACGCACCAGAGTTACCATGAAAGCACATTAAAATTAGAAAGTCGTTCATCCTCTCACATATGCATTTTGTGGGACACCATCTTCTGTTCAACGAATTATGTGCTATGATTCGTGCACGAAGCATTATGTAAACGATGGACCATCGTTTCACCATGCATGATTTGTAATGATATCATTGACCATCGTTTCACCACAGTGTTGGTATAGCATTATTTTCGTAATAATACTGTTAACCATTGGTTTGTCACATGATAGTACATTTGTATTGTATTAGTCATTGTATTGGTAATGCAAAGGATACTGCATTGTATTGTATTTGTGATGACATTTGAGAAGGCACTGAGATTGTGATGTAACCTGGTGACATATTGATACATGATTGGTTAGTTTATGTGTTTCGGGCGAGAGCAAAAGTTACATTTATTTCGGGAATTTTCTACAGAAATATTTATATAATTATACAAGTATTGAACCCGCGAAATTCGCGGGGGGGGGGGGTGAAAAGTGTTGTGAGTAGGTCTGGGGGTGGCTGCAATGGAGGGAGCATTACTTGACCGTTGGCACAGCAAAGTGCAGCAAGAACCACGAATGTTATGGATGGACTCGGAAGCACGGTTTCAAATTTGGGGAACCGGACGTTGAGATCGCACGGTGGACCGCAAATTCAGTGACGTCATGCCACATAAAAACTCACGCCCGGACGGTATTTATTTGGAACAAATGCAAATTTGCGTAGTTCAAAAAAATACTTACGGAGAGTGTTCAGCAATGAGTGTAGCAAGGAATCAACTTCAGACCAAAAGAAATTTGTATGCAAAATTTGAGCTCGATTGGTGCACAGATAGCCGAGCTACGGGTTTTACAAAAAAAGCGAGTTTTTTTTAAATAATAGATATGATAGTGGTAAAGTTCGGTGAGTAAGTGAGTTTTCCTTTCCGTGTGGCGTTGTTCGCTGGTGCCTTCCTAGTATTTTATTGTTAAGATACAGTTATTAAACTTTAGTATTATTTAATCGATCGTCGGATCTCGTGTTTTTTATTCTACAGCTGTAATAGTTTCGTTTTCTAAAGGGTTCTACTTCTAGTTAGATCAACTTACTCCCCCCTACTATATGTAGAATGTGCATATCCACCATCTTGTCTGTCCGGACCCACTTAAGGCGTCGCGAACCAATCGGCGGCCAGTTCACTGCTGTAAACAATGACACGTGTGTTTACGCACATGGGAGACGTTCGGTCAATTCTTTCACTTCCTTTCTCTTGTTTACACGGATGGTAGGGAATCGGACCAGTTTGGACATATCCTTTCCACCCCTGTCACAACAGTCAACTGCAATGCAACCAGCAGGCATTTTAACTACTTAGACACATCTCGAAGTTACACTCATCAGCTGATCCACCGGCCATCTTGTTTGGCGGAAGTACAAAACAAAATCTCTGTGACGTCATGCGCATTCTACCTATAACGTGCTAGAACAACCTCAGCTGTTACACTTAGCCAGTTAGGTAATATGTAACCGAGTAAACTTTAAGTGCTACATGTACATGCTTTTTCTTTTTGCCAATTTTTGTCTATAACTGAGTAAATAAAGCATAATATCTGAACATTTATGCAAAAGGGGATATGATGGCACTGATCGCAGGTACCACTGAAATACCTTAGCACAATTTTAACAACAGACAGATTTACACCAGAATTCCTTAATTTGGCCTGGCTAGTCTGCATGACTGGGCTTCTGGCACAATTACATGTACATGTATTAGTTGTTCAGTCACTCAGATCGTCAAAATCAAGTTGATGTGATTATAGAAATCATTTTTTTTTTTAAACACAGATGGTAAGAAAGCAATCAGATTCTTTTTTTTTTTTTTTTTTCACTTTTTAACCCTTGCGGAATGATCAAGTCATATCACAAACAAATCTGTAGCAGAGACATTTTCTTGAATAACTAACTTTACTAAGTCATTGCTAATGTCAGTCCGCACATCTCTTTGTGACGTTCTCGGCAGCAGACAGAAATTTCCAAACATTTTATTTCTTGGCAGTTGTTGTCGTATATTATTATTTATTGATGTCCTTGAATTTAAACTCGTGTCAGATAGTCATGAATTTGTATAATTTACAAGTATGTCGGGTTCATGTGATTCAAATGTTTTAATGCATTCTGATAGCCTTGATTGTTCTAAGAGTAAGACATCAGCAAACGCTTTTCAGCCTAATCTCTACATTCTGTCCCACTGGAGTATTGGTTTTCAATACTAAATGCTGAAGAAAAATGGGCTTCCTTCATTTAACTTTTTGGAAGAAGATTATTAAATTGTAAATTTAGTGAACAATCATTTCTGTTAAAAATGCTCAACTCTTGAAGCAAAATGCAGACCTGATTCATATGTAATGTTGTGTGAGCAATGTACCTGTGTGCGGTTTGCTTTAAAGACCTGTCGGTCTTAGACATTGTATTTACTGTTGTACTGTGACTGATGCTTTGACAACAAGTTTCCTGTCAACAGGATAATAAAGTTATATCTTATCTTATCTTATACTTTGAGCAGATCTAACTTATAGATTGTGAGGCCGTTGATAAATATCTTATTCATGTATTTTGATACTGATCGTGTACAAGTTCTACATCGAAGAGTTACATAATGCATGTAACAAAGACAACTTGTGAAGTATTTTTTTTTTTGGACTTCTCATTTATTTCCTCTAGGGAAATGCTTGTGAAAATTATTTTGTTGTGTCTATTATTAATTTTTGCCTTCAGTTTCAGAGATAGGAGCCTAGATTTACACAGTGAAAAATGTGTAATAAGTTGAAGAAATAGGGCATTGTTCTCACAGTTCTGCCCTCATCTTACTAGAGACTAGAAAAATATGTACATCCATAGTCCTAGGTATGTTCTGATACTGTGTAATATCCACAGGAGATCTTTTGAGGCTTTTCAAAATTTAATCTAACCTGTATACTGGATCACAGTAATAGTAATACAATAAAAGCAGACAAATTCCTCACAACAGCCACCGTACCAATATCAGTCGACAGAAGCAAACAAATATTTCATAATCGACTAGATGTTTATTCAAGACAAAATAAAAATGTTACTGACAGATGCACATACGACCAAAGTAACACAACTTTTGAGTATTTCAAATACCTTGCTAAAGAATGACACTGCCTACAATATATGTTCATGGTGTGCTTTAAATGGCTGTCAAATCTGCTGTATAAATGACTTTCCTTACATGATACATGTACTAGTATTTCCATGTCTTGACACCTCACCTAAAATATGAAAAATAATCAACTTTGCATTACTGAGCTGCTTCATATCATGAAAATCTTATTAGGTGGAGACCCCCGTAAATGTACCCTGTTTACAAGGATCTCCATCTCACATCATTGTCTATAGGCTTCCCTCTCTCTGCAGCAGCAAAAATGGCTTGCAGGTTGCATTACTGCCGTGCAAAGGCAGAGCGACCTGTGTGCTCTCTTCACCTCTTATCAGTTCCGTCACTCTACCTTTGCACGGCAGAATAGGATAGAGGCTTTTTCCTCCTGCCTGCTATAACAGAACCATGTAAAGTAAGATATTTGACAGTCTTGTATTAAAATACACCTGTGAGGGAAATGCTTGAAAAGAAATGTCATATAATTCACATATCCAACTATAACAATTTTTTAACATATATAATTCACTCAAATTACTGCCAACAACAAACCAATGGCAAACAAAGAAACTGCAGAGGAGATTTCATGATTTGACAGAAATGAAAACCCAGATGGCAAAACCAAATTAACCCCATATGAAGTAAAAACTAAAGATGATGCACATGAGAATAAAACAACTGGTACCTACATGGTAGGAAAGTGGCAATTTTAAGGACTTAAAAGCTTTGACATAATATCTATTTAAATATGAAGCTGAACTATTTCCTTTCAGAAACCAATTTCCTAGAAATCCTAATGAAGAAAATAGCTGTGTTAAAGAAAAATGTTCAGGTAGAGGAAATTCACCAAAGTTTATACTAATGGCATGAAATACATCAATACTCCCAAAACATTTATCTTACCACATTTTACATTATATATATGCCATATGAAATGTATCTCTCAGTGGATATTCAACCTGTTTCAAAATAAAAGATGTTTCCCTCAGCCTCCATGCTCCATTAAAATAATTATTTCGATGCCACCTTCATAGATCAGAAGGGTAAGATAATTCTACTGAAATTTCTTCATCAACTTTGTTTCAGAGATTTCACGTATTTTTTTTTTAGGCTTTATGAAAATTTAGCAAAATATTACCTGACCATTTAAAATATCAGGAGGACATATGGTGAATGTCTTTCCACTATGAAACATACTGGATCTAATTTAGATGCATTTCCAATTCCTTCAACAGCATGAAATGTAAACGTGATCTATTGCCTTTCACAAAAACATTTTTTGTTTGTTTGTTTGTTGTTGCTGTTCAGATCTGCAATTCTATGAGTATGAATGAATTTTGAATTTCTGATTTCACTTAAATGTCTGCAATGCTGCATCATCACTTCAACCACTACTGGCCATAAGGGTAGAGAGGTCTGACTTCTGAATTTCAAATTCTATGGATTCCATAACATAGAATATTGAACTTTGTGTAACATCCACATAAGTTATTGTCTGCTCAAGGTGTGGTTGCTCCAGGAGGCAAATCTGTTGGAAATGAGTTGAAGTGATTTGAGAAGCGGAAGAAAATCCAACATGCTGCAAATTGTCCACCGACAACTGATCACACTGCCTAAATATATTTCAACCTCACTGCACTGGTTCACTACCACTGATTCACATCAATCTTCTTCTTCTTCTTCTTTTGTAGTTGGTCCGTCTATAAGACGATTCCCCAACCGCAATGATTCTATGACAGAAAATTCCTGCATTCATGGCATCTTCAGAAGGTTAAACTTTTCCTTCAGCTAACTTTTCAGATAATGTAAGACAAACAAAGATTTACCACTAATGTGTTTGTATATATCTGAACAGAGAAGGTATGATATGACACATGTTGAGGTCTGTCTTCCATAAAAAATAGAAAGTAATTTTCTCTACACTTGTGTTTTGCAACATGAACCAGACTGATCAGTTTCTCTCTGGACATTTAACTTTGGCATAATGCCCTCAGAAGTTGCACTAACTCCAAGATTGCACAATTCAAGATTAACCACATTCTGATAAAGAGTCTACTTCTCATGCCACTTGTTATTCCTCCATTTTTCCTCCCCTTCCCATTTTATGGCTGTGGAAGGCTTTAAGATATATTTTCTTACCATGTCTTTAACTTTGATTAACAAGCAACGACGATGAACACATTTTACCTCTATGGGCTCAGCTTCATTAGATACCACATTCAGGAAATGCAACTTTTTACAGATTCAACGCAACCATTGATGTCATATAATCATCACGCATTTTTTTGCATCAGATGAGAACAGAGTTACAAGAGATAGCATGAACAAGAAAGAAAGCCAGCAAAAAAGCAATTTTCAATGCACATCAAGGGAATAAGTTACTGACACCAATTGTGTACACAAAAGAAAAAGAAAAAGTGTGAATGAATGGACAAATGAGTACCTTGGCATGTTTGTTTTTAAAGACGAGCAAAAAAAAAAAAAAAAAATGTTTGCACTATACAAGAAAATGAGTGAAATGAAAAAAAATGGAATATTGCACATCCGAAACATGAGCCGACCAATCTTGAGGAAGTAATGCACAATCACATGCAAAACAAACTCGCATTTCACTAATTCCAAAGTGGAAACATTCAAACATTCGTATCACTCACAAGAGACAGTCTGTCAAATTTTTGTCATGATAATATTCATCACTCTCAACAGCATGAACATATGAGAAAAACTTTCACCATTGGGTCCCACTTTATATGACAGGATACAGAGTAAATGCAAGAAAATATTTAGAACTCCTGAGATAAACTGAATTTTTTTTTCACTGAGTTGGAAACAATGAATAGCAGGCATTGCTGAGAGACAAGGACAGCCTTCCCTAAAATCAATTAAAAGCAGCTACTTTCTCTACCTGCAATAGTTTTTACACTCATGGCAAAATTTCCAAAACATTATCTCTGGGAAAATTTAGCTTTAGTTTTGACTTCATTCTCTGATATAGGAGGACATGGAGAAAAACACTTAACCACCTCCAGACCATTTTTCTACTGTGTATTTTCCTCCATACTGAAACATTTTAATAAGTCATGACATCTTTGACAGCTAACTCAGTGACAGGAATGAGGTTTTATTTGGGTAAAAAGAAGGCATATGCTCACCCCAATAACATAGTCTAGAGTCAATCAACTTACTGTAAAGACATACGTTTAAAGGACTTTGGTTTAAATTTAAAAAGACTACTAACTATTAGCTCAATTCTCAAAATAAATCTAACAACCTGAGACAGATCTGTGCAATTTGGACACACTAACAAAATCTCGAAGCCTACCACACAATCTCCCTTCAACCCGGTCACATCCAGAACACAATCATCATTTTTAAAAAATGTATAATTAGTGTATAAAGAATTTTGATGAATCAAAATTCGCTAGTTTCTCGCGAGGAAGGATCAGCATATCCTTATGATGTATGTGGTAACACTGCACTTTGACCGAGTACAAACTGATGAACACTGGTGAAGTTTTATAGACAAATGAAGTTTGTGATTTGATTAATGCCAAATGTGTGAATATGCTTTGCTGTCCTCCATGAAAACAAATTAATCCCAACAGTAACTAGAACAGTCAAGTGTTAAAAATTTAATTAACTCTTTGTCTGCCCATTATCATACAATATCTGCATTTGAATGGAAGTAAATTTCCAAGTTTGTATATTATGAATAGACTGCCTATGCTATCTCACATTCTGCACGCCCCCCAATTTAAGTTATACTTTACTGGGGGGGGGGGGGGGGGTGAGGGGTGAAATAGTGCGCTAATTACACAAGTACCTTTTAAATAGCATAAACCAGTTCACCATCAATCTTAGTAACAAGCCTAAATATGTAAAGTAACACTCAATTTTAATTCTTCACAGACATCAACTTATACAACTTAAAATTTCTTGCATTTTCTCAATTTCACCGTTGGGTCAGCACTTTTATCACTGAAATTACTTGCAAAAGCTTTCTTGAGCAGCAATCAGTATTATGTCATATGAGATACACGAAATGACAGTTATATCTGCACACACAGCTCGGCATGGAGATCAGCATTTTCCATGCAAGAGAACCAGCAAGATTAGCTGGTTGAGATTGTTAGCTTTTTCTTTCAATGCTAATTCTTTAAAACTTATCATGTTTTCCTTCTTTTTGTGTCACCATTGAAAAACTTTCCATGGATCTGAGTAACTTTTGTGTACTTTAAACTGATATTCAATACACTGTGTCAATAATACTTTAAGACAATGGAATAAATGCTTGCTGCTTCTGGTGTTTATATTGTGTAAAATTTCACTCTGTAAACTCTTCTGAATTTGTACTGATGGTTAACTAGTGTGAATAATATTGACAGGAAAATGTTAAATTGACTGAATAATCGAATTAAAATAAATACCTACCATATCATCACAAACAATGGCACTGTCTACCTATCTAAAGTGAGACTAAAGAAATTTTTAAAAATCATAAAAATGGAGACGATATAGTTCTCTCCTGTTCTCTTGCATATCACCCACACGGCATGCCACCTACCTGCAGTAAAGGCTGTTAATGAATACCTCTTAGATATTACAATAACAAGGTTTCATTGTTTAGTAAGTAATTTTCCAAAAACATATGGCCCCTGTAAATATATTTTGACCCTTAACCACTCAATCTGTTGAAATTATGAAGTTATGTTCTCTTCTATTTTCCACGACAAACTCAAGCATGGGCTGACATTTATTTTGGCAGAGAAAGAGTTGACAAGTTTTATCTTAACCCTCACTCTGCACGGGCATACCAATACGGCATGGTCAAGCTGACCGCACCGTGTGCAAGCCATATTTTCATGCGTCGGGTCACTGACCTCTTTGAACTACCGTCTTATTGCTCACTGTATCTCTTCTAAATCAAAGGTATTGTGACAAGGACATGTTAACCAGTGAAGCACTGGTCGGAATCACAAAGATTAAACTTTCAAAGGCTCTCCCGACACTATCCAAAGATGTAACATCGACATGGGAACTGTTGCTTAACAAATTTGCAATATTATCTCATTTTCTCACAAGCTGACCACCATCTAGAGTTGTCTTATCTGACTCATTGCCAAATAAGGGAAATGAGCAACCATCTGATATAAACAAAGCTATCTAATCATTATGTGTATGCAAAGTGGTGTTTTTTCTATGCTCATTTTGTAGAAAATTGATTGATTTATCATCTTAGAGATTTGCACTTTTAAAAGTTTCTCGGATTTAAAGATATTGCTTTTAATGTATGAAAAAGTGGCTTGAAAAAAAGGGGGCAAAATCTCTCAAAAATGACATGCTCTGTCTAGACCACTACATTAAAGCTTTGGGAATACAAACAATATCTTTAGCCACCTGAAACTGATAAAAAATAATCAAAAATGACATTTTTAAAAACAACGGATGTTTGCATGATTGTTTGGACATAATAAATTTACATTACTCATGCCTCACTTCTGCTGTCCAACTTTCCCTAAAAATTGAAAACATAAAAACTGCAAGATTATGCTCACAAATTATGAACAACTTCCACATCAGTAAATCTTCAGGACCAAGGAAGTGATCGAGGATGTTTCATTTCTAAAGACCGTCAATGAATGGGGAAAAAGAATTTTGACAAATGAATGTTCGAATTCCTGTCCAACTTTTGAGGCAAAGTAAGATGAAGGAAGTAATTTTAATAACCCTACACACCTTGCCACAACATAGCCTTGATAATAAAGGGAAAAAAAATATTTTATTATCTGTCCCACAAAATCTGAACATAAAAAGACTTTCAATTTTAAAATGTTAGGTCACAAGATTATTCAAAGAACAGAAATATAATGCAAGATGACAGCAGTGGTCAAAATCTATGTTTATGCTTGAAAAGAAACTGACCAAAACCCCTAAACAACAGACAACACCACCTGTGGTGTAAGTCAGATAAAAATCATAAAAATTAAAAACTCAACACAAAAATGGCAGTGATGCAGGTGAAGGTGATGATGAATGAAAACGGTGATGTAGTTCAGGGCAGAACTGACCAATGGAGTCATGTGCCTTTACAACAACTAATAAATAAATAACAAGAAAATACATGACTCAACAATACCACTATGATAATCATTGTTTTGTGGCTGATGCTAAGAAATGAGATGGCTTGGATGTCAAAGGTGATGATGTTTTATGATGTTCCGAGTTGCCTCCTGGCAAGTGATTTATGCTATGATTGGTAAAGCAGATACAGTTTCAGAGAGGTGGGGATGGGAAGGGAGTGCGTCTCTTGAAGTCTGTGTTTGCCTAGTTGTGTTCGTATCGTTCGCCGACATATATCCATGAGAGGGAGAGGTTCCGCTGTGGAGAAAGAGACCAACAGGTTAGTACAGTAGTTCCAAAAATGACATACTGACTTTCAGTTTCACAACACAAGGGTCTGCAAGTTCAAAAACATCTGCCCCCTATATAACTTTAACTCCTCTCCCCAACAGAGAATTAAGGTAATAATTATCACAAAGACAACAAAAATACAGTTCTCTCTATGAGTGCCTTGCAAAACTTAGGTCACAAACTCCAAGATAAATTCTTTAATAATATAAAGTATGAAATTTGCAATGAATATAAATAAAATTGTGAACACTGGTATTATACTCAGTGAGGACAATTTTCGAAGTTCAGCCCTACCTTTTCCAAACTGCATAGCATTTCCTGTAAAAAAAAAAACCAACCCTTCTAGTTCTACCTTCATGTGTCACATTCACTAAACATTATGAACTTGCTCAAATCTCTGTCTGCCACTTAAGTGACAGGTAGTAACATACATAGATCATTAGATGTTGTCATTCTTTCTTTTTTGAGGAAAAAATAATTAGGGACTGTTCACATATTATGTCATCAAAAATTTACTAATTTTGACACCCCCCCCCCCTCCCATCGTCACATGCCATCAAATGGCTATCCCCCCCTCCCCCATTTGATGACGTAATCAAAACTTGACAAATGACGACTAAAAATACCTGTAAAGTGCTGTTTGCTATTTATTTTAATTCAAACTAAGAGATTATAAATAAAATCAAATCAATAAGAGCTTTTATATAGCGCTTAATATCCACTTATGCTCTAAGCGCTTTACAAGGTATCCCTGACAGGCCGATTTAACCATTTAATACCATCTCAACTCACAAAGAGCATACAGAGAAGCTGCCTGACAAAGATCTGACAAGATCTTTCCACTACCTATATATATGTCAGGTACCGGTTTTACAGACTAAGGAAGTTAAAGGTAAATTGTTTTCCCATTGCAACTACAGCGGACAGGTTCAAACTCGCAACCACCGGATTACAAATCTGACGCGCTAACCACTGCGCTACGCTGCCTCCCAAATTATAAGATAACATTGATCTGACTCTCTGAAATTATATATAATGCAAAAATAGAACCAAAATTATACTAAACTTAAAACTGTTGCAAAATAATAAATTTTATGCAACACAGGGCAAATTTATTTCAATATTTTTTAGAAATAATGCAATTTTTATAATGAGCATCATACATGTAACAATGTCAAAATTATGCAAAGTATGCAAACCAAGGGAAATTATGCAAAAATAGAACCAAAATTATACTAAACTTAAAACTGTTTCTTCTTTTTCAATTTTACCAAACCACATTGATGACATCATCTTTGGGCTAAACCCCCCCCCCCCCTCCATGTCATCACTTGTCATCATTCAAGAGAACCCTTAAGTTACCTTATGTGATGATATAATATGTGAACGGTCCCTTAGCTATCTAGAGAGATATGGCTATCGTGAGGGATGAGGTGGGTTGGTAGGCGGGCTGATAATCTATACAGAAAGGTATGAGTTATAAAACATATTATATGCCGAAAACTCTGCGACACCCACAAATCCTAAAATATGCCACAAAACGCAGACACATGCAGTTTTCATATAAATCAATTTCTAAAAATGTAATTAGCAATGGACTAATGAAATTTTTGATCCAACATATTATTGTAATGCCATGCTCAGTGAGGACAATTTTCGATGCTGACAGCCCTACTGTCTCCACATCAAGTTTTGTAGTCCTTCTAATTGTAAAATTTGTGACTTTTCATTTTGCTACCGAAGAAAAAGCAATTAATCCAACTAGCCAACTATATAGGCTACTGGGTGATCATCAATTTCTGATCACAGAACTCCAACATCCACAACAATACATCAGGGATCTTTATACTATTAATTGGACAAAATTTGGGATTCTGAGTGAAAATTCACGATAATCAATAGTGAACATAATTATTCACATGTCCCTACCTTAAATTAATATGCAGATTTCAACTACAAGCATGTATTTTATAATATTTATACAGTTTTTCTCCCATGGCACATGAATTTTTTGTTCGTATCTTGTTCACCACAAACTGGGAATGTAAAAATCAGTGCGTGCTGAGAATCTGGGATAGCTCGTATTATTTTCAGGAATTCAGGAGGTCTAAAATCTGGATAATCTCAGATTTTCAGGGACAGTCTGTGATTATAACCCACATCAATGATGATCAGGCCATACGAGACCAAATCGCTCACTAAGGGCCATTTTTATAAACATTCATGTAAAGGCGGGAAACAATCAATATGTTTGCTCCCCAGAGTTTTGCAGAGAACACACTTAGGTCAAAATATGACTCGGTTACCACTGGCTCAATGTGAATGATTGGGTCTTCTTACATATTCTCAGCCTCTGTGAGGGACATGTCCTACTTACAATGTTACATTAGTTACATGTAATTACCTGAAGACAGTGAAGTTTGTTATTTCAGAATTAACTGAATTTACTCCGTATTTATTCACAATAATTAAAACTGGGATTAAAATATCACTGTTTTGGAAGTGGCAAGCATTATGGCTAACGCTGATTATCATTATGCTTATTGTGAATGCCACAAGACTCACTATACTTCATGCAAAGATGTTCCCTGCTCCAGACTGGCAATATTTGATAGTATACGAGAATTTACAAGACCAATGAGAAAGGTCCTCAATAAGAATTAGTTTAGAGACATCTGATTTCATCTGCGTCGTTCAACTACATTAAATAAATGTAGTAATTATAGCTTTTATTCAAATGACCCGTAATATTAAGCAGTTACCAGCCAAGTTTAAGAGTACTGAGGCTCACTTCGGGCACAGCTGTGTTGTGAAAATAATGCAGCTTGATTTGGTTCTGCTCAAATCACTCAGCAAAACTGTTAGTGTTACACATAGTTTATACATCGGCAATTCTCAACATTAATTTACATTGTGCCTGCTTTGCTTTCTGTACTGTAAAATCTGTGGCATGGACAACTTTTTCATGCTTCCCCCCTCCCCCCGGCAGTTTCTTTGAATTTCTTCTGAGGCGGATGTTCTTTGAATTCCAGCAAACGTTCTGCAGTACATTTGAAACCCAAACATCACCTTGTACTTGCAGGTTGCATTCTTTGGTCCTTTTTTTTTTTTTTTTACCCGTAATCTCAAAACAGGATGTTCTCTCATAATCCTCTAACACCCCCCCCCCCCCCCCATATTGATACGAAATTTTTAAAAAGGTTACAAAAACAAAAAGCTACACAAAAGAATGGTACTTACGGTCTAGCCCTCCAATGTATTTCATGCTGATCTCGCAGTGGCCCCATACAGCGCTGACTATTGGGTAGAGTTTTTTCCCTTTGAGACCTCTGAAGGCTACTCCTAAATACTGTCCATCTACAACAAAACTAAGAGTTCCTTCATCCATGTCTAAGACGACTAGAAAATGGTCCGGTACCACAAAGTTCTCATCAGAGTTCAGTAATGTGGGGTATGTTACCCCAGGAGTGTTTTTCATGTCATGGTAGAGTTTGTTTCTACCCAGATCCCAACCCCAGGAGTCTTTGTTACTGCCAACGAGGCTCTGGTAACCAACACAGTGCAGTGGTGCATCACTCGTGGCCACTCCAACAACTGCATGAGTGCCTCTTTGGCGTGTGCTCCAAAATATCTCCCACACGTGGAGACCCCTGGTATATCCAAACCTGCCGCGGATGCAGTCTGTGCTTTGTGCAACAGGATGTCTATGGAAAGTCATCTGATCATCGTCCTTCACAAATATATTCAGCGATCTATCATCAGCATTCCAAGCATGTTTAATTTGAACTTCCCTTGATGATGGTGGCATGTCCAGCAAAGCATCTAGCCGGCTGGGCTTTTGAAAATCTGGATTGTATGCAGGTTCGCGATTTATGGCCTTATATGTGGGCTCTCTAGCACTGGAGATGGTCTTGATTCCCCCTGAGACTTTCTGCCCCATGTTCATCCTTTGCTCTCTTAGTCCCCCTATGTTTGTATCTACGTGCAGACACACAAACATTCAAAACACAGAAATAGATGGGAGTATCACTGATATGCACTAGGATTTAAATTATAATTCACAAGGGTCTTTCAACTTTAAATTAACATGTGATGTAAAAATGATTTTTCAAGTAACTGCTCTTTTCAGTCATTTTATTACACAAGCAGTTTAATTCACATTAAAATACGTAATCAGGTCTGTGTCACTTGCACTGTTGCCTACAACAGAGAAAACAGGGTCACAGAAATATCAAGAGCCTGCAATTCATTGCGTCAATTTTAATAAAGATCAGCAGTCCCACTGCAAGGTCATCTTCAGAACAATTAAAATGGTATTTCCTTGTACTTGTTCAAGACTGACTTGTGGAATCTGAAAATCACAAACAATAACAAATTCAAAATAAATCGTCGAAAAAAAAAAAATTAATCAAAACTGACACAATAAGCTTGGATTTAATTGAAAAGTTGAATTAATGATAAGAAATCAAGACAGAATTTGAATCCATAGAATTTGTCTTGGACTAAGACCGCCATTATATCTACTCACTGTCCAACATTTATTAATCAAATAACTAATACTAATAATTGCTTGTTATATTGGTTACTATTATTTGCTTTTAAATGAAAACAGATCTTTGGTTTACTTTTCTAATAAGTGTAGACCTACATTACCATTCCAATACACAAAACCAATCAATTTCAATAATACTAATGCATGTATAATTTAAAGCGGTTTCTTCAAAGACCGACTGTAAATATTACAATCAATGTTTAACTTCAAATCGGCTGACCAGAAATAGCTTGGCATGTAACGTTTAAGGCAAGCACAGTGTTAAATTTTTTTCTTCCCAACATCAGTTATAGAACTTATAACTAACTATAGTCCCTATGCCACAACAACTGTGACAAAGAGGGTTTTTCTATAATGGTTTGAGCCACAACTTTTCAAATTAAGTGCAAGCCTACAACAAACAACGAAGTGGGTGATGTTTCACTCACTGAAACCTAACCTAGACTACATTGGTTTCCCCTGACAACAGCTGCATACCAGCCCCAACTATATCATAACATCAGTTGAGATTTCCTATGAATAGTGACGTCAGGTAATATTTTCATTAGGCAAGCCAATAGCTGTACACATTTATTTAGAAGCCAATCATCAACAAGAATATACTTGGCACAAATTACTAAAATAACTTTAAAGGTGAGGAAACTGCGGCCTCTGACCTAGATTCTTTGTTCAAAGGTTTTACATTTTCCAGTGCGGGGAATTCTTTTTCCGCAGCGCCATGTTTTTGAACTTCACCACACAAAAGCCGATTTCTTGTCCAAGATCTAATGTTGCTTGAAAATACAGATGTATTCATTCTGACAGTTCCGACCATTTTTATTTAGCTGGTGGGTAGTATCTTCTACAACTTTCTGCAATTCATGCAACTGTCAATGATTTTATTTTTCCCCCTTTTTTTTTTTCAGAGTGTTTATCCACCGATATCGTCGGATAAAATATCCCTAAGGATTTTTTTAATCCGCCAGTATAAATTTTGTATTTGCGAGTGGTCTCCCCTGATTCGAACCCTTCTTTGTCTTTCTCCCTTGTTCCATCTTGATCAACATTCGTATTGCTCGCATGTTGTAAACCATGGCATGACTGAAACTGGAGAGGCTTTTCTGAATAAAAATGGAATGTTATTGATTAAATGGATACGAACTTTCAGATCTATCTAATCAGTAAATATGGTTTTCTTAGCTTAATCATGCTTATTTCATAAGAATTCCCTCACAATTGCACAAGATCCTCAGTTGCATAGTGGTTAACATCTTCACCTGTCAGTCAGGGGACAGTGGTTCAATTCCCAGCAGGGTGGGTTTCTTTTGTCTTTTCTTATGAAAGTATTTTTATCAGCAATCAATCTGTTTAATGCTTTTTATAATCGAAATGTTTATCCGTCGATATCGACGGATAAAATTTTCCCTAGGATTTTTTTTATCCGTCAACATAAATTCTGTATTTGCGAGTCATCTCCCCTGATTTGAACCCTTTCTCCGTCTTCCCCCCTTGTTCCGTACGAGCCTACATCCCGACGCGATCAATGTTCATATATTGGGCGAGTGTTGACAACTATATGGAAATTGGACAGACTTGGAATTTTATTGATTTAATAGATGACACGAAGGTTCAGGTGATATGGGTTTCTTGGTTTGGTCATACTTATTTAGTAAGACTTTTCTCGCAAATAGTCAGGGTTCTCAATAGCGTAGCTGTTAGCATCTCTGCCCGTCAATCAAATGGCAGTGGTTCAATTCTCAGCACGGCAGCTTTTTTATCTTTTTTTTGTCACGTCTTTTTATTAGGCATCAATTTTTTTTTTTTATCCAAGAACAATGACGGAAGAAATTCAGTTGTTTTTTTTGTATCTACCTGCCAATCGGGGGGTACAGTGGTTCGATTCTCAGCGGGGTAGGGTGTTTTTTTTTTTTTTCTTATAGAAGTCTTTTTATCAGTAATCAATGTATTTGGTAATTTTTTTAAATCCAATAACATTAGGAATAAATCCAGTTTGCATGTTTGTTTGTTGTTGTTGTTGTTTGTCATTCGTCAATAGTGCCGATAGTGTTGCCGTATAAACCTGGGCAGTATCCGTCGATAATGTTGATGGATAAACCTGGGCAGTATCCGTCGATAATGTTGACGGATAAGGGCGGCCATTTATAATATATCTGACAACAATAATACTATTAATAGGGAATAAATCCAGTTCGTTTGTTTTCGTAATTAGTCAACAAAATTCCTGTGGATAAACCTGAGCTTTATCCGCCATACTGTTGGCAGTTAAACCTGGGCAGTATCCACCGACAATCATGGTGAATAATGGTGGCCATTTCTTTTTCAAGATCTCTCAATCTATTTTTATATTTTGTAAAACAAATTTAATACCTGGAAAGTGCAGCCAAAAATTAATAAATAATCTTCTTACCAAGTTTCTTTGCATTTCGTGCATTTTTACCATTTTTTCATAATTGTTGAAAAATGCTAGAAATTGTTAGGCAAGGGCAGCGACTTTGGGTTTAGTGAGTAGGACACCATGACTGCAACTATCATTTCCTACTGAAAAGAAAAACTGCTAGTCAGCTTGCATAATAAAATATGAAAGTCTTATTTTACAAAATAAAATATATCCTAAATTTCAACAAAGAACATTCTTTCTTCTGTAATTCATTTTGTTTGTTTTTTTTTAAATTTCCGCCAAGAGACGCTGCTCTATCATCATAAATATGAAATGTTCTCAAACCTCACTTCCACAGTTCAAACACTGAGTCCATCTCAAAATCAAATGAACATTTTATAGCCTAATATCAATATGACACATGATTTGTACTGATAAGTGATATGTTATAAACAAAGACAGTAAACAATCTTCCCCTGAATCTAAGAGTAGGACCTCTCCTGTTTTAGAGAGTTCCCACACTGACAGCATTAATCTTGTAAGCATTAACCTACATTCATTGATTCCTGCTGCAGAATTCCCATTCTGCTTAAAATGCTAAAGAGATCCACTCATTGCCCCATAAACACAAAGGCCACAGAGATAAGGCTAAACAGCTGAGCCCTCACAGAATGAAGGAGTATACGCAGTGGCAAGTGACGACTAAAATCTCTTTGTTCGGTGGCAGTCGTATTTCGCTTTGTAGCACTGTCGGTTTTTTTTTTTTTGTGTGTGTATGGCAACGATCGATAACTGGATCGAGACTCTAGCTTTCTCAAAAACTGAAATACAAATCGTGTTTTGACAGCGTTGCCATTTGGACATGGAAATCCCAAGAACAAGTTCCATCGGGAGGACACTGATGACGAATGTCTTTGTGTGACAAAGCCATATGCCGTTTGTCCGAGATGGAAATTCTGTCAGCTTTGAAACAACGTCGTCTACAAAAAGCGAAGGAAAAATAACAGGGTTCCTTACCTCAACGCCGCTCTTTCAGAGGTCATTGTGCCACAATCAAGCCTTAATAATGACCCATTGAGTGATGGTTACGTCAACAAATGCCTGCTCTGTTGTATCAGCCCTCCAAGCGTTTACGTCGGACCAGGCCAGGGTCAGAATCAACGGTTGAATGACTCACAAAATAAAGCCTAGCCTGAGCCGGGGGCCATAGTAGTTTGCCAATATGGCCGCCATCTCGGTGTATCACGTGACTACACAAGCTTTGTACGTCAGTGTGTTCGCCGATTTAATGATCTTTACGCGAGGATTAGGCCTCGCACCGAGAAGGTACACATCTTATGTCATGCGTGTCTTGTTCTCTTTTAATCAAATTTATTTACCCCCCCCCCCGGTGTTTTAAATTAGAACTGCATCAACAGCGAATAACGGCTGATGAAAAGACTCAATATCTCAAAGAAACCAACAGAGCCACTAGACGATGGCAGCGAAGTACGGGCCTTTTATTTACTAACTGGGGTACCCGACGTTGGCCAGGATAAATCTTTCGATTATTTTCAGTTTGGTTTTTTTGGTGATTAGGGTGGGTCTGTTTCGTCCTGTCCGTTTCTAAGTTCTTTAGGTTTATTTACTCGTGTGCTTCTGTTTGTTAAATTTTTAATGCGCACGTCTTATTTCACTCCCCTTGCGCGTTCATGCCCTGCACACCCCGTCAGTATTTGAGGCGAAGAGTGTCATGAAAATGACCAATAATTTGTGCTTCGGACAGTCTATTAGTGAACACATCGCAGGAAGTGGATAACGTCATGTGTTCGTGGAAAAGAAGGGTGGGGGGGGGGCGAAATTAGCGACACAATGCAAAGTAAACAAAATACTTCCCCAACATTTGGAGAAAAACCACAGAAAAACTGTGGGGTCGTAGCGAGGCTTAAAGCAACGTCAAAAATTAGGCTATTTGCTAACAACTTTTTCATTTTGCCAGTCGTTAACTTTGTATGAACGGTGGTAGGTCATGTTAAAAATCCCGCGAATTATAAGAGCCGCATGACCATGAGTGTGCAGCCCGTGGAAATATTGTTTTCAGAGTTTTGGGTGTTTTGTTTTTTTTGCTTCATCACAGTTAATATAAAACGTAAATTTTATAACAAATTTCAAGCTTTAGTTTGCTGGTTATGAACTGAGGAGACTCCACTGATGGTTTCAAACGTAAGTTTAATGTTTATGGTTAGTAAAAAATATTTAAGAATTTAAATCCTAATTTTAATGCTAGATCTGAGTGAGGCATTGTTCTCTAGTGCTGAGGGAAGGAATGATGGGAGGCTGGGGGGATTAAAGAAATTTTGGGTCAGCTACCTCACTCAGGTACATTCACGCACGGTAACACAAGACGTTGAACATATTGTGCAAACCTAAGCTTAAAGAACATGTTCTGATCTTGTCAGATTCACTTGTTCATGACATTCACACGTTTTTCTTAGCGCACTGTCCTTTTGCACCGCTTCTCAGAGGTGTATAAAAACCAGCGTTTTTTCACACCGCTTTTTCCGCATGCGCAAACACATTGTTGTGACTATACTTCACTTTCGTCCGCTGGTTATACAAAGGAGCCTAGGCTTACACAGAGTCACACATCTGCACTTGATTAGTTGATCTCGTCAATCGTCAATCTTCACTGATTCATTTGCGAACGGCAGCATACTCAATTTTAAAACTTGAAATTTCACCAGTTTTGTTATGAAGGTTGGAAGTTCGTTTGCAAGTTTTGACAACTTCTCACGAGCGTTGAAAAACTTTGAAGAGTCAACATACACTTGTTTTTCAATCTCAAATTCCGAAACGCTTGAAGGAAAAAACAAATCCAGAAAGAGAAAACTCGAGGATCGAATTTGTAGCAAAATGAACATCGAGAAAGAACGGCGGTTGTTTTGCACCTCTCCAAAGCGGTGAGAAAGAACGACGGTTGTTTTGCACCTCTCCAAAGCGGTGAGAAAGAACGGCGGTTGTTTTGCACCTCTCCAAAGCGGTGAGAAAGAACGGCGGTTGTTTTGCACCTCTCCAAAGCGGTGAGAAAGAACGCCGCCTTTTCTTAGATGTTCCCGAAGTTCACGGCCGTATTTAATACGTTCAGTATTGTTAAAACAATCATCAGTCAATATTTTAAAAAAATTTGGTAAATATAGCCTATTACTAAGTGTACTTTGTGATTACTGAAACTAATACAAGTTAACAGTTTAAAAAGCTGCATACATGTCGCATACAAGTATTTCTTGAAGGCTGTGGGCTGCAAAACTGTGTTTTCTATTCACCTGAATATTTTTAATAGATGTCTTTGTCGCATTGGCGACGTAAATCCTTTATCACAATACCGTAGCGTGCGTCAGATTTTTCTGATAAAATTGCAATCTATCTAAGCAGTTGATTAGAGACATTGAAACTGAAAGCATTGAATCATCTTTTATTTTTATTTTAGGAAAATGGGAGAATAATCTATTATATATTTCAGTAACTTGCAACCTTTGGCATGACTAACTGACCAAACTATACACTCTTCAGGCCTTAAATTTGGCAGGAAGGTGACAATTGAGATAAGGAAGATGATGGCTATAATTAAAATTGTTTACTTCAAGCACGTATTTTAAAAAAATAACAATGTTTATTGCTATGTAACATCTGTATTTTTGCATATTTGTTTCGTAATATTGTAGTACCGTGCATGTCATAAAAAGTAACCGTATCAACTTATCAAGCGTTCAGTTTGGTGCGTAGTGTTCTGGTGCTCATGAGTTCTGAAGCAAGACTGCAGATTACTACTTTTATTGTAAGAGAGAGAAGGGGGGGGGGGGCATGACTGTTTATTCCGGGCAATGCCCGATATGTACTATTGCAGTTCTTTAGCACAACATCTGGAATTACCCACGTACATCCACGTAAATGGTCATTATTTAATGTGAGCCTCTGTAATTTGTGACCAGTAGGATGGGGCTTACTATCCCTAGTTTTGTAATACACTTTTCTGGTTTACATATTATGTGAGAGGATGAACGATTTTCTATTTTTAATATGTGCTTTCATGGTAACGCTAGTGCGTGAGTAAGGGACGGCCACTCATAGTAGTTTAGGGACACTTGGCCGAGTACCATTAATTGGATTATTTCCCTTGTAATACTAGCGCGGGACCCGTTATTCACATCACGGTGAAAAGCGCGCATTTTGATTGGTCAGTTGGAAATGTTGACCACCGGGCTTCCAACTCTTATATCATGGCTTTAAGTTTCTTACAACTCGCTCCTTCGTTGTTATCCACCGACAGAAAGACGGGAACCCGAATTCATTGTTGAGAGTAGGCAATACCCTATCGGTACAATATAGGTATTTATGATAACGTTTGTTATCAACGGAGATACGTCATATTAATGGACTGAAATATCCCACACAAATCTGGCAAATGTTGTTAGTCCTGACTCTTTGAAAATTTATATTAAAACTATTACCGGGTTTCTGGTATAAGTAGTCAGTTAGAATTTTAGCAGCAAGTTTCTACTTTATAATGGTACCAATTTTGTTGTACTTTGATGCACATATCCTATTGAAATAATTAATAAGAGGGTCTCGGATTTAAAGTAAACTATGAGTTAGACGCATGTTATCCCCGATAATTCCAACCTGGGTCAAATTTATTCAATTATAGCTGGAGGGGACCATAGCGTAATTTCTGCAGTTTACTGGGATATCTAATTGACTTTTGTGCGCACCCTTTTAACCGCTCTGTGGATTCGATTGTGTTAGGACCCTAACCTGTTATGTTGTTCAGCTGGACTCAATGTCCGAGCCTTTCACTTGTCCAAACACTGGACTACGTACTAGCTCTCTCGGACGTCCGCGCTGGCTCATAAATAAGATGCCAGTTCGAGTGGTCAGTAGACATGGAATGAGGGAAGAGGCAATAAATACTAATTTAGAACGAATGTTGAATGAAATCAAAACAATAAAACAAGTCGCTGACAAAATTACTACGCCTATTAAAACTAAAGCAACAGTCAATAGCCCGGTGAAACGCACTAGGAAAAAAATAAACAGATTAGGGGTCCTTTCTCCCAAGTTGGTAATATCTCAAGAAGTTACTGACAATAAAGATAAAAATGGCGAGATTGAGATACCAAGGATGACTAGGAATAAAAGAAAGAAGAGACAAGATGCCGATCAAGATAATCCATTGGAATGCGGGGGGAATCCGAAATAAAAAACCGGAAATTCTAGATTTAATAAATGAACAAGATCCCACCATGGTACTAATCCAAGAAACCAAATTGGGGGGGAACCACAAGTTTCACATAGTTGGCTATGAAGTAGTTAGGCATGATAACCCAAATTTTCAAGCAGGAGGGGGGCTAATCACTTTAATTAAAAAAGGAATAAACTACAGTGTACATAAAATTCATATCGGAATTAAACTTGAACGTCAGACAGTCAGAATTATGGTAAATAGCCAAACACATCTTTATGTAACCAACCTATATATTAGGCAGCCCTCCGAAATCACCCTTGTAGACCTAACAGAACTGGACAGAGACGTAGACGCAAACCACATTATAGGGACTGACAGTAACTGTCATAATCGTTGGTGGGGGGGTGAGAAAGAAGACACTGGGGGACTAGTGATAGAAAAATATATACTGGAAACCGATAAAATATTATTAAATAATGGGTCAATCACTAGGTTAAGCCACACGCACACACAAAAGGACAGTGCCATAGATCTGACTATGGTAGATCAGGGAATTGGGATACCTATAGGTAGTTGGGAAGTTTACGGAGACACATTGACTTCAGATCACTTCCCAGTTATAGTTAAACTAGGAGTAGAAACTGAATATGAAAACAATACAACAAGTAAAAAATTCAACTTTAGAAAAATCAACTGGGAAGTATTTAAAGAAGAAACCAAAAAGATTATAGAAGAACAGATCTGGGACGACGACATAGACATACATGCAGCCAACATACAAAATTTTCTAGAATCTGCTATACGAAATGCCAATGGGGAAAATCCCCATTATGGCAAAGTAGTAGTTCCAGTAACCCCAAACCCAAAGAGACAGGTGCCATGGTGGGATAAAGACTGCAGAGATATTAAGAATGAAAGGAAAAATGCATTTAAGAAGTATAGAAAAGACAAAACCTTAGAAAACCATCAAAAATATCGAACGATTAGAAATAAAGCTACCGCAGTCTTTAGAAGAAAACAACAAATATATTTCGAAAATTTCTGTGCAAACCTCAGAATGGACACGCCGCAGAGTGAAGTATGGAAAAAGATTTTAAAAAATGGAAGGGAATTACTCTTCTTTAAAAGTTGCCCCCCTTAAAGAAAATAATGCTATTATATATCTTTCAAATAAAGAGAAAACAAATAAGTTGGCCTTATTTTACCAACAACTTAGCCAGGGGGAGGAATCAGATTTTGGAATTAACACATTACTATACAAGAAATTTGACCCAACCGATGATCCCTACGATGACCCGTTGACCATGGGAGAACTCCAGGGAGCGCTAAATGGGAAAAGGGGAGACTCCGCCCCGGGGGGGGGATGGGATCACCTACACTGCCCTCAAAAACACCTCTGAAATATTTAAGGTCGCGCTCCTGGAGTTCTTTAACCGCATCTGGGAAACGGGACAGATACCCTTAACATACAAACACGCACATGTAGTGCCCATCCCAAAACCAAACAAGGATCCGCATGACCCGGCATCATACCGGCCCATCTCATTAACTTCACACATAGGTAAAACATTAGAAGCCATTGTCAAAAATCGGTTACAATCTTTTATTGAAAGGGAGGGAATCATTTCAAACAAACAGGCAGGTTTTCGTAGGAACAGACAAGCACTAGATAATGTAGCCTACTTAGAACATTACATTAAAGCGGCTAGGGGAAGTAGACGTAGCACAGTAGGAGTCATATACTTAGACATGAAATCTGCATTTGATATGGTTAAGAGGGAAGGGATTCTACAAAACCTAAATTTATTCGGAATTAAGGGAAGGTTGTATAATTACATTTTAAACTATCTCACACACAGAACCTTCCAAGTTAGAATAGGACACACATTTTCTGAAACACATGTGCAGCCCCACGGGACCCCCCAGGGAGGAATTCTGTCGCCGATCCTGTTCAACATTGCAGTAAACCATATCCAAAACGTAAAATTACATTCTGAAACTGAAATACTGCAATATGCCGATGACATAGCTATCTTTAGGAAAGGTAAATTGGGCAAAGTAACACGCAGCTCATTACCAAAAGTTTTAGAAAACGAGGCAAACAATATTATTGAACAGTTAGGATATTTGGGATTAAAAGCAAACGCCTCGAAAACACAATTAGTCTTTTATAACTCAAAAAAGAATGGAAAAGTCCAAATTCAAGGCACCCCTGTACATTCCACGTCATCGGCAAAATTTCTGGGGGTCATTTTGGATCGAAATTTAACATATAGGGAGCAGATCGGTGACAGAGCCAGAAAGAGTTTGGGGGCCTTAAATGTAATGAGAAGGATTTCCGGCTGGAGATACGCCGCCCCCTTCAAAACTAGGCTTCTCCTCTATAACAACTATATTAGGGCTAGATTTTCATACGGGGAGGAGCTCTATCACACAGGAAACAAAACTAGCTTAGACAGCCTGGATTCTATACAGTACTCAGCCCTTAAAAATCTTTCACAAATACACAGTGGACCCAGTCAATTAAAATTAAATGCGGCTCTTAAAATACCCCCTTTACATCTGGAAAGAACTAAAAGCATTCTGAAATACTGGGCCAGAACAAAATTAAATCCAGGCAACCCTATAAACATCATCATTGAAAATTATGAACTGAAATCCAACTTAAACGAAAGCCGCGACTAGACACATTAAGAAATAAAAGTTTAATCCATAACATGATTGATTTATCCCACAAACTCGGGGGCGGTAATCTCCAGCTGGACTGCCACCTCCCACTTCCACCAACCTGGGGGCTCGCGGGACTCACCTTAGACACCGCCCTGGCAGATGAAATCAGTAAAAAACTAGATACACCTACCATTATGAAAGCCAGGGTGTACGAACACATAGAAAGATACTACAAACACACAGAGAAGATTTACACGGATGGGTCGAAGACAGAGGACGGGCGTGTGGGATTGGGCATCTACAGCACAGACACAGACTTAGATAGGTCAATCAGAATCACAGACAACACGAGTATACTCACCGCAGAGCTACACGCAATACAACAAACACTTATAGAATTGGACGCCCGCCGGATCACGGACCGACGGGTGACCATTCTTACAGACTCATTATCAGCCATAAAGACAATACAGACAGAAAGCCAGTCTAACAGCAAACACAACATGATACACAGCATTATCACACTTGTAGATAGGATTTTCAGATGCGGTACAGACGTGGTCCTGCTATGGATACCGGGCCACGTGGGGGTCACCGGGAATGAACGGGCCGACCTCCTGGCTAAGAGTGCCACAACAAAAACAGAAATTTTAAACATTAAACTAGATAAAAGTGACATCTATAGTCTAATTAAAAAACATATAAATGAAATTTGGAAAACTGAATTTGAAGGATACCTAAATCAAAAAGTAAACATAATAAAGCAGATATATCAGAACTGGGAAACATTTGTTATGGATTTTAGCACTCCCAGCGAGCTAGGCCTAAATACCCTAAGAATAGAAACTTGTAGACTTAGGGGCAACTTTAATTGTAATCTCTGCGACGTGCCCATGACGACAGAGCACATTCTTTTTAACTGTAAGAAAAATGTAATAGAAAGGAATAAACTCAAAAGGTTATTTAATGAAACGAAAAAACCATTTACATTGGCCGGTGTCTTGTCTCTTGTAGACAATAGTTTTAAAAAAGAAAAAAGGGCCCTTGTCAACAAAATAAATCTATATGTTGACTGTAACAAAGCTGGCACCCCTGACCTGGCAGATCATGGTAGCAATGGCACCACTCAAAATCCCATCGCGGAATAGCGTGCTGAGGTCGGCCACCGGTGGGGGCCGGAGGCTGGGTGACGCCGTTTCAACCGCGCACGGACTGACAGAGGGCTCGCCAGCTATAAATATAAAACAAATAAATATATACGTAACTACAATATTTTAATTAAAAATTCTTAAATAAATAAATATATTAATATACAAACACATTGTTTTGTGATATAAATTTATTTTAGAACAGTTATCCTTTTATCTGCCAGGGCCGACAGACTCTTTCTGCCGACCCAGCCATACAGGCAGAAACAATGGCCTCGGATGTCTATTGCACCCGGGACCACCCAACGCAGAGTTTTTAATAAGATCCCTGAAATTATGCTCTGCTGCGGGACTAGACTTGGTGCCGCCAGGCTCCCTGGCGGCACCAAGAACTAAAGACCAAAATTCAAAAACTCTAGAGCCCTGCTAGGTCCTAATATCTTATTACTTGTTTTAACTGGGGCTCCAGAAGAAAACAATCAATTAGTGACATGTTATATTGGCTATAAAGGGATCAAACTCCTGAAAGGGACAGTGTCCTAGAACTGCTCCTCTACCTTCCCCTTTCTCCTGTCTTGTCCTTGCCCTTGCCTTGGCGCATCCCAAAAATTAATAAATATAAAATACCACGAAGAATGAAGACAACAACAGAAAGAAAGAAAGAAAAAAGAACAACAACAAGAAAGACCAAAGAGAGAGAAAATCAAGAACAGGGGGCCAACAGCATTAGGCTGAGGCCCCCGAGAAACAAAAGAACTCATCCAGTGGTCAGTAGACTCCATCAAAGACGCCGCAACAATAGGAAGTACAAGTGGACCTTGCAGTACAATAGATCGGCGGCGGCCTGCCGTGGCGCGCCTCGCCCAAAACATGGCCTAGTCCAGTTGCGCCAGTAGCAGAGAGACTTTGGCTTATGGCTGGTTGGGCTTTTTCTTTTTGCTTGGTAGGGTTCTCCTATGCCTTTTTTGTTTGGTAGTGATACCTTTGTTAGGCTTTTTGAATAAATAAGATTGCCAGCATAACCCTGTGTTTGTGAACCCACGCAGTAACCACATTAGCCACTCGTAGTTCATCCAACACATACAACTCACTTATGACATGTCAAACTGTAAGCCTCTTTACCTGGAGATAACAGTACCGTCCGCTGGGAGGGGGGGGGGCTGATTGCGTGACATGCTTATTTGAAATCAGAGGAGAACAAAATTCGTCCGTGTTGAAACTGAATGATATTACAGACTTTTTTTTTTTTTTTTGGTTTCTATACTTTTCGTGAAAACTAGTGAAAATCGACTTGAGATAATGTTCCTTGTCGTCGTCCAGTGCATGCACAATAAATAATGAACTCTTTCATGGAAAGAAGTTGCATGTATTAGTACAGTATTACCTTGTGTCGCATAATCATTTACAGAAACAGTGGTTACACTTTTTTCGCTTCCCGGTCACTGAGACTGGATAATAGCAAAGGCCCTGTAGGCAAAACAATCTCGTCGTAAATTGTCAATTTATACGATGTCATTTCGGGAATTCAGACAGGCAGCACAGAGGTCCAAGGTGGGAAATGTCCATAAGCAAATAACTTCCTTCATCTGAAGAGATTCTATAGCTGAGTAAGATGGGGCCTTTGTTTTGTCAACTTACACTTATGAGTGGCTGAAAATCTACCAAGGCCAAAAAAAAAAAAAAAAGTGACAAACTGAGCTGTGTGGCCAGATTTGAGTTTTGTTTACACAGTGAATTTTTGTATTGGAAATTGCGAGGGCTACAGACATAGAACTCAGTTTAATATCATATTCATATAATATGCAAAAAAAAAAAAAAAAAAGCCTAGCCATCCCACTTTGAAGACTACTGATGTGTGTGTTTTTAAAAGGGCAAATGCATTTTATGGGCAGGGGAAAATCAAATAAGAGGCTTAAGACGGATTTCTAACATCACGGGCTATCTAATTGTGCCTTGCATTTGCAGCCAATTGGTCGGTTGCAGATCAGTTATAAATATGAAAAACATGTCTTGATCGATGAACAGACTCAGAATCTTTCAGAAAGAGATAGGGTTTGGCTTCCAGCAAAGGATAGGTATTTGGCCGTGGTGCATTTATAATCATTTATTTGGCTAAATAGTCACTACTACCTGTTAGGGAAATTGACCATTACTTGGTGAGTACTTTGACCAAAGATATTACAATTGACAAGCTAAGACAGCTAGTACTTTTAGTGTGGACAGATTTCGCACCGCCACCCAGCAGCAAACGCGCGCAAGTCATGAAAAGTGCCGTATTTTACAAAGTCAAATAGGGAAAATATTGAATTTTGTACACTGTTCAGTGATGGCAATAGGCCTTGATTGATGTCACTTATTTTGGAATTATAACCTCAATCGTTGTGGGGAAACTCTGGCTATTTGTTCTTTTTTTTTGTTTTAGTTGCAGTAGCACTGTCACAATATTTTGCATCATAAATTTAACATTGTATCAAGCATTCTTTCCATACTATGTGCCATGGACCCCACCCCCGATCAGCACGCACATTGTGTGCACGGTTTGTTTAGCGGTGCGAAGAAGACAGTGTCTTATCTTATCGTTTCTAGTATCTTTGCTTTGACTCACTGACCGCAATGAATTTTCTTTAAACATTTGATTAAACGGAAAAAGCATTGAATGATTGATGGTAGCTGTGCTGCGCCCTCCTGGAACTTACACCGCGCCAATATTCTGAGATAAGGGAGTTTCTTTACTTACTGTTAGTCTTTTTCGTGAAAACAAAGGTCACACCAGTTCTTTACAATTATGGAGATGATAACGAGTAGCCTGCATCATATTCATAAACAATTTTTATATAGGCCTATTAATGTTTGACACGTGCGCAATGAAAACAAAAAAGAGAAAGGATCACGTGGCAAGAGAATGCCACACTTTTATAATGTACTAGCTGAGGTCCCCGGCCCTGCCCGGGATAAATCGGTTTGAATATTAGTTTCAGTTCTGGGTGGTTATTATGGACCTGCTTCATCTTGCCTGTTCCTATTTGTTTATTTTATTTTTGTTTGTTTGTTTTTAATTAAGTCTTACTGCTCTGCCTTTGTGAGTTGACACCCTGCGCGTCCAGTACAATAGCATGATTTGCGCACGGGGATAGTGAACACATCGCAGGAAGTGATAACGAAACCTTAAAATGGCGAACGATGACTCGAAATAGATGTAAATGATGCCGAAACAATGAAAAGTGAAACGTAGAAGCCTGAACATTTCATAATTTCTAATATAGCCCATGTTAATTTCGCATTGATAATATGCTGTTGTGCAAAGTTTGAAGCCTGAGTGTGATGCGGTTCCTGAGCCTTAGGTGACCAAGTTTCGAGTTACATGTACCAAAATATCTTACTACACTCGGCCCTGTCTGAGCTGTAAAAATGACGAATCGGAAAACCTCGAACGGCCCATTTTGTTTTCTATTTTTCTAAATTTTTAAGGTTGTTGCATCCTTAAAATGAATTGATACAAACCTTGCTCAGTCTTTGAACTAGATCTACTTTCAGTAATTTTTTCATGGCTCAACGTTCAGTATTTTTTTCAGCTATAGAGTACAACCGTCCAATTTTACCCAATTATATATATTATATATATATACAAGATTGACCTACCGGGCATTGCCCGGAATAAACAATGATGTGCTCCTTCTCTCTCTCTCTCTCTCTCATATAAAAGTAATAAACTACAGTCTTGCTTCAGAACTCATGCGCACCAGAACACTACGCACCAAACTGAACGCTTGAACTTTGGCAACTTTGCTAGATTTATAAAAATCGCGAAACGATATGGCGGAACGAAAAATATCGGGCGGTGAAAAAGAATGAAAACACGCTAGGAGAAATTAAATGAACTATATTTAGTTTTATTTTTAGAAATTCGTTGCAATATTTAATCTGCAGTCAGATATCGTAAAAACCTAGTAATACTCGTTCTGTCTGAGCACAGAAAATTTCACGATTTTACATCCAGCCGTTTTTATACCTATAGAGCACAAAGTTTCAAAGTCTTCACTTATTATAATAGATAATATATAGATTTTGTGTTTCGATAATATCATGCGATCACCGAATATTTGGAATTAGTCCTCCTTTTCCATTGTCACTCTTGCTGTGCAACATCGTGCGATTTTAACAGCATGTTACTAATCTTGCAATTCGTAATTCACAGCGCGAAATACAGATCGAGTACTTTGTACTCACTGCATGCATAAAATTTTAAGAAACAAAACCAAAATAACTATAGCGCATGCGCAAGTTCTACCACGTGAAAATCTGCATGGTGCAAGACGAATGTGAAAGTCATTGACGTTAGTTGCAGTTTCAAAATAAAAATGTCTTGGTTATTCGGTGTAAAAAATCCCCCGCAAGGCCAGGGTGGATTTCCTCAAGTTCCAACACCACCACCGCCAGGAGGTTCAGATGGTGGCGATGACAAAAAGAGAAACTCAAAAATGGAGTACTCATTTGATTCGTCGGCACTTGAAAGAGCAGCGAAGGCAGCAAAAGATCTTGAAGGTTCAAGTAAGTGCGATGTTCGAATTTTAAAACAATTTCAGAATTCATGTATAGAAGTGAGATTGACCTTCATATGTGGAGCAGCAGTATCCACAGGCCTATACTGCAGACAGTAGAAAACGGCAGGAAAGGATGGGAACGGTGTCGGTGAACTTGATGCAACCCTTGACCTTTCTAGATTCTACCGGTTCCAGTAGTCATTGGAGAGATGTAAAGATAATCGGTTTGAGAATTTTGATAGAGGAGACAGCTAGATCTAGATCTAGATCTAAGTATAAGACAAGTAAAGGGGCAAAAAATATGTTAGAAATTTACAGAGGAAGATTGGATCTAGATCTAGATGAGTAGATCTAGATCTAGATCTAGATATCGAGATAATTCCAGGTCCACAGTCCTTTGGATCTTGAGAAGATCAATAAATTGGCAATGAAGTTTTAGGTGTTTTCTGTAGGCCTAGTGTATATATTATCTGTCAGTTTCCTTTGATAAGTAAAAAGCGGGAGGTCTTCCGCCTGTCTGCGCCATAATTTTTACCGCTATTAAGTAGGCTAAAGCTTACGGTTACACATTGTCACTGTTATCAATTTAAACTCATAACACATGGAATGGTCAGATGGACCTGGGGGCGTGAGGGTCTAGTCAGTTTGTATCAATGGGCGGTAGTCAGATTAACTAATCAGGCGAAAAGGGGCTGGGGTAGTTGTTTTCTTGACTGGCGCGGACGAGCGGAAGACCTTCCTAAAAAGCGAGGAGTTTCATTTGAGGCACTTGAACGTTCATAAAGCGGCATTGGTGCAGGCCATGGCAAGTCAGTCCTCAAGATGTAGGCCTATAGATGCTTTTAATCTCGCAGGCAATGCAGGCTCAGTGATTAGGCCTAACCCTTTCCTTTCGTGTGTCTGTTCAGGCTACTTGTGAAGCGCGCAAATGGCCGACTTCCTGGCTACACGGGCCACCCTGATTTGTTTCTACATTTTTCAGCCCTATGGCAGCTGCTGCTGCGTGCCTTCACTAAATGCCGTAAACTGGAAATTGTAGCCCCCATATTGCATATTGAAAAATGAATAACTGAAAGATGAACCTATTTAGGCCTACATTGGGAATGCCAAAATCTGCTTGTTGGTTTTGTGAACGTGAAATGTTGAACAGGGATGTGTGACACTTCTTCAGAGACAGACGGACAATACACGCATCACATCCCATCCCGTTTATCCAAGCATACAACACCACCCACACAAAGGCCTTAGTAGTACATGCTATTTAGAAATGGTTAAACTTATGTTTTCTGCTAGAAGTACATTTCCAACTAGGCACGACTTTTTCGACCTTTTCACCCCCTAGCTCAAAAATAGCTGTATCGACAACTGGGACCTTTCTTTAGGCGCGCACACATATTATATTATCCTCTTAACTGACCAGCGTCTAGAGTTAGCTGTGTCTAGAAACAAGCTCTGAAATGACTTTTGCCCACAATAACCCCAAATACTTCAGCTCGTTAATATGTGCCAATCTGGACAAACAATTAGTTTAGGATTTGGGGGGGGGGGGGGGCGTGGCTGGTGAACCAAAATTTAAATGTAACCATGCCTATGTCGGTAAAAGTGCGCACAGTTTAGCACCCAGAGAAGCCTGACAAACTATAAGTGCAGTGCAAATTGAACTAGCAGTAAAAAACATCCAACCAATCCAAGTGAGCACAGGACTGAGACATGAGAGGATTTTGTGTCATCAACCATTTCCTGTAAATGTAAGGTTTTCGTCTTATCAACAGATGTTACTCAAAGCTGCCATGCTTTCCTTCATATTTTATTTTTGTGTAAACTTTTGCAGAACATGCAAAGGATGCTTTGGTGCTTATACAAGAGCAAGAAAAAACTAAAGCTTTGGAGACACAGAAGCAGATTAAGGTATGTTTTGCTTGTGTGCATTATTTAAAAGCAGAGTCTTAAAAGGGTTGAGATCTACTCTGTACTACAGCATCATGACATATTTGTTGTCTGTGAGTTAGTTTGACTTGCCAAAGGGTCATTATCCCAGCTCACCAGGCACCAAACTTCTAAAGGCATTTCTAAGGAATAGTAAGGTATATTTTTTTTGGGGGGTGAGGTTTCAGTTAGAATTCAAAAGCTTTGCCAGGACAACTTTTAGCATTAAAGTAAATCTTACACCCTCTTGAGTCCATTACACTGCAATTTCTTATCATATCAGCATAATGGTTTATGCCCTTCATGGTGCTAATGGATAGTAATTAGTAAATATATATTATATATGGATAATGCTGCAGTTGCTCTTCTGATCAAGGCTAATGTGTATCTCAGTATATTTCACTTCCCAGTAATGTAATGTGGAAATTCTTCTGAGAATGTGAATAAAGTCAAATGAATTCAAGTTTGCAGATCATACAAACAGTACCATAAAAACCACAGAAAAATTGTGGGGTCGCAGCAGGGCTATAAGCAAAGTCAAAATTGGGCAAAAAGAAAAGGTTGTATGTTGCAAAGCCCCGCAATTTTGACACACAAACAGTAATTGTCATTGTGACATATAGTGCCTTCCTACTTTTTACTAGTTCTGTAAGTGTAAGAATATGATATATACCTGGTATTGAAATCAGAATTTGAAATTTTTTCTTTTGGCTGGTGATTATTGTTCAAGACATGCATTTTTTTTATAAAAGGAATATGAAGCACACCTGGAGCAACTTAAAGTGGAACAAGTACGGATCGCAGGGGAAGAGAGGAGAAAGACAATGGCAGAGGAGACCAAACAACACCAATACAAGGCACAGTATGATGATCAATTGGCTCGTAAAAGATACGAGGATCAGTTGGCACAACAGGTGATGTATCAGACATTTCTGCAGATGGATCTTGTCTTAATTATGGAAAAATTGAAGTGCTTAGAAGTGTAAAAGAAACCTTTGCAAGTACACTGAAGACTGTGCATTACCAGTCAACCAGAACAGTGTTTGTCACCCTCACGATATTCCTGTTGCAGGTTCTTCATTCAGCTTGTTACCTATTTGAAATATTACAGAATATTTGTTTAAAATGCACAGATTATTATTTATATGATAAATTTTGTATTTTTGTATTCTCATTCTGCGACAGTGTTAATGAAGAGTCCTAATTTTTTAATAAAGCATGATTTTCTGTAAATTTTAGAAATTTTAGCAAGGATTTATTTGGCAAGAACAAAGGTCATCAGAGATGATTAAAAAATGTATATATCTTTGCATTGATCAGTTACTTTTTAAATAAGAAGAGTTTGATTTATTTACAGTGGTTTCATTCACGCAGTATGTTTCAAATGTGATTGCTTTTGTTCAAGATTTAAAATTTTTATTTGAGGGTTGGGATTTGAGCATGAAGCACATTTTGTTGGTTTTGAACAGTGAAGATGAATGTTTGTTCATTATAGGCTCGAATGAATGAAGAAAATCTGAGAAAGCAGGAAGAGTCTGTGAAGAAGCAAGAATCCATGAGAATAGGTAAGTGTTCTCTCATACTTTTGAGATTGTTCAAAATATTGTCTTCAACTATGTGTATTTTCATACCAGAGTGGAAAAGTAACATGGGTTTGTTTGATTTTGAATGCTTATTTCTTCTGGACTCATATTGTACACATTCAAAGGTAACTATCAACTTTGGATGGGTTATGTCAAAGAATGCCTTACAATAATTTCTGATTTCCAAAAAATTAGTAATTCACCTGATATTGCTCTTCATTCAGTTGCGCATTTTCATTTGATAACTAAGATTGGTCTTGCAACATTTTTTTTTGTTTTTGTTAGGCATAATTACCAATATTAAGATTTCATGTATCTCTGGATGCCTTTTTTCTGTTGCTGTTACAAGAGGTTATTAATCAAATGGTATGGGATGTTTGCAAGCGTAATCATTGAAGTTTGTAGAGAGAAAATTTTTCCCCCCCCAATGTCTGAAATATTGATGTAAATTGGAAATTTGTTTATTTTCTTCAATTAAAAACAGCCACAATGGAGAAAGAGGCAGAAATACGACACAAACATGATATGATGAGGATTGAAGCTGAGATGAGAGGGAGAGCCCAGATGGAGAGAGAAAACAGAGACATCATAAAGGAGCAGATTAAATTAAGGGCAGAGGAGGAACGAAAAACAAAACTAGAATCAATCACGTATGTCTTTTGTTGTAATATAAACACAATTCATTTAGCTCATTCCAAGCTGCTGCGACCAAATGGGTCTTTGCCGATAGCAACCTGATATGCCCGAACATGTCTTGAAGGAGGTCATTGTTTACAAACGTGCTTTGGCAATGAAATCTTGGTAGCAGAAGAATAATAAATTAACAAATCATTTCTAGTTTTCAGTGCAAAAAGGCGGAAGTGAATACATGGATATGTTTTCATAAGACTGAAAGTGAAAGCACAGATTAGGACACCAGTGTTGGCCCTCAGTGGACTGAAACACTACTCAGTGTGACTGTACATATTTATTCAGTATGGTACTCATTTCTTTGAAATATATTGATATTTAAGTGCCAAAAATATTTTTCAAACATATCACAATCCTAGATCTAGTTCTTGTTTGTTCGAGCTCCACTTTTGCACAACTCAAAACTTTAATGACAAAAGTTTGCAGCTTTAGTATTATGATAAGAAATTGGAATAAATTGGTACTGTGAAACAGCTTGATAACTGCAGTATTGCACTTTAAACTAGTGTCAAGGTGTGCATTTGCTATACCTCTTCTACATGCTAAAATATTCCCAGTTTTTCAGAAAATGGAGATAGAACAAACAAGAACAAAGGTCATGATTTGTAGGAAATACCTAGAGTTAACTTCTTTCGGCGGCCAAAAGACATGCACTGCTGGAGCTTGGGCCAGGTTGGAATGAGTGTAAAGCAGACAGACCATGTCACCCCAGAGTTTTTGTTATGGGAACCCAAGGTTTACATTATATCAGGGTTCGTAGCGGACCTTGAAAACCTGGAAAAACCTTCAAAAAGGAAAACCGTTTTTCAAGGTCTTGAAAAGCCTGGAAAACAGAGCACAACCTTGAATAACCTTGAAAAAAAAACAACAAACTAGATCGAATTGAAAAAACAAAAACGTGGGCCTAGGCGCTAGGCCTAACGCAGACCTCCCAAGTCTCCCTGTTTTCATGGTAAAACCCCGCCCACCCCGTGTTCCTTTGAAATCTCACTGTTTCGGGGAAAAAGAGAAGGAAAAAAAATTAGGTCAAGTTTTGCTGATCACACAAAAATTACTGATTAAGCTTTTTCATAGTGCGGCTTGGCTGATACAGTTGTATGTATTTTTCTTTGAGGAGCTTGCAGGGTTCGTAGCGGATCTTGAAAACCTGGAAAAACCTTGAAAAACGACATTCAAGGTCTTGAAAAGCATGGAAAACAGAGCACAACCTTGAATAACCTTGAAAAAAAAAAAACTGGATCAAATTGAAAAAACAAAAACGTGGGCCTAGGCGCTAGGCCTAACGCAGACCTCCCAAGACTCCCCGTTTTCATGATAAAACCCCGCCCTCCCAGTGTTCCTTTGAAATCTCATCGTTTTCGGGGAGAAAGGGAAAAAAAAGTGCGGCTTGGCTGAGACAGTTGTATTTTTCTTTGAGGAGCATGGAACGTGCCCACTCAGTTGGGGGGTAGGGAGGGTTGGGTAGGAACTAAGGTGGAGGGGACCTGCCTGGCTGCAATGCCCATTCAGTGGTTTTTGAGAACACTTCCAGACTAGACGGCGCCGGCATGTCTAGGGCACACTATTCACTTTGATGTCCACTGGAGGACATAAGCCAGTGCGAGTGGGGGAGTGAAGGTGGGATGGAGACCGTCTGCTTGACTGGGTCGGCAAGGCCAGCACATTTTTGATTATTTAAAAAAAAGCCGGTTTTTGGGAATAATTGGGACGAAGGATTATAGAGGGCACTTATGGACGCAAGTGATGGCCAGTTAGGACAACTGTTGCGCCCAGTGAGCATTATTATGTGTACAGTTGTACATGTAGTATAAGGGGGGGGGGGGGGGGGACCCAGCCTAGGCTTATTTTACATAGATTCATAGACCTATGGAGGCTTGAATAATCAAGTGTTGGTATAATACATTAGGGTAGTATTTTTACCCTCATTTTCAGTACTTAACCCATACCCCGCGCGCTACCCGTAAAGCCCGCTGCACGGTCAGTGACCTTACTCACGGAGAATCTTATCTGGGGTCACTGACCCGTGCCTCTATGCGATGACCACAAACGCTGTCCACGTGGTCCGGTTTATTGATCGGTATGAAAACATTCGCTGCTATGCCTTATCACGCTTGATAATGAATTAACCAGCAAAATCTTAGTCTGTCAGTCTCTAACCAATGATCTGACTTATGATTCCAAACTGACAGCTGTAGTTTTCATGAGAACGAAGCATGATAACTAGCCACGCCCTCTCAAGCCCTACACAAATGTTTTCATCTTGATTGACACATACCAATAAACCAATGTGGGCATTTGGGGCAAAGATTATTTCAGAGCTTGTTTCTGATTGGTTCTTAGATACAGACAACTCCAGATGGTGGTCAGCTTGTGCGAAAATAAGATAATATTGCAAATTTGTTTTGCAACAGTTCGCATGTTGATGTCACATCTTTTGAAAGTGTGGGGAGAGCCTTTGAAAGCTTAGTCTTTGTGATTCCGACCAGTGGTTCACTGGTTAACATGTCCATGTCACAATGCGTTTGATTTAGAAGAGATACAGTGAACAATAACACGGTGGTTACGTTTCAAAAAGGTCAGTGACCTGATGCGTGAAAATATGGCTTGCACGTGGAGCGGTCAGCTTGACCTTCCCGACTTTTGCCACCTGTGCGGCGTGAGCGCTTGTGAGTAAATATCGACAATTGCCGCCCCTCGCAGGGTGAGGGTTAACAAGCCCATAAAATGAATGAGTACCAGAAGAATGGGATAAATGGCAGTGAATCATCTTAAAGTACAGGAGTCTGGCACATTGAATTTTGAAAAAGAAAAATGTAGAATTTCAGATTGTTCAGCTGTCACAGTGACACATTGAAATTCTAATATCCAGTAGTCATAAACCTGCAGGTTTATTTAATTTTCTGTTACTGCCAGGGATACTGCTCAGTGCTGAGATGTTCAAACGTTTTATCTGGTGAAAAGAGAACACTTCCAAAGAAAAGAATAGTTTTCTTGTGATGTTAAGACCATCCCACAGATTCTCAATTTATCTGATTGTAATTAATCTGCCATTAAAGCAACAGGAGGACTACCTTCTCCTTGTTTTAGCAACTTTAGTGCCCAAAAGATTAAGCGAACTTTCTGATTATGGCATTGAATTACTAGGTTAGACTGACCAGACTGCTTAGATTCAGCATGAAAATTGTCCCTATGGTTTCTTCAGCCATGTCAAAAATGTTTTACATATCTACTGAGGTCTTGCAAACTTAGGATGGCAAGTTTAAGGGTAGCATTTTATTAATGGGGGAGGGGGGATTTGAATGCAACACTTTTATTAAAAAAATATATTTATAGGGTGGTTGTGTTTAATTTTCTTTTGTGTATGTGTCGAGTTTCTAAGATGTTGCGGTAATCTCCCCGCTTTTTGTGAAATCTCCCCACATCCTTCTTGTACTAGTTGGGAGGTCTGCTAACGGAGACGGCTGTGTAGTCGCACTGGTTTTTACGGGCATAAGCGATTCACGGACATGCGTAGTTTTGAAAATGAAAAAGTTGACCTTGAAAAAAACCTTGAATTTTTTCATCAAAGTCTGCTATGAAGCATATTCTGAAGCATATTACATTTTATAGGATATTGCTTTACATAATGTTTTTCAACTCTGCAGTTCACACATTCTTTACCTTTTCTGAAACCCAGTGAGGGTTGTCTCAAAGATTGCATGCCCATGTCAACTTATTTACATAGGATACAGACATGTAATATATGGCTGGAAAGTGCATTGGGTGAAGTTTAACATGATTCAATTTGTTTTTGAATTGAAAACAGATAGTGTGATAGGCGACCTATTTTCTGTTTCTACAAATAGAACTTGAAGCAAAAAAATCACATACCCCAACAGTCTCAAAGAAGGAAAAAAATAAGTATGAAGTCTAAGAGCCAAAAGTTTGTTACGGTATCAAATTACATTCATTTGCTCATGTCATGAGCAAAAAACCATCCATCTTGGTCCAGTAGTTAACATAATGCACTTGAATATAAAAGACCTGTAAAACCTTGAAAATCTGAGCAGAATTCACAAAATTCCTTTTTGTATTCAAAATAAGTAGAGTAAATGTTTATACCTCATGAATAATACTTTTATTTTGTGGCACAATGTATTGAATAATTGAACCATTAGAGAAAATCAGAAAATCTCACTCAATTTTCATACTATATAATATTACGCAAGCAGTGCGATGAAAAGAAATTGAAGAAAAACGGCTTTGTTTCAGAACGTGAAATTTTTGGAAGCCAGTGGATTTTAATCTTTCATGTTTACAATAAACTATAAAGACACTGCTCTATTACTTTCGTAAAATCTTTTTAATGGACTTGGCTTGTGGTATATATGGAGCTAATTATTCAGTCCTCATGACATGAGTAACTTGTAGAATTCCTCAAGCTCCAGATCCACACATCAGTGGAGCAGGGATCGTTGGTTGAGCCTTCTTCCTCAGTACACTCATCAGCAAATGCACAATTATCTGTTTCATGATCCCACTGCAGCAATACAGCTTGAGTTGAAGAAGCTAGCTGTGAATGACATATTATTTTGAGTTGTGAGTTGTGAACTGCGCCTAATAGGCTGCGTTACAATTTGCTCTGAGATAGAGAGAGAATGAGCGAGACAGGGAGAGAGAAAGAAGCAGTGTAGTGTGTTGAGCGCTTCGCAGACGTTCCATTCTGCTCTGTGGTCGACATGTTGCTTCTGTAAAGCGCATAGAGCATTTTTAATGGATATGCGCTATATAAATGCCATCCATTATTATTATTATTATTTCTGAGATAAAAATAATCAAGATATTTATGAGTGGCCTCTGAGAGTATTGTACACTTTGTAATTGATTGCAAAGAAATACATGTAATAATTAATTCAACGAACAGACAATTCCTGACAGCTAGAGAGAGTTTGTAGTCACAATTTATTACTCTGGGCCAGCTGAAACACTAAAAAAACAATGAGGTACTTCCTTGTTTTCAGCTACATGTATCTGATATATGACTGTCATTAGTTCCCTTGTAACAACATATCAAGACATTCTCATCCCATCAATAAATAACTGAAAAAACTGGTGGTTCCCCCCAACCACTTTCGACACTAAATAATATTATATACCTGACATGTAGAACCTTTGAATGGTGTAAACCAGGTCTGCAGGCTGACAGAATCCAAGGAAATGTAGCCCCTTATGTGGATTCCTGTAGGCCAACTTCTCACAATTTGGTGCTCTGAAAGAAATGCAGCATAATATGTTTGAAATACATAAAACATCCTATAAATAATATCAAAAGAAGTTGCAAACATCCAGAATGAAAATCACTTAGTTAGTGGTACCAATCAGTGTCTGTCTACAGATATTTTATGGGTGATGTCTCTGTCACTGTATGATGGTAACAAACAAATTATGGCGCCTAGCAAAGAGAGAGTGGTACTCAACTACCAAGAAAACATAAAGGAAAATGCATTTTCGTTCACATAAATCATCAAATTTGAAACAAATAAGGAATACAAAACACATTAAGGGCTGAAACTGAGCCCGTGACCACAGAGGTTTATTTTGTTTTAAATTTAGTTTCAGTGTTAGTGGAGAAGAATGTAAACAAACCTCTTAGAGATGGCATGATCGGTAGATGTAGGGCTGTATAAGTGTATTTCATCAGATTTTCGTGACTTCTTCTCCACTGGTGACCAGGAATCAGTAGTCACTTAGATGTTGCTGCAAATTGCTTTCATGTTTGTCTGATGACACTATGTAGGAAAATTTGAAGAGTTTCGACTTGCACTGTTGTCGCTGACCGCATGCGACAAAACCAAGATGGCGGACGGCTGCATGAAATAGAAATAGAATGATGCAAACAAAAGTTATTTTCTAATTCAAACTATCTATGACTTTTTTTTTTACAGTTATTGACAGTAACATCTTTTTAGTGTAAATATGTGGTTTTGTAGGCCCGGACCGTAAAAATATAGCCATGTTCGATTGAATCCTACAGCCACTTGGCCATCATTACAATTGTAACGATTTCTCAATGCATGAGCTGAAGGGAGGTAAACACTACAAATTTGAAATAGATTCCCAAATTATAGCATTGTGAAGAGAAAAGGTGGTAACATTGTTTTAAATATTTTTCTACCTCCGGCTACTGCATTATAAATGTTATTTTTTAGATTTATGCATTGGGTTTTTAGAATTTGTGCTTGCTTTCTCCACAGAACCTATGGTCAAGTGCTGGGAGTGGGATTATCTGCCTTTCTGAACAACTGGAGCATGATTACAGCTTTTGTGAGTATTATAAAAATGGAATGTTTAGCATGAAACACGGGTCCTGTTCTTGTGTGAAAATTCCATACTTGTTTTAACAGATTAAAAAAATTTATTTGGTGTTCATTCAGAACTGAAAAGCTTTTGTTTGGAATAAGTTAAAATTAAGACAAAAACACCAGAAATACCAAAAGTGAAAGCCCATGCTGTGACTTATGTGGTCATTGTTACATTGTAGGAGTTCTTGAAAACTTAATTTGTTTTCTTGTATGATGCCTTACTGTAATCATGAGCTTCAGTGTTAAATCAGTGATACTCATACTGACCATGTAATGTTAATGTTGCAAACAAGTGACATTTAGCGGGTAAAGATTTAAAATTTTATGTACAATTTATAGTTTTTAGTGTAAGACAGTGAAAAGGTCGTGGCGTTTTCCACATTCTGCTGAGAGATATTTTTGTCCCTGTTCGCAACAGAATTAAAAAGTGTATGTCAATTGCAGGCAGGAGGTGTCACACTGGTTGTTGGAGGTTACTATGGTGTCAAACATAGTTTTGGCCTGGTTTTCCGCTCTATTGAAGCAAGATTAGGGAAGCCATCACTTGTAAGAGAAACCTCGAGATTTACCGTTGGCAATGCTGTGAAACATCCAATCAAGGTAACAAATGCTTGTAGTAAGCCTGTTATGGCATGTTCGTTTTCAGCAAGAAACCAGCACAATCTTCAGTAGAAATACAATTAATCTGTGATTTATTATGTAATGGAGGTTTACTGCAACACATGTGGATCCAAATTACAAGAACTACTCATTAATCATCAGGCACATC
This sequence comes from Onchidella celtica, assembly GCA_963931925.1. Lineage (NCBI taxonomy): Eukaryota > Metazoa > Mollusca > Gastropoda > Systellommatophora > Onchidiidae > Onchidella > Onchidella celtica. The sequence continues at coordinate 21,480,000 of OZ007578.1, forward strand.
TGCATAATAGAGTTAAGTTTATTTACAAATTGCACCAAAATTACTCTAAAAATATTTTTATTGCACAATATAAGGCCTTATTTCAAATAGATACTGTATAAGATATTTTTCATTTAAATGTGGTATGAGACCCACTTTGCATATAATTTTCATAATTACATTGTTAAAACAAAAAGACAACACATATGTGAAAGGCCACATTATTATGTTAGATTTTGAGACTTGGTAACTTCAATGCACATCCATAGAAATTTTTCTTTTTCTTTTTTTAAAAAATAATTCATATCTTGTCCCTTGTCAAAATGAATTTACAGATCTCATTTGTTGACCTTAATGAGACCATACATAATTTAATTTGTTTGCTTGTGCATGCTGTCATCAAAGGGAAAACTAGCTGATGGATGCATAGAGGTGATTTATGTCAAATTAATTTTTAAATGTCTAGCGGCCATTCAAAATGAGACACTTGTCGCTGGGCTTGAACCAGAGAAATCGGGAGTTGAACTTGTTTGGGGGGTCGGATATCAATTTTTTTTTTTATTGCGGAAATGGAAAGTTTATCCATTTCTGAACTAGAAAATGTTAATGAAATTAGCAGATTTTAAGTATAAAATGATTAAAATCAGGATTTTCTGAGGTAGGTATCTAACTGTTTTGTGTTCAGCCCGATCTTTAATCGCGATTTTCTCGGGATTTCCGCCATTGTTCAGGGCTCACCCCCCACCTCTTTAAACTGCAATATCTCAGGCTAAAATTAAGCTAGCTCAAAAAAATTTTCACCACATGAAAGTGCATGAAATAAGCTTTTACATGATACTAATAACTCTATTATGATAAAAAGCGACAAGTGACTCATTGTGACTGGCTGTGCGACAAATGCATTATTTAATACATGTATAGGTTCTACAAACAATTTTCCCTTTTTTTCTTTTTACATCTCTTCAGACTATTAAAAATGTGATAAGAAAACCAGAGGACCCAATGAAAGGAATTATTCTTAAGGTAAGCTATATTTAAAGATATTCTCTTCATTTTCTGAAGCTCAGCAGAAGTTCTCATAATATTATCAGGGTTGCCACACACCTGGAAAATCTGGAAAAATCATGGAAAAAAACGATTTTGGTTTCCAGGTCGGGAGAATACCTGGAAACAGCAAAACTGACAAAAAGTCAGGGAAAAATCATGGAAAATCGCCGTCCGAGAAAAAAAAAAGTCGGAAATTGCGCGGTAAAATTTTCCGGTATGAAAAATTAACACGACACCGTAATGTCGTAAAATAAAAAATAATTAATTCCTATTTCCGTTTTGTTTTCTTCTCTCTCTTTGTGTTGACCGCGCGCCATAGCGTTCTTCTCACACTTTCGCTAGATTCGAACGAAGATAGTTGTGTTCACGACAGTGGTTTTTTGTAAGCTAAGTATAATTCACTATGACTTTAGATCACCAGTTTTGTGCGATTCTTCATCATGCCAATAAGATATGTGACAAGATGCTGAAGTCTGTGGGGCAGTCCAGGCTCCGCTACGAAAGTGCCCTTCAGGAGGCCAAAACCTCTGGAGTGGAGGCCACCAGAGCGGCTAAGAGGAAAGCCTGTGAGGCTGAAATCCTGGATCTGAAAGACACCATAAAAAAAACCAAGTTTTCTATTGAGGGGCTAAATACTGAGGCAACTTCCCTGTCATTTTCTTTGTCAGCTGCTGACAGCAGACCATCCTCAACTGCTCAGATTCTTCTGGTAGTTGAGAAGAGCAACGCCCCGAGGCAGCAAGCAATTTTGAAAGAAAAACAGCTGCCTGATCTGGAAAAAGCTCTGGCCTCTAAGGAGGCAGAGCTTCCCCAGATTTAATCCCCTTTAATGAACTGTATATAGTGTATATATGTATATAATTGGTAAGTCTTTTGCTTCAATTTTTTTAATTTTTTGTATATTGATCTGTTTTTTCTTTAATTTGTGTTATAATGAGGCCTCCTTTCGCTTCAGAAAAATGTCCAGAAATTGCCGTGAAATCGATTTTTGAGTCATGGAAAATCTCCATGGACACCTGGAAAAGTCAGGGAAAAAAATTTTCAGAGTTATGTGGCAACCCTGTTAATTATTATATATATGACAAACAGCAATGTGTCTCTCAGGGATGAAATAAAAAGATTACCTAAGCATAGTGTAACTTCCATATTCTTGTTAGTAACCCTGTTTTTCAGAATTTCCTTTGTTTTTGTTTTCTACTGGAACCAATAAATAAAAACTTGATCTAACATTAAAATAATAACCATGGCAAATATGACTACCCACAACAAGATTTGTCTGCTCATGGTGGTATGCCAGTCCAGCTGAATATGCTGTAGGGACAATTTTTTCCATGGGAAATTATTATGAATGATCCAGATTTATCCAGTGCAAGAATTCATGAATTATTAGACAGGGCAGGGGCACTCTCAGATGATTGCCATTTGCAAATCTTGTTTGGAAGCATCTGTTTACAACAGCAGGTCTTTTCTGAATTTTGCTTTTTTTGTTGTCGTTGTTTTCAGCCCGGTCTTGAAGAGAAACTAAGAGATGTTGCGATAGCAACCAGACACACAAAAAAGAATAATGGTTTCTTTCGAAACATACTTATGTACGGTCCTCCTGGAACAGGAAAAACTATGTTTGCCAAGGTAAAAATCTAAAAATGCTGATTGTTTTAAGAATAATGTGTAGTTGCTGTGGAGTCTTTGAAGATGGTGAAAAAATTTCAAGGAACAATTGAGAGATATTTTAAGAATCCTTATTAGATTGGATGGAGGACAAGCTGACGTGTTAAATTGTGAAAGATTTGGGTGAGGGTCAGTGTTGGAAGTAATATAATGTTGATAATTGTGAGCACTGTATTTTTTACTCTTTTATGTGATGGAAATGCCAGTGAAATACAAAATACAACAAGATAAATGCTGTTCTGTTTCTTATTGTCAGCTGTAGCGTAACAACAAAGAATTTCCTCTTTGAAGTTAAAAAGCATCCTTGGGGGTTTACCATGTATGTCAAATCCCATTCCAGAGCTTAGCAAAACACTCAGGGATGCACTATGCTATTATGACTGGTGGTGATGTAGCACCAATGGGCAAAGAAGGAGTTACTGCAATGCACAAAGTATTTGACTGGGCTCACACTAGTCGGAAGGGGTAAGTGGATAAATCTTCCAATTTATCCAAGTGGAGAATGCAAATCAGAATGAATCAAAATGAAAATCTTGTTTTGGTTATGGGTAAGGCTTAGAAAAGCTGAATAAAAGAAACAACTGAATCCTTTGGTTTATTTCATTTTGTCGCATTGTCTATTCTTTCTTGTTTTGACTGATGGTCATATTGAAAAAAGTAACACAATGTATCAATAATTTTTTCATGAAGAGCCTTGTTTGTAACATGCAGAAATAATTTGCGACATTGGCTTGAATACACCACAACGTCACCATCATTATGTGGTTGTTACCTTCATTTCAAGAAGCTAGAGATTACATTATAGCTCTGGCATAAACTAAACTTCGTTGTTTTTGCAGTAAAGTTGTCGAACTTTTTATTTAAATGAGCCCCGAGTCAAATTCTGCACTAAATACCATATCACAGAATGAGACATAAACTTGCCTTTTCAATGCTTAAGTGATTTCTCATTTGTAAAGTTAGAATTCAAATGATCATGGAAAATGTCAGGTAGTTGTGAGGGGCAGGAACATTTTGACTCAGTGCCTGACATACGACTTATCTTGTGAAAGAAGTGAATGGCAGCTTCAGGTGCAGCTATTACAGAAGTAATTTGAGTTTGTGGGCATTGAAAAAGTAGGCCATTCTTCCATCTATAAAATACATCATCATGGTAACTGGAGTGGTTTGTGCAATTACAAAGTGCACAACAAGGAAATTAATTTGTCAGTATTTGTTCTTTTATCTTCATTGTATTTAAAACTTTGTCTTGGTGGTTAATTTTTACCTGATTTAACATTTCAGAGTTGTTCTTTTTGTTGATGAAGCAGATGCTTTTCTTCGCAAAAGAAGCACTGTAAGTATTTGTCATTTCTCTTCCTGTTTGGAAAATCCTGTAGTTTTGTATTGGCAAAATATTATAAACATCACAGAAAAACTGTGGGGTCTCAGCAAGGCTATGCAAAGCAAAAATTTGGTAAAAAGAAGAAGTTGTATATAGCAGAGCCTCGCATTTGGGTATTATTTCTTAGGCGTGGCTCTGATACATACAACTTTTTCTTTTTGCCAAATTTTGTCTGTAGTTTTGTATGAGGCTCATGGTTAAGTTGATGATACCTCTAATCCATTCCTATACCTGTGTTTTGAAAACAAATTCGAATTGACCATGCAATACTTTGGCAACTATACACACTGACTTTAAAAAGTCCCCACCCAGAAAAATTGCTCTTGCAATAAAACCAATGGAAAATCAAAAGCAAAACAAACTCTTATTGTAAACTATTCTCTTCCCCAAACAAAGTGAGTAAAACTGGCTCCAAAGGTTACTGACAAAAGAAAATTCATTACTTTTTCTAGTTACCCACCTCAAGCGAAATTTCAGTATGGAATATGGCCACCACGGTTGTTGATGTAAGCTTGAATCCGTCGTCACATTGAACGGAGGAGTCTCGAAATCATCTACTGGTCCAAATTATTCCATTCTTGCGCAAGGGCATTTCTCAAATCATTCAGTGTTTCGATTTGAAGGAACTCTTTTACCGAGTTGATCCCACAATGCTCTATAATGGATAGATCGGGAGAATATGGGGGCCACGGCAGAATGTTGAATGGTTAGTTATTGAGAAAGTTCGAACAAATTCTTGTTGTGTGTGCCATCGAGCATTGTCGCACAACAGTCTGCATATTGCTCACCAGGACGACGCCAGAGTCTGATATGCCCATCCACGTGACTTGGACAGAAGCAAGGTTCGTCAGAAAAGAGAATGTCATCCCAATCAAGGCAAGTCCAGCTGATGAAACGCTGGCACCATTGCAGTCGGACATCTTGGCGGGCCCTTGTAAGCTGAGCTCCGACATGGGGCCAGCGATTTGTAAGCCCTGCTGCATGAAGTCATCTATGAATAGTGTGTTCATTTACATTCCCTCTTCTGCCTTGAAGTTTCTGCGGCAGTAAGAAGAATAGCACAATGGGACGATCTTCTGCTGGTGCTGACTCTAGGCTGGCGGACTGGGGACGATCTTGGACGGTGCCAGTGAGATTGAACTGGTACTATAGTCCATAAATGACCCTGTGGTCACGATTGAATATGTGAGCAATCCTATGCTGTGAGATTCCAGCCTGTAGCATGCCAATGGCCTGAGCTCTCCCCTCACTACTCAAATGTGCATGACTACTAAGTAGCAAAAACTTGATTAAAGTCAACAAAAAAAAAAAAGATTTTCTTGTTTAGGTCGTTCAAATGAGCAGCAGTACAGTAAAATTTTGTTAATTTAGTTAATTTATCAGTGTGTGTGTGCGCGCTATGTATCATACTTTCTGCTTCTGTAACTGTATTGTTATGTATTCAATGATCAAAACAAATTTCCTTGTACAAGGACGAATAAAATTTATCTTATCTTATCTTATCTTAAAAACAGCATCGATTTACTCTGTGCTTCAGAAGTTACAGCCCAAAAGGGGATATTAACGGTTTTCTGACTGAGTGAGCTCAGCTCACAACAAACTTTGTGATAACAATGTGCGAGAATATATTATGTCTGGGTGAGCTTGTTCTTAGTTTATCAGTCTGGTGAATGTGTGCATGTTTACTACTGTTTTAATCAGTTTGAAAATGGACTTTTTAAAGTTGGTGTGTATATTTTTATGTAGGGATGTGTTGGGCATACAGGTGCAGCTTGCTGACATTCAAGTACCAAGTAAACATGCTTACTAATCTTCTGAAACTTAACTTTGAAGTGTCTTTATTGGTGATTTGAACTGACTCGTATGAAAAATTTGTGCAGTATTGGAGGTTTGCAAGATATTCCTTAAATGTTTATTGACTGGTTCTGGCAGATAAGAACTGAATAGCTGTGAAGTATTGGCAAAACAGAAAAATTGCAGAAAAGTTATAAATCTCTTTTTCTCAGGAAGTTATCAGTGAAGACATGAGAGCAGCACTCAATGCCTTTTTATACAGGACAGGTGAACAGTCCCAAAAGTAAGTCAGATGTGTCTGGTTGAAGATATTGCCTTCTGCAAGTGTATGCATATTTTGTTGCAAACGAAGTGAGTTTTAAATAGATGTACTAGCTATCTTGAAAGTGTGTCTTCTTGTAAATGCCATGTCAGACAAAAGTATACATCTGTTGCTGAAATTGAATCAGCAGGTTAGTGATATTTTATAATGAGTTTGTATTTAATATTATTATATTAATTGTCATCTACGGTAGAATTACAGTGGAGTCCAAGTAAACCGAACTTTGATAGTTCGAGGTGATTTTGAAATGAAGTTTTTTCCCTTCTTTATCTCTATTAAACATTTACTGCTAATGCGAGTTTGAACCGCCCCAATTCTGATAAACAGAGCTGATCAAGGGCTCTTATCTTCATTCAACTCAGTGTAAATTCTGATTTCCAGCCCAGTGGCTGTGAAAACCAGTTTCCACAAACACGCTGACACAGCCCTGTTCAACAACCCTTTACTCTAGCAGCGATCGAGGGGGAGGGTAGAAGTGCCATAAATGATGCAATGGGTAGGCTGCAGAGCCTTCCTCTTACGTGCCTGTTCCGACCAAATGAGAAACATGCCGCGGAAGGTGGCAGTGGTATGGGTGGGGCCCTAGCACGCAGCGTGATTTTGCCCCAATGACCAATGATATCAGCCAACAACACGTGTACGCAAGATGGTGCTTGCATTATGGCCAGTAAATTTATTGATTGCTGACGTAACCACAACAGGTACAACCAAGACGTGGGAAACCGTAGAACATAAATTACACACAGTTAAACCATGAACCATACGGTGTGCCCACCATGCTCACATGGGGCCATTCTGGTACACACTTAATGTAATGTTTACTAAGCTATGCAGCATCACATGACTATTCAAAAGTAAAAATTTATGGTAAGGCCCTGTAGGAACAAAGGCCTCGCTTATACGAGGTTCTTAGCACTTCTGTACTGTAAATACGTCGCTGCTGTGTTTACACATTCACCACACTACAACTTGATGGGGGACAAGTAGGGCATTGTAGCATTGCATAATAGTAATTACGTGCCACTGATAGCAAGGCCTGACAAAGTACCTGGCCTTAGTCTTGCATTTGAACATCATACACGGAGAATGTCTTTATCGATTGATGACGGCACACATAATACATGCTGCAAAGATAAAGACAGGGAACACAGTTTGTTGACCAGCAACTACCAGGTCTAAGCCATTCAATGTTGCTTTTTCATTTTACCGCTACTGCTAAAGAAAAAAATAATCAAAAGATCTCATTGCTCATACACTGATACAGATTCCTCTGTTTTTTTTTTTGGTGTGTATATGTTGGGGGGGGGGGGGGGTGTATGGGGCAGACTGCAAAATAATGGTTATTTCTCTGCTCAGGGGTAAACCGAACTTTGGTAAATCAAAGTGTAATCCATTTCCCGGCTACTTCGAATTATACGGGCTCTACCGTAGTTAAAGTTTTATGATGAACAAAACAATGAAAATGGTTTTAGTTTTAACAATATACATATCTGCTATGCATGTACCTGAGGTAATTTTGTGTGGCAGCTTATGTCAGTGGCCGAAAAATACCACTAATGATTGCCTCTTGGTGTAAATTTTTTCAGTATTTGTTCACAACTTTGCAGGATTATGACTAATAAGTGGCCTTTTTTTTTTTTCCCTGCTATTTTAATTTCAAAATATTTATGCACATTTGTAATCTGGAAATGAGATCAGCTGTTGAAACTTCATCCCTATCTCATGAAGGTTTATGCTGGTCCTTGCAAGTAATCAGCCGGAACAGTTTGATTGGGCTATTAATGATCGAGTTGATGAAATGGTGGAGTTTGAGATTCCAAGCCCTGAAGAGAGGGAGAGGTTGGTGAGACATTACTTCCAGAAATTTGTCCTTGAACCAGCTACCTCAAAATCAGGGTAAGTCGGCTACAAGAACATTGTTTCTTTTGTACATTTTTTACAGTATGATAAATTTAGTTTCAGAATTTAAGCCTTTGGCTGTGTAGTACCAAATAGTCTAAGCATTCATTATAATTTCAAGAGGTTTTTGGTTAGTAGCAAGATGTCTTTAATCTTGTACATATTCAGATACCAAGGCAATGAGTAGGCCCTATAATTCCAGCAGTCAAATTCATTAGGTATCAATGGGGAACATGTAAAGTAATTGCGGTATCCCATTGATTGTTTCTCAAAGACCCTGGGGCTAGATAAAAAATTTAAATTTGTGTAGTCTTGTAATTTTAAAATCAAGGCTGATTATAGCAGCATTATTGTTATTCTGGACAGTCAAAGGATCCAATCAGTATTTAAAAAAAAAAAAAAGAAAAAGTCATGGTTCTAATAAATTTATTCATTATTGATTCCTATCCATAAGATGCACGGGAGACTATTTCAAGGTGACATGCTAAAAATTTTAAGCTTATGTAGAATATCTATTAAAAGCATTGTGTGTAGGACAGATTTTGGAATTTTGGTTGGCAATATTTATGTACAGCAAAAGCTCACAAAAATTTGTCAGATTTTCAATTACTGTCCAGTTTGTTTTCTTTTGTGTGTTATATTAAAAAAAGTGTTAGGTATAAAAATATGAACCTTTCATCGCTACTGATTCTTGTCTTGCCTTGCCTCCCTTTGTCGCATACAAACAATTTTTTAGAAATTCAGTATGGGGACATGTTTGTCACAGGTGACATTTTACATATTTTCAGACGGCTTCGTGTAGCTGAATTTGACTATGGTATTAAATGTAGAGAGATTGCAGAAAAAGCTGAGGGTTTGTCAGGAAGAGAGATTTCCAAACTGGCTGTCGCTTGGCAGGTAAGATTTGTCAAATGTCTTTCATTGTTATTTCTGAGAAATTTTTCTTGTTCATCAATATGAAGTCTGGTTTATATCAGTCTACATGGTGGTTTTATTGCAAAGTCATTTTGTGTAAGAAAATGTTTTGAGATGTTAAGTGTTTTTGTATTATCTTTAGTTCTGAGGTCTATCCCTTGTGGTTTTTTGCATACCATCTTTGAAAACCAGGACTGTCAGAATCTTTCAAGATGGCTTTAGTAAAACCTCTGATGAAGAAACATGTTCTAGACCAGAACCTGTTGAAAATTTGAAAAAGACCTGGAATTGCTGCCTCAAAATATACTGAAATCTTCAAGATGCATCTTAAAACACACCTTTTCAGTTGATGGAATGCAAATACCACATTTGTTTCTGTCTGTTGACACATGTATTAGTATGTTCTTCTATTTGTGAAGTGATTGCGAGGATGTTAGCCTGTGTTCTGGAACGAGGTGCGAAGTAAATGTCATATATCATCATTATCTTACTGTATTCAAGATCTTAGTAATTGATATCCCAGTCTTGATTTTGATTATTTCACAATTTGTATTGTGTTGTTCTCCATGATACCATTGGTCCTGACATACATTCTGTTTACAGTGTGGCATTCAGATGCCATTCCAGATTTGTCAGTGTTTGCATAGATTGACTTTTGAAAGATCACAAGGAGTATCTTGACCAAGTGTAATTACTTACTCAGTGATAAGGAGTTTAAGAAAAGAAGGCCAATATGTCTATTGAGGCTTTGAAAAATTCCGGTTTCATGTTACAGATTTTAGAAGATGGCTGACCCTGGTGTAGTCGAGAGAAGTTCTGAACGTAATTTTTGTTTTGTTTAACCCTGTTGTTGCCAAGCCCAAATGCCCTTCATTCCTTTAGACTGCCAGAATAATGGATTAGGATTATCGGTACAAAGACAGCAGGAAGTAGGAAAATTAGGAGTGCAAAACATGCTGGAACAAGGCCGGCTGATATGTTTAGCATGAAACAGTAGGGCTGATTTATTGGCCATATGGAAGTCTTCTGCAACCTATGATGGCAAGCAAGAGGGTTAAATTTTGTCTTTTTTAAAATTACAGTAAATACATTCACTTAAAATTCACATCCTTTAGTATGACTCATTTATTGTTTCATATAACAGGCCCGTGCATATGCCTCAGAAGATGGTATACTGACAGAAGAAATGATTGATGAAATTGTCAATGATGCTATAGAACAGCATGCTAAGAAAGTAGCCTGGCAGCATGGAGAAGCAACTTCAGATGTTTTCTACAGAGCTAGCAAAGACACCTTAATGTCCATTGTTCGCCCATCTTCACCTGTGCCAAGAACACAACAGAATCAGCCAGTATCTGAACAACCACCACAATCTTCAACATCATCATCATCATCACCATCATCTTCATCTACACATGAATCAAATCCACCACCAAAACCACCGAAAGGTGGGGACAGCATATCTTAGGAGTAAATAATTAGTAGGACTGAGTGAATTTGGGATGAACCAGTATGTCGTCTGGATGAATGTCTTCCTTTTCAACATCATTACTGGCCGAAGTGTTTTGTTCTCAGAACTGCAAGTGATGTTAAAATTTTAGCAGAATGTAATGAATTATGTACATGTTTGTGTCATAATGTCTATCAAGAACCCAAGGTGTCTTAAGTGTTACCAGAATGTGTGATGACAGTACCAGAGATGCCACCCATTCCGTTTTGATTGGAATCATTCCGATTTTTCTTGAAAAGCAGGCGTGATTCCGATTTTCCTATTAGCAAGGCGGGTGTTTCCAATTTTTTTTTACTGCCCGCAGTCAGCTTTTTTCCCCCGTTTTCACTCTTCCGGGTTCTGGTTTTTAATTACACAGGGATGGAACCGGCTCCGGAAATTTTTTTCCGCCATCATTTATCCCCACGCTATCGATATTTGGTCCAGCAAGAAAGTTAAACTGCGAAAAGAGCATTAAAAGAGCGATTGCGGGAAAACAACGATGACCGGAAATAAGCAAATTAGCACTTCCGGTCATTCGCCCCGGGTACTTTTCGTTGTGTAGGTCTTGACCACCCTACAGTCTGTCAGTTCAGCTCTTTCCTTTGCGTTCGAGCGATAGATCCAGCATCCTCAAAGAGAGATAACGTGATGAAGCATCGAGTGTGATCGTTTTCGTGCCTCATGAATGATTTTCTATTGGATTTATAACTGGTGAAGCCTGTAAGATGATATTTCAATGTAGTGTCGGTGATAGTAATAGTGGTCTTTAATTTTCACGGCAAGTACTTCCTACTGCAATAGTAGATCTAGGATTTAGATATAGATCTAGTTTTTAATTTTCACGGCATCGTTCAAATAAAAGTAGAGAACCAGCCTGTAGACCTAGGTCTTCACTAAATCTAGAACCAGGCAGAAAGACACTTTGTCAACATGGTGTAATGTCAGAGTCACATTTTTCAAAATCTAGCTGAGGCCTCTAGGGCTAGGCTAGATGGCTAGAAGAAGAAAAAGTCTAAAAAGATCATATCTAGCACACGTAAGCCTACCTTTCTTTTTAGTGTTTCATTCAAGATGAATTGTGACTTGGTAGGTTAAAGATTATGGGCTGTGTTAGTTAGAATATTAAATTTGAAATAGAGCTTGTCTTGATCTTGACTTGTTTGTTAAAAAAAAAAAAAAAAGTGGGGGGATTGTAACCAAACAGAGTTAGATCTACCTTGCATTGGGTAGGGATTAGTTCAACAAATATTTGGATAAAGTCACTGGTAATATAAATAAGTATGTTTTGGTTAGCATGTAAACTTGTAGTGTAACCCATCTATATCTAAGATCGTGTGGTCTTAAGAGACAAGTGAGAAATGACATGGGATGAAGATGGCACCTCATGTCATTCATACTTATCATTTATACTTCATATTTCTAGGACAGATACCTGATGGTGATATTGGCATGCTTTTATATTATATTGTCGAGCCATCTTTTAATTCGCGTGTGACAAGCGCTTGACGGAAAAAGTTCAGGAAATTTTTTTGTGGTGTGGTTCCATCCCTGATTACAACTTTTACAAAGTGCGCCGAATCGGAATATTGCGATCGTTTTATGAATAAATCGGAAGTTAGTAGTTCCACTTGGTTATCGCTTGTTTTGCACCGTTCGGGAATTTGATCATTTGCCACGCGTGTTATTTACATTCTTTTTACCATTCTGCATGGTGGCGATTCCGAAACTAATTGCATAGATCTATTCTCCCTCACATTTAAGTGTTATAATTGGTTGCAATGTGATGGAAGGAAGAATCAGTTCTAAACCTAGCTAGATTTACATCTCTTCCTTCAAATTTAAGTTAAGCTAGACATCGCCTAAATCTAGATCTAAGTGATTTACTTGGCAGCGACTATGACAGATGCAGGAAGGAGACCTAGCAAGATCTGTGGATCTAAATTTATGCGACGTGGATTGTGATGGAAAGGGGGAATCAATTTTAACTTGTCTAGACCTAAATTTCTTATATTTAAGCAATGAACATGGAGAAGATTGAATTGCATGTGCACAAATTGCCAAATTAAAACGTGAGATTGGGGGTGGGAAAACACTCAACAGCACAAAATAGGCAAAAATTATGCAGGGCATTTGTGCATTTTTCCCACTCGCCCAACATGTCAAGGCAGCTCTTATCTGACATAATTGTAGGAAAAACACAGTGCTTTTCTAGAGAGGGTTCTTTTTAAGTTTTGGCCAAGATCAAGACAGAGAGCAGATAATAAGCTATGGTTGAAATGAACTGTAAAAATAATGTAAGTTTTAAAGATGATTTTCAGCTTAATCCTTTGTGGTCAAGAAAAAACCCATGAAAATACAGGTTTAGAACTAGTACCATTTAATTTTTATCATCGTTCGCACCCATTCAGATTTTTGTTTTTGTAGGGTGGCATCTCTGCAATACTAGCTGTGTACTTGAATTAACCCTTTCCCTACAGGCTAGTATTCCACATCTGGCCACAGCACTTCCTAGGGTTATACATTTTTGGGCACCCCTATCAGATGAAAACCCACTTCTCACTCATTTAATGAACTGGCACCATACATGTATGTCAAAATGATTGGAAATGAATGAGGAATGTGATGAAAAGCAGTAGAGTTATGCAGAGAGCAGACAGATCAAGTGCTGATATATGAATATGAACATATATAAACCCAAAAACAATTTCACACAAAAACAAACATGCTCTTGGGACATATCAAGATATGTAGGACAGATGACAAATTTTTGTTATTCTAAAAAAACATTCTGTATCCATGTCACTCTGAATAAAAATCGCATGAGCGCTTGAAATAACGTCTACCTCTGCTAGATGTGATACCCACTTCATAATTGTAAGCAAATGTCATATAACTATAACACAACAGCTATCCAAACTACACACTAATTGCACTTGTGGTGTAGCTGGACATGCTGGGACAAAGGAAGCTTGACCAAGAATTCTATTTTTAAGGTTCAACGTCACAACACAGACCATGTTGCACCGGCCGTCGCTAGGAAAGCGTGTGATGCATTAGGTGTTGTGAAATGAATTAATGCCAATATTTAGTGTGGAAAGAGCAAACTAATCAGAGTTTCTGTGAGGAAATCCAAGAATCAGCTGTTTGTCATTCAGTAGAAGAAGGAATATTGATAACCCTTTGAAAAGTAATCTTATTTCACTAGTGCATGTGTTTTTATTTTTCGCAAGTCCCCTTTCAGCGGCAGAATATCTTTTGACGAGATTATTTACGCTATAGCTATAGCCAGATTTAAATGTTTCAGAATATTTATCCATATAATACTGATTCTTGCTGTCTTGTACAATCTACAACACCTTGGTTTAGGAACAATAACAAACCATAGATCTGTGTTCATCGTGTAGCTAGTAGTGCAGGTTTGATTCAGGATTGTTTCGTAATGAATTCATGTGGCGATAGTACCTGTACTATTTGATTTTCGTACAGATTTTATATTTAGGTGTCAAAGCATGAATTGTTATATATAGATCTATATATTTTTTGACTGGGATTTGAAAGCTGCTATATGCTTTGCTCTGGGCTGCATGTTCCATGGCACATTTCTCAAACCATTAAATATAGACCATGTACATGATTATCATTGCCTCACCCATGTTGAGATAGTGAAAATGAGGTGCGAGATGTACATTTTGTGAAGTATGGACTGCAAATTAAGCTTGTGAATAGAGAAAGCAAACTAGAGATTTATTTTCACATTTTGCATGTGTTTTTGAATGCACGGTGAAAAAGCGGAAGAAATGATCTTGTTACTTGATGTACAAAGGATTTCATTTTTCTTCTTCGTAATTTTTTACTGAATAATTTTAAATGTGATAGAGAGAGCGAATAATTTATCTGAAAATCTGAAAGCTAAACTTTTTAAGAATAGTGGCGATACTCTGCATCAGTAACGTGGACCATTTCTGATTTGTGCGTGACATGAACATTGTGAGGACAGTTTGACAAAGAAGTTAATATTTTAAAGGAATGTACAGTTGTTGCAGTTCATGTTGGTGTGTGTGTTGTCAGTTGTGATCAGAAAAACATTGTGAACAGATAATTTAAAAAAAGCAAGCAAAAACTAAGATTAAAAAAAAGTTTTACAAATTATACCTCGCTTAGCTTTGTTCATTTATTTGTGTAATAGATATTTTTATGACGTGCTAATGTCTCATCTTGAACTCTGCTCCTTAGAGTGTGACGAAATATTAGAAAAACCACAGAAAAGAGTGTGAACAGTTAGTACGTTTTCATTCACTTGTTTTACGTTCATAAATGAAAGGTACAAAAAATTCTAATGAAAAAGAGACTGTAAAACAGTGGGTTCGTCCCATTTGGATTCATGGCTCTCGTGGCCTCTTGTTTTTTATGAGTGAATGTTTTTTACACTGAAATAAAATTGCATTAGCTTTGTCGCTTTGTCCTGTGTTCTGACGTCGTGGCGAAATTCCTTTGGTGATCAAAGTTTCCTGAAGTTGGCTCTTTTTTTTTCAATCCTGGATCCAACTCTCTCAAGTAGAGTTTGAAACGTCAAAGGCTTCGTTCTCATCTCCCAAAAGTTGGTTCATTAAATGGTGAAATTCACCAGATTGTTCAGTCTCTTTTTTTATAGATACTGTGTACCCAATATCGACGTCTTCTCTTATGTTTGCGTTTAAGCCAGTACAACAACATGAGCTTGGTTGCTGAGTCCATGGTTGATGGAATAATAATGTTGAAAGAAAAACCCTACACACATGAAAGGTCATGAAAGAAAATGAATGAATTCACTCTGTGTCAATCATTGCTTTCATGCCTCTCAGGTTCTGATGCAAAAAAAAAAAGAATGAGTGAAAGCGTACTAACTCTGTTCACACTCTTATTCAGTGTTGTTCTGAATCTGATATCATATATTTTAATCATTTTCATATGTAGTTTCTTTTTGTGTATAAGTGTGCATCCGCTCAGACTGAATTATTATCACATTACCTTAGCGCACTCTAAAAACATACTACCATTTCACCATTCAGATAGAATTAATCCTTTGGTGCCCAGAATACTGTATTAGAAATACCTCCCTCAGTGCCTAATGTTCTTCATTTTGAACAAAATCTATCCACTCCATGAATTATATTACCAGATTAGTTAGTCTTTCCCTCTTTCATAATTTTTATTCATTTTAATTAAATTTTTTTTTGAACCTATGTCTGGGCACCAGAGAGTTAAATTGATCCAGCCTGATGGCTGTTTACTAGTTCAGTTCTATAACTTGTCACAAACACATCAATCAATCAATCCCCAAAATTTAGATTAAAGCAAACAAAAGATTACATGTGGATATACATGTATTATTTTAATCAAAGACAAGTACAGCCCAACTGACGTGAACAAGATAGACAACACATATACATGCACTTGAGTCATATAAATAGTGGAGTCTGAATCATTTGAAGTTGGCGGGAATTGGATTACACTTCGATTTACCTCTGAGCAGAGAAATAACCACTATCATGCTGTTTGCCCCGTACCATACATACATCCCTTTGCAGGTCTCCCCCCCCCCACACACACACACACAAAAAAAAAAAACAAAACACAGGAATCTATATGTCATAAGATCGTTTATTTTTTTTCCTTTACAAGCGACTGTACCGTAGCAGTAAAAAAAAAAAGCAGCATTGAATAGCTTAGGGAGGCCTTGTAGTTCTGGCCAGCAAACTTGTTCCCTGTCTTTATCTTGCCCGCTTGTATTGTGCGACATCATCAATCGATAATGACATTCTCCCATTTATGATATTCAAATGCAAGACCGTAGGCCTACTTCGTTGTCCCACCTTGCTATCGGTGGCTTGGAATTACTATTACGCAGTGTAATAATGCCGTACTTGTCCTTCCCCATCAAGGGCAGTGTGGTGAATGTGTAAACATTGTAGGCGCGTATTTGCAGTACTGAAATGCTAAGAACCACGTGTAGGTGACATCTTTGTGTCCTCTAGGGCCTTACATAAATTTTTTGTTTAATATAGTCATATCATGCTGTATAGCTTAGCAAACATTACATAAGAGTGTCGCAGAATGGCGCTATGTGAGCATGGTGGACACACTGTAAGGTTCGTGGTTCAACTGTGTGTAATTTATGTTTTACGGTACACCTTGTCTTGGCTGTACCTGTTGTGATTATGTCAGCAATCCATAAATTTACTGGTCACAATGCGAGCACCATCTCGCGTACCTGCTCGAACCGCAGCAGAAAGCCCGTTTGCACTCAGTATTGGGTACCTACTTGAACTGGCGTTTTTCAAGCCTCCTAATGTTCCGAAACTCTAAACCGAAAACAAACCCGTGGTCCCGCCAATTTCGGTTTAACTGGTGTCTACTGTATATTTTTTTAAAATGACAAAAAAATTCCACCTTGTTAATTTCAAGCATAACAATGCAGCCCTGCTTAATGGAGTTATGGGGGAGGAGGGGAGATGATGTAGTGTCACTGAACTGGTTGACAAAGATACCAGACAGATAGGCACTGCTGCTGCAAGTATTTTTTTCAAAATGTCACTCCTCTTCCCCTCATCATTCCATGGACCATTGCGAATGTGCCAACGATGTCACACTGACTACAATACATTCACTAACAGTACCTGTCTAGCAGTTCATATGCCTTATACTCGATACAACTGGTTGATCATCACCCATATTTTTGGTTGTTCTTATATGTTACTGTACATAAGCACACAACGGTATTTGCATTTTGGATACAGTACATGGGGGTGTGTCGTCATAAAGTAAAATTACCAAAGTGTCTCACAGCACTTCCCTTTAAGAGATTAAAAATGCTGATTTAAAACAATTACTCTTTATCTAAAATACTGAAAATACAATTTTTGGTCCCATGAATTTTGGCTTAAGCAGGTCTTTCATTTACAAAATTGTAAAGTGATCTTATGCATTGACAAATACATAATTCTGCAATGTTTGCTGCACACCAAATGAAAAACAATATACAAGCAAGAAAATACACAGCAAAGAAAGTCATTTTCATGCTACTAGGTAAGTTGAAATTCCAAAATCCAGCTCTGGTTTCCAATATTACTTTTAGTAATGAGTTACTGATACTAGTGACAGCTTCATTTATGTCAGCCAGTGTTTATTAGTTATCTATACATTACTATGGTGATGAATCAACAGAGAAAAACTTATATAGTTTGTAAATCTTGCTTTGCACCAACTTGTGGCCGATTTTTCCATGCAAACTAACTGTTAAAGTTCAATAACTTTTGCATAATGTGCTTTTGCTTTGTCACGAATGTTATGGAAATTATTTTTTGCTGAGAATGGCGAAGAATTTCTACAAATAAAAATACTCCTTTATTTAACCTTTGTTGATGATCAAATTATGGACCAATCCAGTCCATGTTAAAGATTTTACAACACACAAATGTGGGGTAAATGAGTACTGCAAGTTGTAGCTCTTATGTTACACAACTAAGTTGATGAATGTTATCAACTTTACGACTGAGACTTTTCATTCAGAAGTGATGTGGGTTCTCTAACATCCATAATATTTGAACCCTGACAGTCTATATGCAAAGTAACTTGCACATTTTCAAAACAATCATATCCTTATTGTTCATTAACGTAATGGCCTACCTGATTTTCATAGCTTTGGGAAAAGCAAATAAAACTATTTCTTGAAGTGAAATATTTATCTTATGGTGTCACCTATGTTATTCTTGCAGGCATGGACTAGCATATACCTGTTTTTTGTTTACATGACCTTGTTGGGCTTAACTTCAAGAAGAACATGAAAGGTCAATGCAATTTCAGTGAAAGTCTTAACTGAGGCCTTTTTATGTTAGCACTGTGACGACATATTTTAAGGCAACGGTGACTAAGGTCTCAAAATTATAACTGCTTCCAATTACTGGATGATCCTGGTCATCTATCTCTTGGGAAGCCAGAAACAAGTTTTGTGGTCCTGTGACATTTGATTTTGTAAATATTCTGAACTGATACTAGCAATCATTTGAGATGATGTGCTCCATGCATAACCAGAGAGATAAACCTTTTTATTGTTTCTTTCTAATTTGCTACAATCTTGGTCTTTTAACTGCTGGTCTACCGGAAGCTGTTCTCTCCACTTCAACTGACCTCAGTCTGCTGGTTTCGAGGTAAATGCTGAATGCTTCAGATATGATTTTGCCAAAGCCATCTGAGATGATCTGTTCCAGCCGCGACTGAATGATATCTGCGGCAAAATCTGTGGTGGCAACATCAGGAATAATGAGGCAGACACTAGACAGATCAGAATCCTTGGAAGCTTCTGCATGTTCAGCCAGGAATATCAACAGTGCATCAAAGAATGCGTTAATGCACACATCTGGTGAGAAATTTTCTGCAATATCACAAACAAAACAAGCTTCAAAAAATTATTTTTCTTTTGAAAAATGAATACAACCAAATGCAATAAAAGCTTGGCATGTTCAACAGGTTAGCTTTTTCATCCATTTTACCTCTGGATACAGCTATTTTCTTATGCTTTTTATCAATCTGGATGACTGCAACCGAATTGTGAAATCAAAGCCTCCCCTTACTAAACAATCATAAATATAAAAATTTGTTGAAATACAGTGAAGCCTGCATAATTCGAAGTCGCCGGGAAATGGATTATACTTCAATTTACGAAAGTTCGGTTTACCTTTGGGCAGAGAAATAACCATTATTTTGCAGTCTGCCCCATACCATACATGTAATTATATCCCTTCGTCTCCCCCCCCCCCCCCACATATATATATATACACACATACACATAAAACGCAAAGGAACCTGTACGAGTCATGAGATCTTTTGATTATTTTTTTCTTTAGAAGTGACCCTACCGTAGCGGTAAAACAAAAAAAGCAACATTGAATGGCCTAGACCTGGCACTAGTGGCAGTTGCTGGTCAGCAAACTGTCTTTATCTTGGCCGCATGTATTGTGTGTGACGTCATCAATCGATAAAGACATTCTCCCGCGTACGATGTTCAAATGCGAGACTGTAGGCCTACTGCGTTATCCCACCTTGCTATCAGTGGCGTGGAATTACTATTACGCAGTGTAACAATGCCGTACTCGTCCCCCCTCCCCATCGAGCATAGTGTGGTGAATGTGTAAACACTGCAGCCACGTATTTGCAGTACTGAGGTGCTACGAACTTCGTGAAAGTGAGGTCTTTGTTCCTCCAGGGCCTTACCATAACGTTTTACTTTTGAATACAGTCATGATTATGATGCTTAGCGAGCATTACACAAGTGTGTATTAGAATGGCTCTATGTGAGCAAGGTGGGTACACCACACAGTTCAACTGTGTGTAATTAATTATGTTCTCCACCACGTCTTGGCGGTAGATGTACCTGTTGTGGTTACGCCAGCAATCGATTAATTCACTGGCCATAAATTAAAAATGCAAGCATAATCACGCTGCATGCAGGGACCCCAACCCGTACCACTGCCACCCTCCGCCGCATGTTTCTCGCTTAGTCGGGAAAGACACGTAGAGAGGAAGGCTCTGCAGCCTACGCATTGCATCATTTTCGGCACCTCTACCCTCCCCCTCAATGGCTGGGGAGCGTGGAGTTGTTGAACAGGCCTGTGTCAGCGTGTTTGTGGAAACTGGTTTTCACGGCTACGGGGCTGGAAATCAGAAGTTACATTAACTTACACTGAGTTGATTGAGGATGAGAGCCTTCGATCAACTCTATTTATCAGAATTGGGGCAGTTCGAACTCGAAATAGCAGTAAATTTTTAATAGAGATAAAGAAGGAAAACAACCTCATTTCAAAATCACCTCTATTTAACAGAAACTTGATTTACCAAAGTTCGGTTTACTTGGGCTCCACTGTAAATGTTTCAAACTTTTAACAGAGAAAGGGGAAGTAGATGAAGCGACCTCAAAGAATTCGAGTTTTCCCTGCTTGACTGTATATCAAACATCATTGATATCCTGTCACTTCCAAATTTTATTTTCAAAACACCAGTGAAGAATTCTGGATACCTCAGCACCAGTCACAAGCCAAAAAAAAAAATGCACAAGTTTTTCAACAATTTGTAAAAACTGAAAATATGATGATGAAATACTGTTGCATAAATAGCAAGTTCATCTCTCTTCCCAAAGGAATTAACACTGAATGTACCTGATAATTTTTCACTTTGAGGAACTTATGGGAAAGGAAACATAAATTACAGAAACAATCACAGGAAAGAATTTGTTGGTAACAGAAAATCTCTATCTTGTGATTAAATGTCTTGACAACAAAACATACCTACAAGAATGACTCCTTATGTATGTAATAATATTCATTGTTCTCACCATTGGTAATGAGAGGAAACGACACATTATTCAAGCCAAGCTTCTCCTCAGCAAATCTCAGACAGTTGGCATAAACCTCCACTAAACCATAACTGTTTGTTTCATCATTCCCAGCTAGCCACTGTGGTGCCACCACATGCAGAATGGCCTCCACTTGCTGATCAAATCTTCCGCCTGCTGGTGTAATAAGCACATCCGGAGCTTCCAGATGCCCTCCTATGAATCAAACACAATGTCTCAGTGCTTTTATATAAAATTCAGGAAGATCATACATGTATTTTCATGGAAAATACATTCAATTCTACTTATAACTGTTCTTTGACATACATGTGCAGAAGAGCATGCAAAAACTTCAACACAAATTGTACAAGTCCGTTGAAATCACAGATCCCACGAACAAAGACCTAAGTCCCGAATTTATTTCTCAATATTCTCTGTAGTTATTTCACATGAACTTCGAACTGTGACACAGATTTGTCGAACCAGTTTTCCTGCTGCGAGTGTGATCCAAGAAGTAAAAAAAAACAAACAAAAAAAAACCCGCCAGAAACTTAGTTAAGCCACTCAGTTAGTTGAGTTAGCCGTAAGCATAGCCTAGAGGTGGCATGATAGTACATCTTGGTGCCCCTCCCAACCCCCACCATAAAAATAAAAAAACAGCGATTAAATCACTTGTGACCACAGATTCAGGCAGGAAATAACCGTTTTAATAATAATAATAAGTCATTTCTATTTGTTTTTGTTTTTTTATCACGATTGGTTTGTCCTGCGCTCGTACAGTAACAGAAAAAAAAGAAAGAAAGGAAGTGCTTTTATACAGACGGTAGCCAAGCCGAATCCAGAAATGCTGTGTTCACCCTTCAGCTATTATATTATTTTATTTTCTCTATTCAGCTTGACTTGGAAACTGGTGAGCAAAAAAAAAAAATACATGCATTATATCAACCTCACTTTCCTGTTGCTATGTGACCATGATCTGTGTCGCGTCAGTTTAGTCTTGCTTCTCTTCAATTGACCGGGGGGGGGGGGGGGGGGGGAGATTAAGGGAGGTAATTCATGGTACATGTCAGCTGTGTTATTTTCCTTGAATATTATATAACGTAACACTTCATTATTAATGTTTCATTTATTCCTCGAAATTCTGCAAACTCGAACTAGATGAAGCGACCTCAAAGAATTCGAGTTTTCCCTGCTTGACTGTATATCAAACATCATTGATATCCTGTCACTTCCAAATTTTATTTTCAAAACACCAGTGAAGAATTCTGGATACCTCAGCACCAGTCACAAGCCAAAAAAAAATGCACAAGTTTTTCAACAATTTGTAAAAACTGAAAATATGATGATGAAATACTGTTGCATAATAGCAAGTTCATCTCTCTTCCCATATGGTACTATTTTATATTCTATGCATTAGACCATACAGGGACAATGTTGTGAACTGCATTTCATATTTTTCCCTGAAGCAAAGAGAAGTTCTATCTGAATTACACTACCATTCTTACTGCCAAGCTTCAAAACCAAATGCTGGGCCTGTGTTCATGGAGTGGGTATAGCAGCTCAGACTGGTGTCAAACTCTTACTGCCCACACAAGGTGTAAAAATGAATTTATGAAATAAGACTAGGCAAAAATAGCCTAAGTGGTGTGGCAAAATTGTGATCCCCAGGAACAAGGACCAAGGGGTCACAACCATCTCACCGTCTTAACAAAATGGTTATCTTGATTGCGATTTGTATTTGCAATGACAACATCTTTTCCACGACTAGAAACATCCCATTATTGCATATTGAAAATTCATGTACTTGTATTTTGTATTTTGTATTTTTTGTATGCACAACATCCTAGGAATAGCCCATGAAGTGAAAAATGTCCTAGATCTGACATGCTATGAAAGGGCTTGATTTATTGATGTGATGATGTATCTATGGCTGTGTGAAAACAGTATGTTGCAGATCACTCATAATTACAGTTCAAAGGCAACACCTCTTTTTCTTCACTGTCACTGATGTTTGCAATTTGATTAATTAAGGAGGGTCTTCTACACCAATTTCTCCAGCAATGTAGAAATTTTTTCATTCTCGGTGTTAGCTTTTGTTTTGTCTGCATTCCATCGTCTGTATATTATATATTTGCATGGTGAGAAAAACTGAAAAGGTGAAAGTTGGCACGCCCTCATTCAGTACCACTCGAAAATGGAAAACTCCCTTTTACTGATTGTGCATTTCAAGTATGGCGGTGCAATGTATGACTGAAGTACATGATCTTGTCCCACTCCATGAATACCAATTAAAATTTGTTTTTCCACTAAATGTAAATTTATTAACACCCTTACAGCACCTACGCCCACTCCATGATCCTCAGTGACTAAAAATCCAGCATGTTCGAAATATAAAATGACAAGATATCTTTATTTACGAGAAGAGAGGTTGTAATTATGCTTCCAGATGTTGTTCATTTTTAGATGCTTTTTCTTTGTGCAAAGTATAATTGCTTTACCTTTGTTTTCTATATAATCATTGCATCCAGCTCGCATCAGAGCCCCAGCTTTGGCTGCAACATTTCTGCTACACTCGGTGATCTGATGTGTTAAGGCCCCATCAGTCCAATTGACAATGCCAGCAGTAGATTGATCTGATATGTTACCCATACTGACTGACAACTCCAGCATTCCACCAAGGCGACAGTTTAAGACCTGAATATAGGACCATAAGAATCACATGAAAAAAAAAATTGCACATATACAGTGGAGAACAGTTAAACCGAAAATGGATAAACCGAAAGAAATTTTTTTTCTTTATCTTTAATAATGATGGATGGATGGCATTAAATTATATAGCGCATATAATATCCATTTAAAATGCTCTATGCGCTTTACAGAAGCAACATGCCAACCACAGAGCAGAATGGTGCGCTGGGGAAGCGCTCAACACACTACACTGCTTCTTTCTCTCGCCCTGTCTCGCTCACTCTCTCTCTCTCTCTCTATCTCAGAACATCTTTGTTAACAAACTAGTGTTAAACCGCCACAGCCCTACTGTTAAAGTGAAAAGAAAGTTGCTGAATTCAGTGGTGCCAGTTCATTGTGATTTTTGCCATAGGCCAAGTCAAGTGAATTTGCCATCCATCCCCTCTCCTCTCCCCCACCGAAAAAAAAAATCCACAGCAAAGCATACTTTATTCTGTCAGGCCGTCTACAGAGGTTAGGGGAGAGGGAAGCCTATAGCCTCGCTGGTCTGAAATTAAATGGCAGCCTGCAAGAAGTTAGGCGCATCGCGGGTGACCTTTTGTATAAAATGTATGGCATTGGGAAGACGATATGGTGTACTAGTGACTGTGGACAGCATGGTAGTTTAGTACACAGCCGTAACGGTAACGAGATCAGCAGGACGGCGATTCTGTACTGTCCATCCACATTCATGTCTCTCTACTCTGAGAGTTAGCCCACATATCCATGCTTCTTGTGTCCCTAGGCCTGCCCAATCTCCCATCCTCATCCTCAGTCAAAAACACACAGCAACAGATGTTGTGTTAGTCTCTTGCTTAAATGCACTTATATTTGTCCTCTTCGATAGCGATTTGGGCTACCTCTCTTGAAACTGGTGTTTTTCAAGCCTCCTATCGGTAAACCGAAAACCCATGGTCCCACCAATTTTTGTTTAAACGTTGTCTACTGTATACATATTGATAGTAAAGACAAATCTGTTGTTCCATTTTAATGCCCACTGTCCACCAGATTTGGAAAAACTGAAGCTGCATTAAAAAAGATGGATGCTGTCTTTGTCACCTAGAGGTAGACAAGGCAAAAGTAGAAGTTCAGAACTAAATGAAAACTCAGCCATCACAACTATATTTTGCTTCACGCCAAAATGCAGATTTTGACACTGGCATCGGTACCATGCTGGAAACTCGAAAATAATCTCAAGGGAAGATGTTTATGTTAATGTGTGGAAAATAAAATATTGTATTTTGCAAAGCCCCACATTAGAATCAAACAATAGCAAAACTACCTTGGAAGACATTAAAAAATGAAGTAATTTAATGAAAGACAGTGAACAAAATTTAAGAATTTTGAGACTGTGATCAAACCTGAAATTGTGACATTTGAGGTAAGTGTTCTACAGCAGCCTGGTCATTTTGAGGTATCCTTAAATGTTTCTGTTGGCCTCTGGTTGTGGCATCCCGGAGACGCGGAGATACACGTGTAGGTAACTGACTGAATGAACCTACAATGGGGCTGGTTTGGGTCTCTGAAAATAAATGGATTCATGCAGATGCTTTAAAAGGCAACCAAAACACCAATACTGATATGATGCAATATTCAATATAATAATATATAAACCGAACAGTAAATGTTTTTGTTGATGCTTTTTTTTTCTCAGGACATGAATACATATGTACACTTAGTGACAGCTCAGCCATAATGAAAAGATATTATGTACACTGCATTAAAACGCAATCACTCTAAAATATATGCAAAACACTATCATGGGAACCTTTTCTCATTTCCTGCAATATCCATTACGAAACACTGTCAAAATAACACAATTGAAAAATAAAACAAGGAATAACACAAAATGACAGTATTATCCATCCATAAATAAATAATTACTTGTACTTTTCTTTTAAAAAAAATTACTTTGATGTGTGTTAGATGTTTATTACATTACAGTACATACCACTCCTTAAAATCCTATTTTGTGATGATCTTCCACTAAGCCCTGCTTTATTTTGGCTGAGAGTTGATTGTGTGGCTGAACTTTTCAGTTTTTGATTTTGACTTGACGGTGGGGATGCTGAAAATATTGGGGATATGTTGCTCTTTGACAACGATGATATGTTGATTCCTGGCCCTGATTGCTTTAATGATAGGCCTACTTGATTCTGAGGTGATGAAGTAAATGTTGGACCTACAACTTCATCACTACTCAGATATGTGATAAGTGAAGACTGAACTCTACTCTGGCTTCTCAAAGGCACAGAACTGGAAGAGTTGTTGGAAAATGTTGTTACCAGAGACTGCCAGGATGAATTACTTGTGTTTAATGATTTTGATGAGGGAGAAATAGTTTTTGAAAACAGTGATTTCAAGTTGCTGCCAATAGTTCTCTTTTTCTCTGACCAGAAATGTTTGAAGCGCTCAGCTGCTGTGTTATCTCTCCGCCTTCCTTTCAGGAACCTTCTGATTCCTGCTGTTGATGGTTGTGATGGAACATTAGTTTGAAAATCCATAGATACATCACTTTCCTCCACTTCCATGTCAGAACCTTGTCCTGTTTTATCACTATCACCACTTACTGACATTTCTGTGGCGAGGGAAAACTGTGATAGACTATTTCCTGAGAAATTTGAACTGGGTGGAATTAATCTGACATTCTTAAAAGGAGCGACACTGGCATCTCCCTGTTCTGAAGAAAGATTAGCTTGGTTATGCTTTATCTCATTTGTCATACCAGCTGTCGACCTTGTAAGATGATTTTGATTGACATGCACACCATCCCCTCCATCATGCATTTCCTGTAACACTGTTGCCTTCCTTTTTATAGCAACATTGCTTGGTGTCATGAAGGCTGATTTTCTTTGTCTTAAGTACTCAACAATGTTTGAAACATCAGCGATTGCCAAATTTGACTGTTTCAGTGATGGCATGGTTTCTTGTGCATTTTCTGTTACAGTGTTGCCACTATTTCCCTGGCCCTGCCGCCGCACAGGAAACACTTTGCCTTGTGTATTTCTGACACTTTGTGTTCCCATTTTCAGCGTAGGACAGAGCATGGTGAATGTACTTTTCTCATCATTATTAGATGCATTTTCCATGTCCAGCACATGCTCCTTTTGTAAACTAACATTATTTTCTTCGCCTCTATTAATATTGTTTGTTGTCTCACTATGGCAATCCTTTTGTTGAGATTTATTACCATTGTCTTCATTTGCTTCATCTGAGTCCTTGTCATGTTGTCTGCCTGATCTCCTTTTCCTCAGCTGTGCAGATTTGTCATCTGAATTATCACTGCTGTAATCTGAGCTTCTCCTTCCTCTCCCCTTCCCTGGACTTTTATAATGCTCTTTATGTAATCCTTTGTTTCTTGTAGAATTTCTCTCCGTACTGCTGTCTTCGCTAGCAGACTCACTATCAGCATCTCTCCGAGACCGTCTTGTGCGCCTCCTTTTCCCATATCTTCTTTCATCAGAGTCAGAAATGTTATCCCTTCTATCTCTTGCATGACGATCGCTTCGTCGATTTTTCTTTGGACTACTAACATGCAATTTACCTCTCTTCACTGATGATCTGTTTTTTTCTTCACATTCACTTTCTGACTCAGATTCTGATGATTCCGGGTATCGAAGTCGTTTACGTTTTGAGGACGCTCTTGTTGCCATTCTCTTCTTTGGTAAAGCAAGATCTCCCCTTGGAGATTCTGATCCTCGTGCAACTTTCCTCTTACCAGCAATGGGAGATTTTTCTCTCCCTGCATTCACCTGAGCTGGCTGAATTGGAGCAAATGGAGATGTATTGGCTGTCTGTCCACTTTGGTTAAGATTTATTTGACCTGTTTCTGAGCCTGAAGCTGCTGTGCTTCTGTTTGTGGAATTTAAAGCTTGACTTGTGTGGCTGGCTGAACCAACAAAGCTATTGCTGTGTCTTCTATGTGCAATTTCTAATTCAGGTGCAATGCTATCATGTTCTTGAAATATGCTTATATTGCACTGTCCACAACTTCTATGCGATTGCATATTTGATCTCCTGCTTGCATTGTTCACATCTGGACTTGTTGCTTCTACAACATTTGCTGAGGTGACACTGTCCTGTTCAACTTCCTGTTCATCTTGGCTGTCATTATCACTGTCAGAAAAATCTTCCCCAGAGGATGATTCTGGACGAGTCCGTGGAGGAGTAACACTGCGGACACTGTCCCCCTCTTCAGCACTGTAATAGTGTTCATCATCACTTGCAACATCAGCCACACCAATCGTATTGTTATTGATTCCATTTTGTGCTTCTTGCAATACTTGCTCGTGATAGTTGTATACTGGGCTGCCATCATCATCATCAGATGCCTGAGACTGGCTGTTGCCCATGACAAAGTATTGTGCAAAAATGTAACTGTCCCTTGCCTCTGAAAAAGCTAAAAAGTGATGAATTAGTTCCACTTGGCCTCTATGTTTACTTTCATTTTACATTCTTATGGGCCATACAAAATAAAAATTTATTATGTTCCAACCCGGCTAAGTTAGAACACAATTAACAGTAATACTGAGTTGGACCCACACAGATAATATCAGTGCTGGCTTGACTTTTGATTTTGTGGCCATTCATTCGAAATGCACAAAAATAATGCCCCCTCCCTTTCTCTGAAATACTAGCCTATCCACCTCCTCCTATTCCCTTAGTTATCATCAAGGACTCAGACAGCAAGGCCAAAAACATTGGCAGTTGTGTAATACCTGATGTGTGTGACAGTGGTAAATTCAATACATGTAAATATAATTTTAATATTATCAGTGTTTTTTTGTTTGAAGTTGGACAGCCATTCACTTCACCTTAAAATTAGCCAACTGTCCACCAATGATAATACGAAGTCCACGTATGTCATTTCTTAGGGGCATTTGTCACTGCATACTGTTGTGGCATACCAGACTTGCTGTCAAGCGACGAAGTTGTGTTTGGTTCCTGAACACAAGTTTGGGTATAGATGTAATACTAGATCTAATGAGTAGTTGTGTCAATTTTCTACACACAATGTGTTATTTCCCATCTGGATTAAATACACTGGAGTCCATGTAAACTGAACTTTGGTAATTCGAATTTCTGCTAAATCGAGGGGATTTTGAAATGAGTTTTTTTTTTCTTCTTTGTCTCTGTTAAACATTTACTGGTAATTTGAGTTTGAACCGCCCAGATTGTGATAAATAGAGCATGCTCATCCTCAATGTAACTTCTGATTTCCAATCCCGCAAAAACCAGTTTCCACAAACACGCTGACATGGGCCTGTTCAAAACCCCTTTACTCTTAGCAGCGATCGAGGAGGAGGGTAGAGGTGCCAAAAATGACGCAATGGGTAGGCTGTTGAGCCTTCCCCTTAAGTGTGTGTCTGACCAAGCGACAAACATGCCGTGGAGGGTGGCAGTGGTGTGGGTGGGACCCTTGCATGCAGCGTGATTCTGCCCCAATGACATCAGCCAACAACACACGTATGCGAGATTGCTCGCATTATGACCAGTAAATTTATCGATTGCTGACGTAACCACAACTGGTGCAGCCAAGACACAGTATAGGCCTACCATGTAACATCAACACGGAGTAGAACCATTGCACTGTGTCCACCATGCTCTCTAGGGCCATTCTGCTACACACTTATGTAATGCTCACTAAGCTATAATATAGCATCACATGACTGCATTAAACTATAATTATAGCAAGGCCCTGGAGGAACAAAAATCTCACCAACGTGTGGTTCTTAGCATTTCAGTACTATAGTACCTCCCTGTAGTGTTTACATATTCAGCACACTAGTAGTCACTACACTCGATTTTGGGGGGTGGGGGTGGGAGTATGGCATAGTTTCACTGTCGACTGTGTAATGGCAATTCCACGTCACTGACAGCAAGGTGGGATAATGCAGTAGGCCTATGGTCTTGCGTTTGAACATTATAATGGGAGAATGTCTTTATCGATTGATGACCTCACACACAATACATGTGGCCAAAATAAAGACAGGCAACAGAAGGGGGGCAAGAAGGGATATAATTACATGACATGGTAATTGGTATGGGGCAAACAGCATAATTGTGGTTATTTCTCTGCTCACAGGTAAATCGAAATGTAATCCACTTCCCGACGACTTCAATTTATGTGAACACTACTCACAGTGAATTTGATTTTACACGGGTGGTAGGCCCTACAAACAATCCTACATACCTTTCCCCTTCACCACCCTTTCAACTAGAAAATTAAAAGGGCAACTGTAAAGAATTGTCAGAGACCAGAGTGGTCGTGGTGTAAAGAACTCTCCCAAATAATTCTGATCTTGAGACAGTCTATTCCATGTCATGTGTCTCTCAAACTCAATGTACGAATGTTTTGTTTGATTGAAGGCGAAGCCGAAGTGGCTCTTCTAGATCTATAGTCAATGCACTAGGTGTGGTCAGCATGTCGGTGCGGTCAATATTTATTTTTCCATACAGTTTCATTTGCGGGTGTTTTTGTGACGTTCTTATCAAGACATCACAACATCACATCGCATATGACTGTGTTATCTAAGCTTGTATTTTGTCTTGAATAACTTTTCAAAGTTTTATGTTCCCAAAACTTCCATCTTGAGTTCAAAGGTAAATTTGTGACCCTACAGTTTTCTTCATTTAGTGGTCTGGTGTAAGCTCACAGAAGTGCTCTGGACACTCTACTTTGAGTGGATTTTCATTAAAAATATGTTTTCTGGGTATTATGAGCGTGATTATGCACATATGGCGCTGACTGCACTGACATGCATTCATCTGACACCCTGCATGAGGTGCAGTCACTGGTAGTTGCAGTGTGACATCAGTGTTGTGTTTGCATCAACTGGGATCACTAGCAGCATTATTTTTATTATTAATATGATTACATGATAAAAAGAGTTCAGAAAAAAGAGCCACTGCACACCAGATAATAGTAAACAACTGAATTTAATGAGAAACAAAGAATAATATTGTGGTAAAATCCAAATACATAGGCTAGATCTATATTTCAAGGCATTTTGCAACTTGATCAAAGAATAAGTCTAGTGAATTCAGCATGAGGACAAGAAAGAGTCGGAAGTCAGGGAATTGGAAAAGAAGAGGATGGGAAGGTTGATTATCAGATCTATTTTGATATTGATCGCACAGAGAGCATGCCCTGATGGCACTTACATGCAGGTGACTGCATGACTAGCAACTTGTGAATGCACCACCAGCAGGTGACCGTACAGACATGCAGTTGATGCTTACACATGAAAAGTGTTCTGACCAGCACAGATTAACTGAGAGAGAATTTTAAGTGTTCACTGACAAGCCCAAAGTTCAGTGGATAAATTGAGCCAGTCAGAAGCTTGCTGGACTTTGTTTACTTCTGGGCATTTACCATTTCCTGCCTCGTGACCGCACCTAGTGCAGTGACCATAGATCTAGCTAGACCTAGATCTAGATCTAGATCTAGACTATACTTTATAGTATGACTAGATCTAGATCTAGACATATTTCGCTTTCAGTGAATCTAACTCAGCCTGTTGTCTTGTTTTTGGAAAGAGACGATGTTACCTGTCTAAGACATCAATTTA
This sequence comes from Onchidella celtica, assembly GCA_963931925.1. NCBI lineage: Eukaryota > Metazoa > Mollusca > Gastropoda > Systellommatophora > Onchidiidae > Onchidella > Onchidella celtica. The sequence continues at coordinate 21,511,164 of OZ007578.1, forward strand.
GACACATAATCGAAAAATATCGACAGTTTTGTTGACTGACAGCTGATTTTCAAAACAATCAAGCGGAAGTGGCTGACTGGCTGACCTCTCTTATCTTTGGAAAACAGAATTAAGTTTGTAAGGCTGAAGTTTGGTAGCCACGGACTAATAAAATGTATTGATATGATATGATATGATATAGTATTTCGGGCTTTGTAGGCTTATTAGCCTTTTGTCCGATCTTTTGATCATCGCTAGTCTAGTCCTCAATAACTTTGTGGTCTCCCCTATCTACACTTTATACAAGTACTTGCGGTTGCTCCAGTAAGTATCTAGTCTATTTTTGAAGCTGTTGACAGATGGGGCACTGACAATATTGGCTGGCAGATTGTTCCAGGTGTCTGTTACCCTAACCGTAAAGAAATGTTGTCTTATTCCAGAGTTCACTCTTGTCTTTTTCAGTTTATATGCGTGACCCCTGGTTCTAGTGTCTGCGTCCAATACAAGTAATGGTTCAACGTCATACAGTTTGTGTGTGAACTTGTAGACTTCTATCATGTCACCTCTGTCTCTTCTGCACTGCATGCTCGGGAGACAGAGCTTTTCTAGTCTCTTCTCATAGCTTAATTCGGCCATACCTGGTACTAGCTTGGTGGAAGACCTCCCCTTGGTGGCTCGTCTCAAAACGTTCTCAATAAGGTTTTTATCTTTCTGGTATCTGGGTGACCATGCGACATTAGCAAACTCAAGATGTGGTCTGACCGGTGCAGTAAACAGCAGTAGAGGTAGTCTGTGTTGGTAGCAGTGTATTCTATGGTAGAAGCGCTTGTTTTGATGACTTTAAAAAGATTATCTTAGTCAGGGATATGCCGTTTAGTAGTATCTATGGGGACATGCGACTAAAGTACAGTGACCTTGCGCACGGCACGGAGGTGGAGTGGCGCCGCGAATGGAAGGTTCAACGGCCATTACAATTTATGGCAAAACATCGCGCGAGAAATTGATAAAAATTGCTAATTTGCTCTACATTACTGCCTTTAGCTATTCCTGTTCATTGAAGGGGGCAGTTGCTAGTTAGAGATAAAAATGTAAATCAAGTTTTAAACATGAAATGATTTTTTTTTTCTTAAATTAGTGTGAACAGAAAAATTTCATCACTCTTTTCTCGGGTACCGGTACTTATATCTATTCTGTATTTAAACAATAGAAAACTAAGTGAGAATGAGATTTATGCAAGAAACTGTAGGAGACAGCAATATGAAAAAAGGGAGTTTGGGTGAAAGCTGGTGTGGCAAAATTTCGGAGAGATGAGGAAAAACAACACAACAATAGCTGCATGGGAGCATGGCAGTATGAAAACATGTAGGGCGCATATATAGTGACGGGCAACAGTAGAACAAAAATCGTTTATAAATACATATTCGCAATTATACAGATCATGAAGACAGATCATGGCCATAATTTTGTTTACCTTTTGTTTTTCATTGTAGCCTATGTATGTCAGTTTTGTCACTATGTGCCAAATAATATGGTTTCAGGGAGCGAAGGCTTGCGTGTTTTTAAATCACTTCTGGGTTAAGGGCTCCTCAAATAAATTCCTTTTTATTTTTTACCCAACTATTGTCTTACATCTAGCCTTTCTGCGACTCGCCACAGTGTAGGTCTGTGGTTTCTTCTGCCATATCAGGAAAATGGCGGCGGCGCTCCACGATTGGTTTCACTTTGCGTGCCTCGAATCAAAGGGAGTGCGTAGACTAGTACTGTAGTAGGCCTATAATATATTATTTTTAGTGGTATGTCTCTGATCGTTGTAATACATGCTACTGTCGTCCTTATTCTATCCACATACATTGTAAATGTTACACTTTTCTTGTTTTTATAACTTGTGGAATGAATTTTTTTTTTTTTTAAATTCACTAAATGATTGCCCTCATAGCAGCACCGTTTGAAAGAGGGCAAGCTTATTAATTAGGCACTCTCTCTCTCTATCCCGTAGTCTTGTGAACCGTTTGGGACAGGTGATCTGGCAACCAGCATCCTCCAATCCTCTCGGTTTTCTGACCTCCCCAAGCCCGTCCATTCTGGGATATTGTCCTCCCATCTCTTCCTCTGTCTGCCTCTCCTTCTCCCTCCTTGCAGGAATGTCTTGGCAAGCCCTGATGATCTCATGACATGGCCATACCATTTGAGCTTGCATCTTTTGACCAAGGTCAACAGGTCTTCGTAGGGCCCAACGACTTGCCTGATTCTGTTACCAACTTCTTCGTTCGTGATATGATCTTTATAGGAGATGCCCAGGAGTCTTCGAAAGCATCCCATCTCAGTGGACTGTATTCTCTTTTCTATCTCAGCTGTTAAAGTCCACGATTTACATGCATACAAGAGTAGGCCTATTGATGTCACCAGGGTACGCATCAGTCTGATCTTTGAGCCGAGTGCAATGTTCCCGTCGTTTTAGATGTACCTTAGGCACTGCTTATACTAAATAACGGTCTTGAGAACCTTTTCTGTAGAACTATCATAAAATTAAAAAAAAAGGGTGGGGGGGGGGGGGGTATATTTTTTATGAAGAGTGTATTACGAGAAAACTGAAAGTAAAATGGAAATCATTAGAAACATAGAAAGGACGCACATTTTCGGCCTCTGAGATTTTCTTCAGGCTAACACATATGTATTAAAAGTAAAGAAAATGACACGAGAAAAGATACAAATACACAGATTGATAAATGAATGGATGTATACCCCAATCGTTTGGATCCTCAGAGTTTACACAGTCCAACCAGTGCGCACTAGTTCTAATTCTCGGTGTGCAATCTGAGGTTTGTGAACGCTGCTGAGTCTTTCGATGCAGGCTCCGTCTCCCAAATATGGCAATTGCACACCAGTGCGCTCTGGTACCAACGGTTATGTATGCAGCCTGACTGACACTCCGAGTTATTTCAGTGCAATGCTACCGCTGCTCACAGACTAATAAAACTAGCCCTGCCTTCCCAAATACGAGAGCAAACCACAACACCATTAAATGAAGTGAAAATGGTTTCAAAACGGGAAGATCATTCGGACAGGAAAATCAACTGACCATAATGCGTTCAACTACATGTATGAGTTTGATTTCAGAGAATTCAACAGGTTTTCGTCTCTCAGCTGAGAAGCTGTGTCTTGTTAAATTTCTATCAATATTTTGCGAAGGGTGTGAAATTGGTGTTGGTTAGAGCACCTTGAAATGTTTGCTAAAATTTTTGCGCAGCTTGTGCAATCTGCTACGTCTGGGAGACTTGCCACGATTGGGAGTCCTACATAATAATATATTATGTATGATATGAATAATACATGAAAGTGGCTATTTTCGCGACATGTCGTGGAAATCGCCTCCGTGAAGTTTTTCACGACGTTTCACGACTTATTACAGCTACCCCAGTCCCTTTTCGCCTGATTAGTCAATGTGACTACCGCCCATTAATACAAACTGACTAGACCCTCACGCCCACGCCCCCCCCCCCCCCCCCGATTCTGACCTGCCGCCATTTTGAGACAGAAAACGGTCTATTCTGATTGGATGAAAAACGTGTCGTGAAAAATCCACGCTTTTTACACGACATGTCGTGTGCCTAGACACTTCGATAATACACTTATATAATGTAAATAATGAACAAAACTGACCAGAAAGACATATTAATGTAAATTCTGACAACATTTATTAGCAAAATACATGTAGCAATGATTTGCAATTATATATGGCAGTTTCAAATCTTGAAACACAATACATGTATAACAAAACAAAAACCTACATTCATGCAAAAAAAAACCACAAAACTGTTTGACAGCAAGAATCCAAACACTGGCTACAAAATTAAATTAAACCCACATTAGTACATTGATCATAACTGTATTGTAATGACCATGCAAAAGTAGATCAATACAGGAGGAGGGGCAGATGTACACAAGCATCACAGATTATTACACAACAAAACTACATGTATATTATCAATATGCTTGCTAATTGTGTCTGTTTGTTATGCCACATTGTTATTGACAAATCTGGGACAACAAGGACAAAAGTAATTAACAAATTTGTCTTTCACCTCCATAATCATAATCTCGTATCAAACTTTGGAAAATTTAATCACATAATAAACTAGATGAGTTTTGAGAAATCGGTGAAAACAAAAACAAAAAACATCGTGCAGCCCCAAAAAACTTGTCCATAAACGGAATATAACACAATTATTCTGGGTCTAATACTGCCCAGGTCGAAGTATGTATAAGTACAAACAAACAAACAAAAACACACAAGACTTGGTAAAGTTTTTTTCAAAAGTGGGTACATGTAAAGCTTTACAATCTTGGGTAAATACTTATGTGTACTGTACTGTACCACAGATTACACAAGCTGGTGTGATTCGAGATCGAAATTTTGACTATGTGTGCTTGAAAACAGTCAGAATATTTCTGAAAATGACTTGTCACATCTGAATGTAATGATCATTTCGTGTCAAATAAAAACAACATCAACAACAAAAATGAAACATTTTCATCAGTACTGCATTCTGGATCTAAACCATTATGATGAATAAAAAATTTAAATAAATTTGCTAGAAAGCAATATCAGAATGAAACAAGGAACACCGCTTTAGAATGTTAACTGGTTTATGTTGATCATTCTCAGTGCATTGCAATAATGGCAAATTGTGCATTAAAATCATAATGAACATTATATATGTATATAAAATATATTTTGAAATTAATTTTTGAGACCTGCAGATTGAAATATTGCATGAACGAGTAAATATACTCAAAATTAATAAACTGCTGACTACCATCGCTAAAATAAAGCACTCAAAGAAACTTTTGAATATAATTCACTGGAAATGATAAACTGCTGAATCCAAACTGAAATAACATATTGTCCAATCAGTTACAAAGATGAAGGTGTATTAAATTTGTAAATTCTCTCAAATTCATGTGCTGAGTGGAATAATTTATCATTTATATTGACTAGATTATATACTAGAGTAGACTAGATTATATACTACAGTAGTTTGTGCTGGTCACACTAATCACTGCGTAACTGCCCTTTTAAAACATTGCTTGATTTTTATAATCACTGAGGAAAGGCATTTAGGCACAGGGCTCAACTAGGAGTGATTGGTCCAACTAGCTTGAAGCCGGCCCTGGTTGGGAAACACTCATGTACCAATTGAATTTACCAAATATTTAGTTTTACGAACAGATTAATACTGAATTATCTTCTAGAGATCTATGAGTATCCCAGTTTTTATTTTCCATTTAAATGTTGCAAGAATGGGCTCTGTGCAAGGATACTCAGTTTGCAGGCATGATAATAAACTTGTCATGGATGGCAAAAAGAACTACACAAGAGTTTCAAAATAGTATTTTCAAGTTTGTCCAGGCCTTTGGGGAGGGGCAGAGTACATGTACATAAAGATTACAGATGATTGCACAACAATTCAGTGTAGTTTTCAATAGAGTGAATGGAGCATGTAATACAGTTGTTTGTGCCACACCTGCCAAAAAAGCAATATTCAGTATACTGCAATATTTGTACCATGATGAATTGGATGCTAATAAGCTACAAAATGCTCTGGCTTTTACAAAAATAATTTGCTTTCTCTGTGCCATATGTAAGTGTTCACTGGTTATCACAGGAAGGACCTGGGAATTCTATTTGATCTTTTGTTAGTGAGCTTTCTGATTTACAATGCAAGTAATTTTTGAACTGATAGATTAAAGAACCTCTCATATTGCTTTGTCTTGTCAAATCTGGCGAGAAACGGTATGAAGGCTGCCAAAGCACAATCAAATACGTGTACTTTAAAAGCAACTAGAAATGAATCACCACCTGACTGACACCATCTACAGACATAAAAGATAAGCGCTCCTTGAAAATTACAGAGTTCATTCTTGCAGAGAAACTGGAGGAACAAGAAATGATCAGAATGACAATCATAATATCAGATAAATCCAAAGGAAAACTATTCAATAAGAAAGATCATATAAAAGAAAGTGAAGCAAAATTAGTTACTGTTAAAATCAAAGACCTGCAGCACTAAAACTTTCAAAGATGTTATTAAAAGCCACATTTGACTGAATGTCAACATTTAGCACTTAAGGCACAATATCTGTTAATTCTTCCGACACTAAAACATCACTGAAAGTATGGAGTTAAAGTTTAAATGGACAATGAAACTGTAACAGTGAGTGTCCAAGAAAAGGTTTTTTTGGTTGTTTTTTGTATAGTTGGGGTGAATGGCCTCTCTCAGGAAAATTAATTGCAAAAGTGAAACAACACAGATAATGAATTGTTGACAGTACACGTGCTTATTTGTGCAGTAGTTTTATAACGAAAAAAAACTAAGCGCCAATAACAACTCTACTCAGATTAATTGGAACAAAATGTATACTGTTGTCGGACATAACGAAAACAAATACTGGTCAGCATCATTTCAATACACCATATAAACAATGGCATCCTCATTTTGAGTGATCTAGTCACCCCCCCCCCCCCCCCCAAGCACAGCCACAGCTGATTAGATAGGGGGCTTGTTGATCAGGCCTGTACTGAGCCTGACACAATGCAACTTCTTCCCATGCACACTGTTCTACACTATAGATAGCTGAGATTTCTTTATCAGCTTGCATAGATTCAGACTCTTAAAACAGAAATATTTGCACAACTCAGCAGTGACCACTAAATACAGAAAGATCCCATGATACAATTTTTTTTTAGAATGAAGCAGAGTCTCACTCAATGCAATACCAGAACCCATTTGGATGCTGGTGGCAAACATAAACATGGCAACGAAGTTACACAGCAAGTAACACAAAGTGAGTCTAAAAATGGACAGACAGCAAGAAATAAATGACACGAGACAGGAATTATCACTCGTTACTACAATCGCATAAAATGTTGACAGTTACACTGCGAACCACAAACCAGATATTATTTTGACTCACAAACGAAACAAAAATGGGCCAACTATACTGACACACAGTTATCCTTGTGGTGTACAAGATCTAAACATGACAAATGTTCACGCCAAAAATTTCTGGGTAATATCAGAGAAGAGTATTGATATTAGTAATGAATATACTGCTGATCCTGAATCCCATAACTTTTGCACACACATGCTTCCTTGAATAAACTGTGTAACTGACAGTAACTTATAACAGTTACATAAGGCTTTGTGAGTTTCACTCTTTGTTCCTGGAAGGGTCAGTGCATGGGCCCATAAAATCTTTAGTTTAATATTTTTAACCAATTTTATTAATTCTTTCCGCATCTTCCGCCAAAATAAAATCTAAAGCTCTAAATTTTCTTGTTTGATGTTCAGTTGTGTGAAAAGGAGAATGCATTAACTCTTTCAGGACATCAGTGTTAGGGGCTTTGGTCAAGTCTGGGCGGAATTAATTTTTTCTCACTTTGGGGAAAAAACAGCTGAGTTCAGAAAAATACTTACAGAAAAAAAGAGTATTGACAGAAAAGTAAAATGTTTATACTGTACATCAAATAAAAGAAAATTGAATAGAGAATACAATATAAATCAGCGATACATCCAAACGCCTTTTCACTGGCGCAGATAAATTGGGGATACGTCATGAAAGACTCAAGGCAAGTACCACAGGCTTTACCTTTCTTCACCAACATAGAAAAATTCACAAAATCCTTTTACAATATAGCATAATTTATGCTTCCAAGCAGTGTAAACTTCCATTTTCTAGGAAATGGTACAGCTACCTAAATACGTTAAGTACATCAGTTTCAACGTAAGAAAAAGGCTGTTCCATCCACTCATATATTCCCCCTAGGTTTCTACCCTCTTAACATATGGACTGCAATAAAAAAAAAAAAACCTGCTTCATACAACATCATGCTATGGCAGTCATTCAACCAAGTTGGAAATAAGTGTAAAGCTGTAAAAATACTCGCCCGTGCAGATGCGGGGCTCTCTTGCAGAAGAGGGACAGCAAAGAATACATCTGACGTGATACTGCGTGTCGTAAGAGGCGACTAACGGTGCAAAGGTCCTGGTCTCCCGAGAAGAGCCAGTTGGCGGTGGGCCAACTACCCACCCTGTAAAAATAAACCAGTTACAGAAACACAAGCAAATACTTTAAATCAGTCTTTTATCTTAGGAGAAGGGGGAGCATCTGCACCTGTAGATTCAATGATGGACAAAGCCGAAAGGACTCCACTGGCCTGACTGCTCCTTCATCAAACAAGTCACTCCGGATTGCGTCGTGGAATGTCCGCTCCATGTATGAAGCAGGAAAGAGTGCCCAGGTTACAATGGAGATGAGGCGATACAGACTGCACATACTTGGAGTTAGCGAGACCCGCTGGATACAGTCCGGACTGAAACAACTTAATTCTGGGGAAAAGATTTTGTATTCTGGAAGGGAGGACAAAAAGCATACAGAAGGAGTAGCGATCATCTTGAGCAAGCACGCCCAGAGGTCACTGAGGGGATGGGAACCCTACGGAAGGAGAATTATATTGGCATCATTTACTACAAAGAACAAGAACATCAACATGAACATTGTGCAGATATACGCCCCAACAAATGAAGCAACCGATGAGGACAAGGACGATTTCTACAACCAGCTTCAGGAAATAGTTGACACATTGCCAAGAAAAGATGTGAACATTATAATGGGAGACGCCAATGCCAAGATAGGACAGGACAATACAGGGTATGAGGACATTATGGGGTGCAATGGTTTGGGACAAATGAATGAGAATGGAGAGCGGTTTGCAAGTTTCTGCGCATTTAACAGCTATGTGATTGGAGGTTCAGTATTCCCACACAGGAGGATCCATAAGGCCACTTGGATTTCACCGGATGGAGTAACTGAAAACCAGATTGACCACTTCTGCATCACCCGACGTTTCAGACGCTCACTGGAGGATGTCATAGTACAGAGAGGAGCTGATGTTGGATCTGACCATCACATGCTGCTGGCAAGTCTCAAACTCCGCCTCAAGAAACAAGGTACCAGAGCAGGAACAAAGAGGAGAAAGTTTCAAGTGAGCCTTCTGGATGGAGACAAGAAGGAAGAGTTCCAGCTGACGCTGAGGAATAGATTCAAACCCCTTGTTGACCTTGAAGAGACAGTAGATTTGGAGACTCACTGGGCTAAGGTAAAAGGAGTATTTACATCGACATGTCTGGATGTTCTTGGGGAAAAGAAAGTGGAACACAAGGAATGGATCAGTCAAAAATCACTGGACTTGATAAGGATAAGAAGAGACCTAAAAGAACAGGTAAATGCAAGTCGTACAAGAAGCTCAAGAGTTGGTAACCAGGAAGAGTACCGGGCAACAGCTAAAGAGGTAAAAAAATCAATTAAAAAAGACAAAGAGGAGTTCATAGGAATGTTAGCAGAGAAAGCAGAGAAGGCAGCAACAGGAGGACACGTGAGGATCCTCTACCAGACTACAAAGACTCTTGCTGGAAAATATGGAAAACCTGAAGTTCCTGTCAAGGATTACAACAGGAAGGCTATTTTTGGAAAGGAAGCTCAGGCAAAAAGATGGATAGAACATTTTAACAGCCTCTTGAACAGACCTCCACCAAGCAACCCACCCGACATTCTACCCGCAAGAAATGATTTACCGATCAGTTGCGACCCTCCGACTAAAGCAGAGATTAATGATGCCATAAAGCAGTTAAATCGAGGCAAGGCAGCTGGACCAGATCAGATCCCACCAGAGGCGCTGAAGGCAGATGCTGCTGGGGCTGCAGAGGGTCTGCACTCACTATTCTCGAGGATTTGGATCGGAGGCAAGTTTCCAAAGGACTGGAAGGAAGGACACCTCGTGAAGCTTCCAAAAAAAGGGGACCTCAGCAATTGTAGTAACTACAGAGGAATCACACTTCTCTCCATCCCAGGAAAGGTTTTCAATCGGATTCTTCTCAAGCGAATACAGAATGCAACAGACCCAAAACTTCGTGAGGAGCAAGCTGGTTTCAGGAGTAACCGATCAACCACCGACCAGATCGCCACGCTGAGAATCATAGAGCAGTCGCTAGAGTGGAACTCCCAACTGATAGTGAACTTCCTTGACTACGAGAAGGCCTTTGATAGCATCGATAGAGAAACACTGTGGAGAATATTGAGACATTATGGAATCCCAGAGAAGATGGTGAACCTTATCAAGAGCATGTACGACGGGACAAGTTGCAGAGTCGTACACGATGGCGAGCTTACTGACAGCTTTGATATCAAGACTGGTGTTAGGCAGGGTTGTTTGCTGTCCCCATTTCTGTTTGTCCTGGTGATTGATTGGCTTATGAAAGAAACCACCAGTGGAGGAAGAAATGGCATACAATGGACCCCATGGACACAGCTGGACGATCTAGATTTTGCAGATGACTTGGCACTATTGTCGCACACACACGACCAGATGCAAGCAAAGACTACAGCTCTAAACAAAATTTCAGAATCTATTGGATTGAGGATACATCCTGCGAAGTCGAAGGTCCTAAAAATTGTTGCACTCCCAAGCGCACAAGTCAGAGTAGGAGATCAACCACTGGAAGATGTAGAGTCCTTCTGCTATCTTGGTAGTATCATTGACAATAAGGGAGGAACAGAGGCAGAAGTCAAAGCACGAATTGGAAAGGCACAGGCAGCTTTCACGTCCTTAAGCAAGATTTGGAGAACCAAGGATATATCTCTAAAAACAAAGCTGAGGATATTCAACTCGAACGTGAAGTCAGTCCTGTTGTATGGATGTGAGACTTGGAATGCGTCTCAGGCCTGCATAAAGAGAATCCAAGTTTTCATCAACAGATGTTTGAGGAAGCTACTTAAGATCAGATGGACAGACAAGGTCAGCAATGAAATTGTATGGAAAAGAACAAGACAGCCCAGTCAGAGAGGAAATTGGTAGGAGGCGATGGAGATGGATCGGCCACACTCTCAGGAGGCCAGGAAACAGCATCACGAAGAAGGTATTGGATTGGAATCCCCAGGGCAAGAGATCAAGAGGAAGGCCGCGCGGAACGTGGAGAAGAGCCAGAGAAAATGATGTGCAACGAAGCGGAAAGACTTGGAATAATGTAAAGAGGCTGGCCCATGATAGAGAGGGATGGAAAGTGTTTGTTGGTGGCCTATACCCTGATCCAGGGTGAGAAAGGCAATGATGATGATGATGTAAAAATACTGTGACCGTGTACACTGTAAATGTAAGAGATCAAAGTAGGTTGCAAACTGCTCATTATAAGAGTCATTCAGCCAAGCCACTGCTGGCAGCTCACAAGATATACAAGTATTTGGACCCAAATATATTAATAAACAAATATTATATGTAATATAGTATGCTTTTAATAGTAGCTTTTATGTGCCAGGTCCGATAGCCTATTCTGCTGGACCAACCTTACAGGCAGAAGCCACGGCCTCAGATGCCTATTGCATGTGGGACCATCCACCGCGGAGTTTTGCCAGGTGTCCTGGCAGCATCAAGAACTAAACAAACAAAATTCAAAAACGCTGGAGCCCCGCTAGGCCTTATCGTCTTGTTGTTTGTTTTTAACCTGGGCTCTAGAGGAAAACGGTCAACTAGTGACCTGTTTTTTATTGGCTAATAAAGGGATCAACTCCTGAAAAGGACAGTGATAAAGAGCCTGCCTCCCCTATTTCTAACTATCTTTGTCCTCCTCCTGCACCTGTCATGGCGCCCACCACAAATGAAGAAAAAAAAAAGCAGACGACAACAACGAACGACGAGGGGCATCAATAAAGAACAGGGGGCCAACAGCACTAGGCTGAGGCCCCCGAGAAACCAAAGGACCTCAGATCAGATGGTTGAAAAGAACTCAAGACCCAAAAACCCAAGTTTCCAAGTGGTCCATTCCTGAAACAATCAAACATAGGCTAGCGACAAAACATTTAGTTCGTAGTTCTTCTTCAGCCAGCAAATCAACCATATTGACCGTAATTTTCCCCAGTGAATATTTCCAGTTCCTTTTTCGTATTATTTTATTACCGATTATAATGTAAGTGTCTTATCCTAGTCATTCCAATTAAACTCACAATGTCCTATCACAATCAATTCACATTTTCCTATGATGTAACCTGGCAGGCAAGTGTCCATTTTATACACTTTTGAAAGGAATAACAGTGCAGGAATAGTATGAATAGTAAATGACACCATGTAATCTTCAGATGTCCACTGACCCAGTTTGACTCAAAGTGTGAGTGAGGTAGGCCCACTTCAATATTGTATTATACATCTATTACACGTGGTCATCCAACAGGCCTGCTCTTCACTCAAAGCCTGCATCATGACTGTATTCTGCCAGCACAAGCATGTACTAGTTGAAGTACAAAGTACCAGAGATGCTAGAAACAATTATTTCTAGTGTCTTGATAGTACTAGCATGGTCAAAATACAGCTGAAAGAAAAAGTTGTAGTAGCAAAGCCTTGTGTAAGAAATGATACCAAAACGATACAATAGAATGCAAATGAAAAGGGACGACAAATCAAGCTTTCGGTATTTAAACCTTCACCAGGAGAAAAAAAAACAGGGATGAAAGTTGGACCAATTAAACATATTGATGGACGTGCGCTCCGTCCGAAAACCCAAGTCTAGACTCACACATAAGTGGTTGTACTGATTTAACATTTCATATTCTACATTAATTTTTAAATTGCTTGTTTTATTGGTTCAGCTTTCCAGCCTTTTTTTTTTAACGCCGAAAGCTTGATTTGTCTTCACTTTGCATTTGCATTGTATTGTACTGTTTAGGTATTATTTATTTTTTACGCAAGGTTTTGCTACTTGCAACCTTTTCTTTTTTTTTGGCCATATTTTGACTTTGCTTCAGGCCTTGCTTTTAGAATATATTTAATCAACGGTACTGGCATGATGCCTTTGTGTAGGCAGTGTAGTATGCTTTGAGATCACGAGCCTTGAGTGTCTATCTCAATAATGACAGTCAAGGACACAAAACTCCTATGTCAAAATCACTGACCCCACCTTTGTCCCAAATTTATTTCTCAATATTCTTTAATGTTATTTCATGAGAACCTCAAACTGTGATATGGATTAGTCAAACTGGTTGTCTCACTGTGACTGTGAGCATGAACCAAGTAGCCTAGAAGTAGAAAAAAAAAAAAAGATCATTTTGATGCTAGTAGGCCTACCTTAGCCAAGCCCCTCGGTCAGGCGTAGGATAGCCCAGTAATGGCACGGCGCCTCAAACACCAGAGATGATCCATTCAGGCAGGAAATGGTTTTTTTTTTTTTTTTCCCGAGCTTATACAATACTACAAAAACAACTCTGCCATATGAACAGTCATAATAAAGAGAGAAAAAGAAAGAAAAACAGTGAATTGTGTTCACTGTTCAACTATATTATTTATTATTTTCTCTGGATAATGTCCTTAACAAAACTCTTCCAAAAAAAATCCAAAGCACTCATAAGACAAAAAAGATGAAAAAAGCATTCAAGCACACCATATGTAAGGTCGGGTGCCAGCATACATGGTGTCAGCTGTATTATTTTCCTTGAATATGCTACAATAATACTTCATGACAATGCTTCACGCATCTCTTGAAATTTGACAAACTCGGACCAGATGAAGCCACCCGAAGAATTTGAGTTATCCGTGCTCTGCTTGACTTTATTATACATGAAATCACTTCATTCTCTCTGGCCGAGCAGTTAATCAAATGCGTGCTACAGAGATTTTCTTTCTCGAATGCTTCTCAGTTTACTCCCATCAATAACACATATTTCCACAATTTTAACACAAGATTATCACATTTGAAAAAGATCTGATGTATATATCGATGCAAAATGTTGGTTTTCAATGTCTCATGAACTAGGAATGAACATTTTAAACAACCGATTTTTAAAATCTTCTAGATGGTTAACTCACTTGAGCCTGAGCAATTTTTGGCCTAACAATCACTGCAGCCTAGTGTTTTGGGGGTTTAGTAAAAAATTCACCAAAATAAACCGTATCAAGCAATCACATTGAAATTAAGTCACAAAACAAACAAATAAATGTTATATCAGATAAAACACACAGAACTTCAATTGATATGGATAGTTTTCATTTTATGAATATCTGAATGGACAATATGCAGGGTTATGCAAAATGTTTTTTTCAGCAAATGTGTGTGAAAAAAAAACAACAACAAAAGAGTTCTTTGTACTTATTTGTGTTGTTTTTGTGAGTATGAACAATTTAGATCTACTACTACTACTACCACTAGTACTAGGTTTTTGGCCCTGTTCTACTTGCTTTTCCTTCGCCACGAGTTTCTGTAGTGACTTCCCTTAGTCGGAAGTATCTCAAAAAGTTTCTTATAAAATTCAACCAAACTTTAAACGAAACGAAAAAAACAGGTCCAGCAAGCGTCTCGCCGAGTCCCGCAGCTCGCACGGGAATGATCGATCGATAATGTTGATCCCGTGTATGTACGGGATCCAGCTACAGCGCTCGTAGGCTCGTCCCGCAAATACACGGAAACCGGCTCAAGTGAGTTAATGTTGAGTCTTCAACCCAGTTAGTTATGTGCCACCAGGAAACTTAGGGAAAGAGTTATCACTGTATATGGAGAGTACGTAAATCCAGTTTCTGTTCTCACTTCTGCTTTATTTCATTGAATGACGTTTTAAAGAAAAAAAAAGTAGCCTTATGTGTCAAACAAAAAAACCCACACAAACCACACCCAAACCTAACTGCCACCACACATGCACTTTCTCCCATTGCCAAAGGCAGTACAAAAGTGAAAAGGCAGCATTCTTCTTCATTCATGACCTGCCTGGGTAGGCTCACACAAGGGTGCACAGAAATCTGACTTCCTTATCTGGGCCCCCTCCCAAAGAAAATTGGGAGCAGCTGAACACAACATCAAATAACTTTACAAACATAATTACATGCTGGGGCCAAAACACTGAAATATGGCGATATCATCAGCTTGGAGACTAGAGTTGAGTACAGATCCAGGCAGACATTAAACGCATGATCAGACATATTAAATGGCTATGTATTTTCATGAATATATATATCCAAGACTAAATAATCGCTTTGCATCTCAGGATGTAAGATACCTGAATGGCATGTGTTCCGCTAGGAGTTCATGTTCTAGTTCCATTAGGTATCTGAAACACAACAGCCAGCAAAACAATACTATTCTTCTCACAGAGTATGAGCATATGATGCCCAAGCTATATGGAGGGCAAAAATGGAAAATGATGTATGTCCTTCAATTTTACATCCTGGAATGCACAGCCATTACTTTGACATGAGTCTGTTTTACGATAAAGCACTCATCTATTATATACATTACCCCAAATACATCACAAATTTAATGTTATTATTATCAGCTGTGAGTAGCTGCTTTATGGCGATATTCATGGAACTGATTCATTGCCTTGTGGACTTCTGTGAATTTCATAATTGCTGCCACAGCTGAAACTGGTGCAATCCTGGTGAAGATGACAGAAGAGACAAAAAAGATATACAGACTATATTTATAATACTGATTTTGAAAATGGATTTAATTCCACTTAGGTGTAGCTCACAACTGTCTCCCAACCATAGCCTCAAATGCAAAGTAAAAAGCCCCCCCCCCCCCATAGTCTTGAATGCAGAGTAAAAAAGTCCCCCTCCCCCCCATAGTCTTGAATGCAAAGTAAAAAGCCCCCCCCCCCCCCCATAACACACTCATGAAAGCCTACACACGTATGCATTGGCAAAAAGCACTGAATTATTTCAATTTGACGGAGAACACTAATCAAACATTGACACTGGATATATATCTGAGTTTTATAGCATTTTGTGAGGTTGACATTATAAACTGAACCCTTAGTTAAGCACAAACCAGTCTTTACATTACCAACCTGTAAAATAATGCCACAAGATACATGAGTTTTGGTACAATGACCTTATCTCTGTCTGTCAGGACAGCATTTACTATTTTCTGCGCTAGGTAGTCCTCTTCAATAACTGGGAAAAGCTTGGGAAACCTGAAAAGTATGTCCAGGAAAATCAAGAACAAAATTCATGAAATAAGTGGTTCTTATTAGAAAGAATATGATGGAAATATATTTATATATATATATATTAAATCTTTTGTGTCTTTTCTACATATCTGAGTTCATATTTCAACAAATGATAACAATGAACTTGTATTCAGAATACAGTTTTTATGCACTCGAATTTGCATGCTTTTCAATGTGCAAATGCACTGGCTACCAAGACCGAGACGTTCTCGGTTTCCATATACAAGCATTGCCTACCAATACCGAGACTCTCTCGGTCACCGCCGTTACTATTTTTTCTATTGCAGTAGTTGTGGTATACATGCCCTTTCTTCACTGTAATATGTTAGTCCATACATTCGTTGCTCACAACGAGTCATTAGTTGAACAGAAATACGTGTTTATAGCTAGTTGTTGGCGATCTAGCAACACGACTGTCGTAGCCCAGTTGAAGGCACGACCCGCCCGGCCACAATGCACATGTATTCAGTCTTTTTCCCGGAGCACAATTTCGAGACTGGTTGGCGCCGGCATGGCTAGGAAAGTGTTGGTCTACTCGCTTTGATGTCCCCCGGAGATGTTACGTGAAGTGTGGCATAATCCAGCTCGAGTGGAGGGGGGGGGGGGGGGGTGGGATGGAGACCGTCTTACCTCGGTCAGAGGTCCATTGCCGTATTGGAGACAGCGGTGCATTTTTGATTTTAAAAAAAAAATTGGGTTTATTTTTGAAATATGGAAAGAGAAAGAAAGATTATAGACAGCACTTGTGGAGGCAAGCGATGGCCACATAGGACTACTGTTGCGTCCTCATGAGCATTATTACAGGAGAGAAATAAGGACCGTAGTAGGAAAGAAACATGATTCTGGTGTGAACTGTGTGAAGTGCCGGAAAACTGTTTCAAATTATATCACACAAAGGAGGATTATAATAGTAAATCTGTGAGTTCATTCTCCTTATGTTTTTTTTTAATCTATTATTTTCATTTTTCCGTTGTTTTGACCAGTTTTTGTGTTGAATCTAGCAGTGTGGTTGATTATAATACCTCTTCTATCATATGTCACCCCTAAATTTATCATATGAAAATTGGCAAAATTTTCGCATGCGAACACACAGTTGCATAAAATCCACCATAAGACATATACATGTATAAAAATGATTGCCAGATTCAGTTAGCCAATCCATTTTTCCATAAACACACTACATTTCATTGAAATATGAAAATTGTTGATTCAATGATTTTCTTGATACATAGCAAAAACGCCTGGTAAATTGGGATTGATCAAGGCAATAGACCTGGTAGCCAGTGAGTTAATGCATCACATAATAAGAAGCAAAATATTTGAAGCCATAACAAAATTTCTTTGACAAGCAGTGGAAATCTATTGGGACATAAAAGTATCATTCCTCAAGTGAAACTCCTTTGACATTGCCAGGTGCTTTTTCAACAAAAAAAAATATTCTTTCTTCTTTTAGCAGTACTTCAAACAAGAAAACAAAGTAGAACTCACCTTGTAGAAACCCCTGAAAACATAGTATTATTAACTTGATAAGGGAATATGGTTGTCATTTTCACCCCTGACACTCCTGTGCTTAAAAGTTCATCACGCAGTGCTTCTGTGAATAAGAAAAATGAATCCCCAAATATTTCTACTTCTTTGGGGTAAAATGATGTGAAATGATACAAAGAGGAACTTCCCATTCAGTGTCTTTTCTTTCATCTAGAAGACAGCACAGCGGAAAACTAGATGCAGCAAGAGTAGTCATTCATGTGGTGTATTGTTCCAAATTTTAAAAAAACAGAAAAAAAGCAATCGTGTTTCTGCAAAGATCTATCTATCATTTTATCATATTTTTGGGGGGAAATTTGTATCCCTCTTTACCTATCCCTAAGTTCTACAAGGCAGTGTTCACATTCAATACAGTTTACATGCAAACCCTGTAGATCTACCCTGGCATCTTAGTTAATGAGTTAGGATTGCATGCCATCAAGCTCACCTGCAAACCCAGCTGTGGCAAATTTTGATGTACAGTAATCAGCAGCCCCATTCAGTCCTGTCAAACCCAACATTGAGTCTATGGCAACAATGCGTCCTCTGTTGTTTTTAATCATGGCAGGGAGAAAAGCTCTGGTTGTCTAGGACGAAGATTTGGCATGACAAAAGAACCGGTGGGAATTAGAACAAATAAGCAATGCTGTGTATCTAATTATGTTTTTGTCATTTTATGAGTTCTGTCAAGGTCAATCGAGTCTTTATATGGCAATGAATGTCAGTTTGAGAGAGTAACAAGTTTCATATCCTTGAAATGATGTGCACTGTCAGATGCACTAAACACACACCATGTGCTCTCAATGTCTTATCAGGTTTTAAGTTTTAACTACCATAACATCACACTTCACAGCAAAAGTATTTATGAACTTAAAATTCACTGGAACAAACGTTCTTATTGAAACATTAAGAACATACTTCATTCAGTGGATGCACCAGTTATATCCATTGTCAAGCTGTGTTTCTGTTTAAATTTTAGAACTCAAGTTTTGCCTTTAAGAGGAAAAAAGAAATGGAAAAGAAATGAAAAATGCTGACAACAATTATACTAAGCCACTTACCCAAAAATGTGACAAAGTATTTGTACGGAGAGACAGCTCTGTGTCATATGTATCACTGTTCAATATAGAACTGGCTAGGACTACACCAGCATTGTTGACTAGAATTGTAACCTGACCAAACTTTGCTTCTACCTCTTTGGCCTGATCATAAGAATAGAGAAATGCAAACATAATACCAGAAACAACATGTCAGTTGTAAAATAAGTAAAATACTCTCTGCAGATGCAATTCAGACAAATGTAGCAGTTATTTATAATTCTGCTCTGCCTTTTGACAGATCACAAATTACTGGTAGGTGTGCACACTGATGTGCTTGATGAAGTGAATATGAACACCTTCAGTTCAACAACTGTGTAATCCCACAATGGCCTAATCAAGAGACCACCTGTGTGCTTTAAGACCCTTGAACACAGCAATTGTACCACCTAGTGTAATGCATAGACTAAGAAACAACAAAATTAACTTAATACCAGCAACCAAACGCTCAAGAAGGGGAGGCAAACAGAGAATTAAAGTAAACATCACCAGTAGACATGGTTGTCTCCCTGGATATAGACAAGTATGCAAAGCAAATTTAATCAAAGTGGACACTGATGATGTAGAATGTGACCAGTGCAGTAACATCAGAGTCGGTTATTTAAATGCTCAGTCATCTAGAAATAAAACTGAAGACATTGTGGACCTCATTCACGAAAAGAATCTAGATTTACTTTTTATCGTTGAAACATGGTTAGTGAAAGAGCGTGATGCTATTATTGAAGATGAACTGACACCTCCTAATTTCAAAATTAAATCTTTTCCTCGGAAAAATCGTCTTGGAGGCGGGATCGCTGTAATTTTCAGAAAATCACTTGAACCAAAAATTGTTATTAAACCGGAAACTAGCTACCAACCTGAAACATTTGAGATTATGGAGCTATCATTAGATCTTGGCACCAAAGTCTTTCATTTTGTCTGCATTTATCGAGCGTCAGGCAGTAAAACCAATTTTCTGAGTGAACTTGAAGTTCTCCTACCACGCTTAACCTGCGAGAAAGGATACCCTGTTCTTTTGGGTGATCTTAATTTTCATTTTGATTCTGAAACATCATCTGAAGTAAAACGACTTAAAGAACTTATCGACCAATGCAACATGTCTCAGATAATCAAATGTCCAACTCATCGAGCTGGTCACATCTTAGATTTAGTGATCATCAAACAAACCTTGAGCACCTTCACCAACACCGCCGTCCTAGAAAAACTCATTTCGGATCATAAAACCATCGTACTCGATATTGATTTCGCAAAGCCAAATATCATTAAAAAAGTTGTGTCGTCCAGAGACATAAAAGGTATCGACATCAATGCCTTCAAGACGGAAATGGCCAATGCTCTCGAGAACTTTGAAGGCGACATCACATCTTATAATAACATCCAGCAAGATCTACTTCAGCGACATGCACCTATCAAGACCAGGTCAATCTCCAACAGACCGTTCGCTCCATGGTACACCCTAGATGTCAAGGCAGCCAAAGCAGAATGTCGCAAAGCAGAAAGGAAATGGTTAAAGACAGGTCTTACAGTCCACAAGGACATTTTCAAACACCAGAAGAACAAATGGAAATGTGTTATTAAACTTGCAAAAAAAGACTTCTATGTCACTAAACTTCAAAATTCTACATCTTGTAAGGAACTTTTTAGTATTTGTGATGAACTCACAGGGAAAAGAAAGGAAACACCTCTACCCACAATTTACGAGAACAACTTGTTGCCCAATGTTTTTGCTGATTATTTTGATAAAAAAGTTACAACTATCCGAGAAAATCTTGACAGTTTTGATGCCATTGATCATTTTGATGAGTTTCAGGGAAATCCTATAGACACTTTTGGTGTTGTGTCGAATGAATCTGTAAAATCTATCATCATGGCATCGCCATCAAAATGTTGTGACCTCGATCCTATTCCTACATTTTTGGTTAGATCTTGTATTGACGAACTGGTTCCAACTATTAAAAAAATAATAAACAACTCTATTTTAAGTGGGTCTGTCCCTGATTATTTTAAAACAGCCTGGGTAACACCACTTTTGAAAAAAACGACTCTTGATCAAAACATGTTGAAAAATTATAGACCCGTCTCAAACCTTCCTTTTCTTTCAAAAATCCTTGAAAAGGTGATATTACAACAACTAATGTGTCATTTGAGAAATAATGACCTGTTGGAACCATTTCAATCTGCTTACAGAAGTAACCACAGTACTGAAACTGCACTATTAAGAATCATGAATGACATATTAGTAAAGGCAGATTCTGGAAATATTACTCTGCTAAATTTGTTGGATCTATCAGCAGCGTTCGACACCATCGACCACGAAATCCTGCTCAGAAGGCTAGAAACATCGTTTGGAATCAGAGGGGTCGCCCTTAAATGGGTCGAATCTTATCTGTCAAATCGCCACCAATTTGTTGTAACCAACAAAATAAGATCTTTTTCCTATGCGCTTCAGTATGGCGTACCACAAGGCTCAGTGCTTGGTCCTATTTTGTTTACTATCTATACTATTCCACTTGTACATGAAATAAAGAAATTTAATTTACAATATCATTTCTATGCTGATGATACCCAGCTCTACAGTTCTGCCTTGCCATGCGATGTTGACAGCCTTCTGCAGCAGGCTGGAAACTGTATAACAGAAATTAAAAGCTGGATGAACCAAAACAAACTGGCTCTAAATGAGGATAAAACTGAGGTTATTTTATTAGGCCGTGAGCGGGTTCTGCAAGAAGTGGACAGAACTGAGATGATAATTGGCACTAATTCAATAGAAATTTCAAAAAAAGTAAAAAACCTAGGGGTTTACATTGATTCGAATCTTTCTATGTCATCTCAGGTTAGTCACCTCATTCGCATTCTATACATGGAAATCTGGAAAATCGGTAAAATCAGACATCTTATTTCAACTGAAACTGCGGCTGTTTTAGTAAATTCTTTTGTACTTTCAAAGCTTGACTATTGCAACTCCCTTTTGGCTGGAATTTCACAAAAAAATATTAGAAAACTCCAAATTGCTCAAAACAATGCAGCGAGACTTGTTTTGAAGAAAAAGAAAAGAGATTCAGCACTGCCACTTCTGCAGAGTTTGCACTGGCTGCCAGTTGAGAAAAGAATAATGTACAAATTGTCATCCATTTGTCACAAATGTGTCAATAATACTGCTCCATCGTACCTAGTTGATTTAACTGATTACTATGTTCCATCTCGTCAATTAAGATCATCATCTGACACTACAAAATTGAAAGTACCTAAAATGAATCTGTCCACTGTAGGAGAAAAGTCCTTTTCATTTCTTGGCCCTACCATCTGGAACACTCTTCCAAAGACAACCAGGGAAATTAATGACATTGGTTCTTTCAAATGCCATCTGAAGACCCATTTCTTTCAGACAAACCAGGCTGGGTGTTTTTCGGCAGCAACAATAGTAAATATTTTTGAATTTCTTTTGTGTATGCGTGTGTGTGTGTAAGAGTTTGTTAAAGCGCCCAGAGCTTGCCATCGACGGGGTTGGGCGCTATATAAATGCAATATATTATTATTATTATTATTAGGTATGTATTATAAGACATTGAGTCAGGTCAGAAAAATCTGCTACTGGTAACATGTAATCCAGTACAACCTGTTTCATGAACTGGTACGCTAGCATGGTATCAGTGGGCGTGCACCTGTCGGTGCAAACGGCCAGGGCGGAGGAGGTTTCATCTAACCCAACGGCCACATACTAGGGCACAATGTGACCCTCAGTACTTGAGTCCTTCACATTGGCCCCCGGTAGCGGTGTGGTCATAGGCTTGTTTGCCTAAATCACAGACGAAGAATTGAGCAAACTTCCCGGACGCAGCTTCGAAGCTGGCGGCAGCAGGCCAGTGGTTGATTGATAGGGCAGATGGCAATATACCGTCACTCTGGCCTGGATATCGTGACACAGAGCATCCACCAGTATTGGTGTTCTTTGGTTTGGGTCTTTCACCCTAGTCAGTTGGGACTGCGAGGCTGTGGAGTAGCCTACAGGCAGCCGGTCAGGCAATATGACTGTCCCTCTGGCATCCTCCTGCACCTGGATACATTTCCAGTCGTCTTGACCCTGTCTTGCCACTTGGATAAGTTGTGTCCAGGCGAGAGAGTGAGTCTGATGTTTGCGCAGCTCTTTCTCACTAAAAACAAATTCTTTGCGCCAGTCTTAACACTCACCTCGTCTTCTTTCATCTTTGTCTCGTCTTCTTTCCTCTCAAAATTCCAACGGCAATGGGCGAGTGCGGTGGCAGCAGGTTTGGATAGACTGGAAGCTGTTAGCACAGACCTACACGTTGGTGGCTGTGGGCTATGGTCGCTTCATCGTCGATTGAAGTGGAGGCGTGGGGAGGCAGCACCCACAGTAGCTGAGCAGCCTTATTTAAGGATAGCACTGCTCACCTCAACTGAGGAAGGGGCTAGAAAAGGTGCCCTAAAGAAAGCCCACTTCACATCACCCTGACTGGTATACCGCGACCAGTGGGGATCCCTTTTTGCGGTCGAAACAAAAAGAAATTCAGCTTACTCAGGCTAGGAGCCTGGAATATACGCACACTACAGGACAACTCAAACAACCCGGAAAGACGCACTGCACTTATTGCCATTGAGCTCAGCAGGTACAACCTGGACATAGTGGCACTCAGTGAGACCAGACTCCCTGATAGTGGCCAACTCAAAGAGCTCAGTGGTGGATACACCTTCTTCTGGAAAGGCAAGTGTGCAGTCGAACCGAGACAGCATGGTGTTGGGTTTGCAATTAAAAATGACCTTGTCAGAAATTTGCAGTCCATGCCAATTGAAATAAATGACAGGCTAATGACACTCAGGATCCCAGTTGGGAAAAGCCAGTCAGCCACCCTCATTAGCGCATATGCGCCCACCATGACAAACCCAGATGAAGCCAAAGACAAGTTCTATTCTGATCTAGAATCTGTCATATGCTCTGTCCCGGCAGCTGATAAGCTGATTCTCTTGGGGGACTTCAATGCTAGGGTTGGCTCCGAAATCTCAGCGTGGCCAAATGTTTTGGGCCCTCATGGAGTTGGTTCATGCAATAACAATGGGTTGCGCTTACTTACTGTGTGCGCTGAATTTGGCCTGTTCATTACCAACACAAATTTTAGTCTCCCGGTGAGAAACAGAACGTCATGGATGCATCCCCGCTCAAAGCATTGGCATCTCATAGACTATGTCATTGTGAGGAAGACTGACAGAAAGGATGTCCTTGTAACAAAGGCGATGTGTGGTGCCGAGTGTGGAACTGACCACAGACTCATTGTTTGCAAGCTCAGACTAACATTGAGGCGCAATAGACGCCCTCAAGGGAAAGCGCCACCTAAACGTTTCAAAACTCTGCTCAGCTGAGAAACAGAGCGAGCTCTCATCAGAACTCTCCTCAAAATTGGATTGCGTGACTTTTGACCCTGAGAACATTGAACAGAGCTGGACTGACCTAAATACGACTGTACACTCTTGCGCCAGCAGCACAGTTGGTTTTCCTGTCCGCAAGCACCAGGACTGGTTCAATGATAATGATAATGAAATCAAAGTGCTCATCAAAGAAAAAAATAGTCTCATCCAAGCTCACTGCAGTGACCCCTCTTCCACAGCAAAAGCTGATGCACTGCGTGCATGTAAGGGTGTACTCCAGAAGAAGCTGAGGAAAATGAAAAATGACTGGCTTGAAGAGCGAGTAAGAGAAACTCAGAAATATGCCGACACAAACAACACTAGAAAGTTCTTTGAGAGCCTCCGAGCTGTGTTTGGACCATCCCGCTCTGGCACTACGCCACTTCTTGCGTCAGATGGTTCAACACGCATTGTTGAATTGAATGCCATAATTCAGCGTTGGGCAGAACATTTCGGAGGTGTGCTAAATCGGCCATCAAATATAAATACTGAGTCCATTGACCGCCTCCCTCAGACTCCTATTAATGCAGCTCTTGCCAAGCCATTCACAACAAATGAGACCCGAACTGCCACAAATCAGATGTCCTTTAACAAATCACCAGGCGTGGATTCAATTCCTGCTGAGGTGTATGCCTTCGGTGGAGAAAAGCTTATTGAAAGGTTGACCGAGTTGTTCAATCATATGTTGAAAGCAGGGAAGCTGCCACAGGACTTCAAAGATGCTTCAATCATCCATCAGTACAAAAACAAAGGGGACAGCCAAGTCTGTGACAACCATCGGGGAATCTCTCTACTTTCAATTGCTGGCAAAATATTGGCAAGAATGCTTCTGAATCGCCTTCTTGATCACCTCTCGTCAAATGACTTGCTTCCCGAGAGCCAATGTGGCTTTCGTAAAGAGAGGGGAACGGCGGATATGATTTTTGCTGCCAGACAGATTCAGGAAAAATGCATGGAACAAAATAAAGCGCTGTATATCACATTTGTTGACCTCACAAAAGCATTTGACACAGTGTGTCGTGAAGGCCTCTGGAAAATCTTGGCGAAGTTTGGGTGTCCACCCGAATTCATCACAATAGTCCGCCAGTTTCATGATGGCATGCAAGCTGCAGTCAAAAGCAACGGCAGTGTTTCAGAGCCCTTTGCTGTCACAAATGGGGTAAAACAGGGTTGTGTCTTAGCCCCAACTCTGTTCAGCATCATGTTCTCTGCAATGCTACAAGAAGCCTTTAGCTCTCCTCCTCAAGGGGTAAGCATCAAGTACCGAACTGATGGCAGTCTATTCAACCTCAGGAGACTTCAGGCAAAAACCAAAACCAAAAGTACTCAAGTCTGTGACCTACTATTTGCTGATGATTGTGCACTTCTGGCACACGATGAGGATAGCATGCAAAACTGTGTTGATAAGTTCTCTAGTGCCTGTGACAACTTTGGCCTCACAATAAGCACAAAGAAGACAGAAGTGCTCCATCAGCCTACTCCAGACAACAAGTATCCTGTGACCCCAAATATCAAAGTCCATGACAGTCTTCTGAAGGTGTCGGAGAACTTCACCTATCTTGGCAGTACACTGTCTTCCGCGGCTCGTGTTGATACTGAAATTCTCTCAAGAATCAGCAAAGCCAGCTCTGCATTTGGCAGGCTTCGAAAGAGAGTGTGGGATGTTGCCGGCATTCGCACAGACACTAAGCTGAAAGTGTACAATGCTGTGGTCCTTCCCACCCTACTCTATGGGGCTGAAACCTGGACAGTGTACCAATCGCATGCCAGAAAGCTAAATCACTTTCATCTGGCCTGCCTTAGAAAGATCCTAAGGATCAAATGGCAGGATAAAATTCCAGACACTGAGGTCCTCAATCGTGCCAAGGAATTGAGCATCTTCTGCCACCTGAAAAAAATTCAGCTACGTTGGGCAGGACATGTTGTCAGAATGCCCGACTCCAGACTCCCTAAGCAAATCTTCTTCTCTGAGCTCTCCAATGGAACGAGGAATGTTGGGGCCCCAAAGAGACGCTACAAAGACACTCTCAAGCAATCACTGAAGGCCTTTGCCATTGATGTGAGTGAGTGGGAAAAGCTCTCGCTTGATCGTGCAAATTGGAGGGCGGCCCTTACCAGAGGCAGCAAAGCATGGGAAGCTGACAGAGTCCAGCAGGCTATCAAAAAAAGAGAACGGCGCAAGAAAAGGCCCAGTGGTACTGAACCAACGGAGCACTCTTGTCATTTATGCGGAAGGGTCTGCAGGGCAAAAATAGGACTTATCAGTCACATGAGAAGCCATAAGTCATGAAAGAACAGACTTTCTATTCTGTCCTCTGTGTCCTTTACTTCTCTTTATTGTCCATGTGTTGAAATTCTCAACAATTTCTGTTCTTTATTCCTCTGGTGTTGTTAAGGTCATCATCATACCTGATGGACGAACTATTATTATTATAATTATTATTATAAGACATTAGAATTTGAAACAGAATGCAGTTTGGATAAAATAATGCATTACATTTATTACTTGAAATGGACAGCATTCATAGCACTGGGGTCATCTTAGCACAAACAAATCAATAAATGCATATATGAAATCTATATGAAAATCTCTTGTTTCAGTACCTTTCATGTATAACATATGATCAAAAGTGATTGTGAACAGCAATACTGATTTCCATAGCTCCATATCTGATGTGCATGTTGTTTGCTATAAATCATAATTACAGTAACCATGCAATACTTGTTTCATGTTTTTCCTCTCAAATGTGAATGAAAAGATGTGCATTTTTTCTTTCTTTCTTTCTGCTTTCTTTTTAATCATCATCTTGTTTATCATGATTCTGTAACCGCAGTGACAGAATATCCACTTGCCCAAATAAGATGTGGCAGGGATTTTGCTTCAATTTTTTCTTGTTTGTTGTAAGTACTTGAAATTTTACCGATGTTTCTGCTGATTGCATACTGAGGCAAAACCACTGCTGATTCATTTGCAATCAGTGTTAGACAACAGGTGACTTGAAAAGGACAGATAAATACTGGTTGACCAGATAGGTATGTTTTCTGTATCTGCTCAGCAAAATGGATAGTGATAGTTACTTTTTTTTTTACCCCAAAAATATTTCAAAAAGCAAAATTGTAGATTGGAGGTACCAGTGGCCATATGCACAAACCTGTTGTAAATCCACCCGCTTTGCACCACGATGAAGGCTTAGTAGTGCATACGCCAACCTAGGCCATAGGTGTAAATTCAAATTTAGTCGGTATGCATAAACTAGAGAGTTACATCTGTCCCTCTCTATGCATCAACTGCCGCTTACGGCTGTAATAAAAACTGACATTGCTCATGCACAAATAGCCAATCCCTGGCATGAGAAAACAAACGCCGATCAAAACAAAGCTAAGAAACTGAGGGTGAGTAGAAATCCATTTGTTTTCCTTGGCCGATATTTAATTCTATCGTTAAACTTAAAAGCTCTGAATATGAAACATAAAAAAACAAAACATGTGCCCAAATAGACTGTGAAGGGCGCAAAGCGGCCGTTATTGTGCTGAAGGACTGTAAAACCCAAACTCAAACTGAAACCCTGGCCTGTGAAATCGCAGGTTGGAATAAAATGTTAGTTACTTTCTTTCTACCAAACGCCACTTTCCCAAGCTAGTTACGCATTGCGTAACTGAGTTAGTCATCCTTGGAGAAAATGTAAAGTTACAAACCCCTTCACAGGTGGGTGTAGGCCTAGGCAAAGTTCATGAATTCCTAGCAGCATTTTGCACCAACATGTAAGCCCTACACCACCGCATTACCAGTGATGCACAGTTCATGCATACGGCCAAGGGTTCTTGAAAGGTGATACTTGGTTTTCTGTTTGCTTTCACTGACATGCATATCTTTTGAAAGAGTACAGTCTACTCAGTCACCTACCATGGAGTAAATCTGTTCCCTTGAACTAACATCACAGACCATGTATGCACAATTGACACCTTGCTCTTGTACATCTTTTGCTGTCTGAGACAAAGTTGCTTGAGTCCTTCCCCATAATATTATCTGTGAAATAGAAGCTCTTTTAATTATTTTAAAATTTTAAACTGCAGACAGTGAAGGTCATTTCTCTTTTTTCATCAAATTTAAATTATTCGGTATCATTTTTGTCCAAAATTATGTTGGATGCGTTATTCATTGATTATTCATGCATAGAGGTGATCTTGAAATTGCTAGTTACCCTTACAATTGAGGAAGAAATGGGATGAATTTTGAGAAAAAGCACCTTTTCATTCTTTGAAATAGGCAATAAAATTGTGTACACAGATTTTATTCTAATTTCATCAGAATGAGAGCAATGTATGTAGAATTTTTTTCCATTTTACTTGTAACAATTTACAATAAACCATAACCTTCTATGACTTCATTTCATCTCAGTCCAAAGTAAAATACACAATGCAACTCACACTAAATCTGAGTAAGTTTATGAAATTTGTAATAAATGAATTTTGGGGGGCAAACTTCCTTAGGAAATTTCTTTTATCTCACAAATGATTTTTTTCAACATTTCTTTTTCCCTAAAATTTTGGAGTTTCAGTGTAGATTAGCATGAAACTTGGTTTGTCTATTACCCACTGACAGATACATATTCATTTGCTTTTTCAAAACTCTTGTAAACTAATTTTTATACACAGCATTTTATAAAAATTAAAATCTGCCACTTTATCTCCCTCTGAAATTACATTTTTTCATAATTTATTTGTATGACTGCTTCAAAAAAATATCTGAAAAGATCTCTTATAGTATTTGAAAGCATAAAATGTGTACTGAAATTTTAAATGAATTTAATGTTTCAGAATCTTAATTTAATGACTTGAAAATGTACTACTACAGAATTCAATACATGTATATGGCCATATTCATCCAACTACAGCTATTGACTGCACAATGCCTAGACCATATATCATCACATCCAGTAATTTACAACCCATGTGGTTTCATTATGCAGAATGTAAGCTTTGTGGGATAGCAATAAAAGAATGGCAAACTAAATCACTTTACAACCAAACAAGAAGCTTCCTTTTCATGTTAGGTATTTTTGCATTCCAAAAACTGATTTTCCAGCGCGAGGGAAGATTGAAGTATAAAGGAGATATTAGTACTGTAGTCCTTGCTGGTCAGTTCTGTCTAAAAAAAGGTTGCATCAGTAAACAAACAATTTGGAATACTGCTCTGTTTTTTTATATTTATTAAAATGAAATTAAAATGGCAATTTTCTTGGGCTCTTGGGTTACGAAATTTATTATAGGGGACAATGTACCCAGGCAGAAAAACCCTAAAGAGCTATTTGTCGCACAGGCCTGACGTCAAGTTTGCCCAAAGGAATGACATCATTCCTACGTAGATTTGCTGGTTATGACAGCATTGGTTTGATGTAGGAGACCCACCTCTATAGTAGTCCCACTAATCCTACAGGCATCCTATGCAAATTTACATCGAATTGATATAGGGGTGCCGGTTCAGTGTCTGCAGTAACTTCATAATTTCAAGGACTTCTTCACATGGCCAAATTTTCTTACAATAATGAATATTCCAAGCTGTGGCTAAACTGTGGGAGTATACAAATCCCCACAAGGACATGATTTTAGGAAATGCCGTTGCATAGGGAGTTGCTGGGGGTAAAGCCCTCTGGAGATTAGTCCCCGATAAGGATGTTTTATAGTTAACGCATGGTTCAGTAATAAATTGCTAAGTACCTTAAACTAAAGGTGCAATCTAGCAATAGCATGAGACACAATCCAAAGTCTTTCCTAAGTTTACAGTAACTGTTTAACTTGTTGTTACTGAAAGACAGTTGAAATGTTTGGCACTAGTTAGTAGCGTTTGGTGGTCCCTCTGCTTTAATCTGCCATCTTGACGCTTCAATGGCTGATTCGAAACTGCTCGATGCCAAATTGTGGGGGAATAAGGATCCCTACAAGGCCAGAACTTTAGGAGCGGCTGTGCACAGGGGGTTGCAGGAGAGTCACCCTGGCGAGTACTCCTGTGTAGGGATGTTTTTTATAGTAAACGCATGGCTCGGTGATACCCTGCTGAGAATAGATCATAGAATCCAGAGTATCAGTTCCACCGGGATCGAATCTGCCAAGCATCAAAATGACAGACTAGAGCAGTGGGACCATTAAATGCTACTAGACTAGTGCAAAGTGTTGAACCATCATGGATCATGCCAAGACTGGTAAAAGTGCAGTTAAGCCCTCCAAATGGTGTTAGGCATTTTAATTACTTAGTATCAATTACTTTGATTCCTCAGTGCACCCCTGCTCCTTTGTTTAAATCATCTACATTATTCCATACTAGTCTAGTCAAGCCACAGAAAAACTGTGAAGTCGCAGATTTACTATAGTCAAGACTCTATAGTCATTACTACACAATGAAAACGCCAAACACAATTGGGGGGGGGGGGGCGGCTAAACTGCACTTTTATCCCAAAACTTACATGTTTGGGATGATGTCCTGCAAAATTTAGAGCTAGTCTCCTTCCAATTCCTCTTCCTCCACCTGTAATCAGGATTATATCTTCAGAAACAGATTTCCTCTTGGGTGCCATCCAGTTCAGGATTTCATGAAAAATAATGAGAATCAGTCTCCAACCTGAAACCGCGAAGACTCTAAGCTTCCGGAACAGCGTCATCATTGCATTCTCCGGTATAAACTAGCAACTGACAATTTCAGTCCTTCTCTACTACATTCATTGTTGATGAAGAATAACACCTGACACTCTCAGACGGCATGAATGTTGTACTGCAGAACGTTGCTGGAGCCTGGCATTCAAGTGTTGTGGGAACTTTGACCTTTGACCTTTTCCCTTTTCCAGTGAGAAAAACTAAAAAAAAACAACTAAAACTAAAAAAGAGAGGTACTATTTACAAAACAAAACTAATTTATTCGTAACAAGGAAAAACAAAGGAGATTACTTGGCCGAAAGTGCGTACTTAGAGTTTTCATGATATATTATACATAGTCTTTGTCACCTGAAGTTTATCTGGAAACTCAAGCCGTAGGCCTAGGTGACTATAATTAAATCTTCTTTGATAAGTCAGGAGTAATTCATAAACTTTTGGGCCTTTTTGTCAGTTTTTGTCGGGATAGCCCCACTGTTCCGCCAATCAAACATGGATATTTAATGAAACAGGAAGACTTGACATTCTCAAAAGATCAAATCGTCACGTGATACATTGTCCATTGTACTCAAAACAAAAATAGGCCGTAAGAGGCAGAACGGATGTGGAGACCCTTGTCCAGAGCAAGCAATGTTTGTTTCGACTGAAAATTAACATGAGTGTCGTTACAGAGGTAGGGGTATTGCGAGAGAGACCATGTACTTGAATAAGTTCTAGTAGCCATTTCTGTGTCTAAGAACTTCATAGGAAGTTTTGGTGATTGCAACTCCCAGGCCAGGGTGTTGAGGAGGCGCATTCAACAACAGGGGGTGGCCTCTGCACATACTAGATCTAGACCTAGATCTAGATCTAGATCTATATATCTGGGTCTATTATAATTCTCGTTATAACCAAAAGGAAAAATGTTCTCATACACCCGGAGGGTTGACATTTAAGATGTAGATCTAGATCTAGACTAGACATAGTGTTCGAAAATGTTAGTAGAGACATTCAGGAACGTGGAAAATAACAGGTTTATGATTTATGTTAAATACGGAAGAGCCGTTATATTGGCAGAATTTATTGTGCGACCATAGAGGGACTAGGCCTAGGCATGTAGATTCTAGGCCGAGAATCTGTATTATAATAATAATAAAAATTATATTATCCACTGCAGGCCAGTGACAGCCGGGCCTAACAATAATTTGACTTTTCTCTCTACCACTGACTTAGATTTCTTATCATTATGATTAATTTGGAAAGAGTTCTGTATGTCCCAACCACCCAGTCAAAACACCCAAAATTAGCTTAATTCCAAACCCAGTCCTTAAACTGAACTCTAGAAACTTTTGCTTTCTGGTTAAAAAAAGGGTAAGGGGTGGGTGTTAGCCAGTTAGGGTTAGGGATAGGTTTAAGATATCTCTAGTAGGTGGTTGGGGCTTACAGACCACTTCCCATTAATGATTAATTGAATGGATCACTTGGTGATGTGTAATATATAGTACTTTATACTGACACTACTCTATGAAGTTGATCTAGAGATTTATTTAGTGGCAACTGTTTCTTTAAAGCTCATCCTGTGTTGAGTGAACTCGTCCACATAACACCATGTCCGGGGAGAGTCGATTGACAGTTGTCTGCCTGTTCGCATGTGGCCATTTGATAACCTTGCCAGTCAGGTCAATCACGCCTTTTTGAACACGTGTATTGTATCTTTGGTGCACAGTAGCAGAAATAATGGTGGATAAATCGTTAAATGACCCCTATGATATTACGTTGATGGGGTGCAATAAGTTTATTGTTAAATAGAAGGCTTATGATGAAGAATTTTCTGCATTTACATGCTGTTTAACCCACATGTTAACCTTTTCCTTTTTTTGCCCCTTAGGCTATTCAGGTCTAACTATTCCTGTATCATGACATTGCCCTCTCCCTCCTTCACAACTTCAAGGTTCAACTTCCATGACATAAGTTTTCTTAAACACACTTTTACTACTTTTAGCGAGAGATTTGATTTGTATACTTAAAAGCAGTTTAACCTAAGCTATACAATATCTCTCTAATTACCACATCCAATAAAGACAGCGACCATCAGCAAGGTCAGTTATTTGCTCCCAGGTTTCCCTGATGAAAAATCTACCGACAGATGCCCCTATGCAGCATGTCTTGTTTTACATCAGAATTCAATATTAGTAATATTACACACATAGAACGGTTTCTCAAGTAAGCAGATGGCCCGCTTACTATCATTTCACCTATCGACGCCAACCAGGATCAGAGTCAAAAGTTTCCCTTAGATTTTGACCGTCAGCACAATTACATTGGTATGACGAATAGTTGTATTGTAATAAACATAATTGGACAATACCATTTTGTTAATATATAGTAGGGGTGGCAGGATAGATAAACAAGCAACATTAGTATGAAAAACGTGAAAAAAAAACATAGTTGTAACAACGGAATAAACAAAACACGAGGAGCAGCGTTGCTATGTACACTAAAGTGGCCTCTCGAAAGGATCCGGGTTGCAAAATGTAGGACACAATAGCGGCCTCGCATATTGCTTGAGGGAGGCCACCATAGTGTCCTTCCACAGGACAAGGGGTTAAAATAGTTTGTCAAATATTTTTGGCTTTGTGTTTTCCATTCTCATCATTAAATATTGTATTGAAATACTTGGACTGGATTGAGTTACCAGCTTCTTGGTATTTTCTCACAAACACTTTCACTTAAATTAGTGTGACATAGGATCAGTTGCAAAGAAGGCTGTGAATTGATGCATGGACTGCGCATTTGTGAATTAACAGTGAAGTCAAGTTAATTTGCCTGTAGTTTCTCAGCTGTCCATCGCGGTTGAAATTTAGTTAATTTTTTCAAGCAGCTTACTCAGTATTGTTAAATGTGTTTACTTGTAACTTTTTCAGCCCATGTCAGAGGAGCTTGTGTAGCTACTTAATCATTTTTTTAAAAACTAACTTACAGCAATTCACTACAGTTGATGGATCAGCTTCCATTATAACCGTAATTTGTCAGCCGTTTGGTGGAAATGAAACTTTAGCGCTAATGGCAGAGAATTGTGTAGTAAATGTAGTAATGGGGTGAAACCACAGTCGTGAGAACGAAGTATTCAATCTACTTATTATATATTATATTTCTGAGTTTTGTTCTGCATCCAGTCAGGAAAATCTCTCGAGCTGCGGGATTGACAACAAATTTGGCCATCAAAGGTCTGCTTTTTGACCAGTGCATATTTGGGTAGGCTTTGGTTACAAATGGCCGGTCTGTTTGTTTTAATTTCAAACCATTTGTTTGTGTAGACTTTTCATGTTGTTTTTTTTTTCAGAACATTTGACCTAGAGCTTTTAATATATGACAGCCTTTCAAGAATGTTCAATTCACTGCAGTTTTGCCTCATAACAGGAATGGTGTGCATAATCCCCAACACATACTATGGGAGACTGACAACTGATTTCTTGTTTTTTTTTTTTTGCTGGCAATGTTGCGTCATAATGTCCTGGCTGACATGAGATCTAGAGCAATGCTGCAGATTCTGGAAAACTTTTAAAAAATTGTAGCTTTCGAAGCAGTATTCGATCAGCGTCCTCCATTATCTTCACAAAAACTTGGGATTAGTTATGCTTGTTCCTCAAAACATCCAGTTTTTGTATTATACAGTTTCCCTCTGTGGGTTCTTATGCATTGTTTTATTTGGTCTGTAGGCCTGCCTTTTTTATTACAAGCAAGAGAGTTACACACTTTCATTGTCAATGCATTTAGACGTTACTGGAACCATGTATTGGGCAACCCATTTTTTGGTTTTGAATTTAGATGCTTAGGCAGATGTTCAATGGATTGAGTCTGACAGTTGCTTTTGGATGTTTTATGATGACATTCATTTTGCTGAATTTTTCAGGGTGACTTTGACTATTCAGTGGTAACATTATAACTGAAAGAAAGATGTCTGAGAGCCCAGGGAGTCAAAATGAAATTTTCTATGATGCGTTTGGAAAAAAAGGTAATATTTTTACAAAGGTAATATAAGTGTGTCATTCGATTTGGAGCTAGAAATGTTTTCCTTATCTCAAGCCATGAATGCTTTTATTTTTGTCTAGATTGAATGTCATTCTGTCAGTTAGTTTCCATTTTCCAACAGTGGCTGAACCAGTCTTTCTATGGTTCAATAAATGTTCACAAAAATTACATCATTTCTGTTATGGTTTTGGTTGGAAACGAAATTCAACTCATTTTGAAGTGCAGAGTAGTGCTCACTACATTGATGGATGGGTGACGTACTCACTTATTTTGCTACAAGACATGGTCCTGGCGTTGCCCGAGATAAACTGTTTATTAGTTTCAATTCTGGATGGTTATAACCGATATGCTTCAGTTTGCACGTTCCTTTAGGTTTATTTCGTCATTTTATGTTTGTTTGTTGGCTTTTTGCGCCTGCCTAGATACAAATTCTAGTCAAGCCTGCTTGACTTTATTTGGCAACGTATTTTGCACAAAAATAAAAAACAATTTGGACTTATGGCTTTTGCCGTCGAACACATGTTCCCTGTTTCTTTTTTGACAACTGAAGCCTTTGAAATTTTATGCGTTCCTATGGGCATTAATGCCCTATGCACCCCGTCCAGCATTTGAGGTGAAGTTTGTCATGAAACGGTGGTAATCTGCATGCTGGGTAGTTAGTTTGTTTGTTAAAAGTATCTCCTTACCAACAACAAGAGCGATTAAGGCCATGGTCAGGTAGTGTATTCTGTTGTGTAGCGAATGAAAGAAAGCTTGATGTGTGTTCACCAGAGCGTATCGACAGTGTGGATGGTCCAGTGCTAGCAGATGGAAGTGATGGCATCATGAGCTCATGTTTACATGAAAAAGAGAACGGTGGGTGAAATTAACAACACAAAGCAAATTTAAAAAAAATAAACTTCCCCACCGTTTCAAGTCTCCAAATTTAAGATGGCAAAAGTGATTAGTCCAAATTGTCTTTTATTTTTGTGCAAAATTTCAGCAACATACTAAACTTTGTCAAATAAAGTCTGCAGGCTTGACTAAAGTTTGGACAGGGTGGTGTAAGTATTTTCTATTATACTAGATTGTTAGTATGTTCAGCAGTTCCGCTGTACTTTCATTGTGCTTACATCTCAGTGTTATTCCAAGGTCCAGTTGTGGAAAATTTTTGTACACTATTTCACAGAGATCTGAAACAAAAAGAGGCAGAGAATGACAAGAGCTGAAATGGAATAATATTTGTGTGGTGGTCTGGGAAAAGCGCGGAATTGTAGCAAATTTTGTTAGTTTTTTTGTGGTTTCTGAAACTAGATCTTTTTCTGAATACTGTGGTTTTTAAATTTTTTATTTATCTTGTCTAGTTTTTTTTTTTAATGAATTTTTTAAGATGCCAGGTCAC
Source organism: Onchidella celtica (assembly GCA_963931925.1). Taxonomy (NCBI): domain Eukaryota; kingdom Metazoa; phylum Mollusca; class Gastropoda; order Systellommatophora; family Onchidiidae; genus Onchidella; species Onchidella celtica. Next base: position 21,547,266 of record OZ007578.1, read on the forward strand.
AGAACATAAAAACGGAGAAAACAGACTTTAAAGATTGTGCAAACTATTTATTTTGCTAAAACAGCAAAAAATCAACAATACATAACAATTTAGTTAACAAATATGAAGCAAAAGTTACTATTTACAATCTACTTGGCAGCCCTCTTGGCTGATATTCAATAATAATGATTTGTTGATGAAAATTGAACAAAACTTTTGATTTTTTTTTTAGGTGGAAAAACTGGAAGTCGTTCAGTTTTTGAATGCATAGTGAATCAGTGTGTACTGTATTCATGCGCACATGTGCCAGTTAGAATGGCGATGAAATTTCCGACAGATTGATGTGCAACATGTCGATTTGTGTGGGTTCTTTTCATTGCAAAATTGTGGTTGATTAACCACTTTTTAAGCAATGTCCGCGCGTCAATCAATAGGCCTCGGAAATCTTCAAATTAAACACATTTATAGTAAGTGTTGCAAGTTGATATTTTCCATATCATTAGATAAATGGCTTGAAAACAGAAACAACCAATATCTCAAAATTGACCTCCGACCCCAAATTCAGCTTATTTTGCCTATAATCTCTGCAAGCTGAATTGCGACAATTCCGCGCTTTTCCCAGACCACCACACATTTACTTGACTTTTTTTCATGTTATTTTTCTTAAATCCTGGTTATGGTTCGATCATTAAAATCATAGAGGAAACTTAGGTAGTTGGGTTGGATCCCCGTTCAAGTCCTATTTGAACCCAGATCCTCTCATATCTAGGTCAAGTGCTCAGGAATAAAAGTACTCATATTTTTAGTGAGCACACTTCTCTTTACACATTGAAGCTCATCCATGAGAGATTCCTGGATGTAATGTAATCGGCAACTTTCTCTAGAACATTACAGTCTGTTGAAATTATGTGAGCTTCTCTTTCATGTTCATCTTTTTACAGTTTTAGCTTGAGGGGAAATACCAGATCTTGAATTTAATGCATGGATTATTCAGAAAACCAGAGGCTATGAATTTGTTGAATCTTGTGTTGGAGAAACAGAAGTTTTGCTATCTTTAGTATTTACTATTTTTGGTATCTTTTACTACTATACCTGTGATGTCTTATACTGAATAGTCTCAAAAGAAGACTTTCATGTGGTACTTGAAAAATAAGATGGTGTTTTCTGCTGTTTTAAAGCTGTAAAAGTCTCAGCTTGTTGGTTAAAGAAAGGGGAAAAAATGGTTGCACCAGACAATTTCACCTACATGAGCAGCTTATGTAATAGCATAAAGAAATATTTTGTTTGCCCTCCAGATTCAGTTCTTAAATTTTGCTGCTACAATGAAAATGTCCATTGGCAATTAGCATTTTCTCACCTGTTTTTACAAAAAGTAAACTGGCATAGGTCAGTGAAAGCTGTGGCCACAATGGCACAGTAATTTCATTTTCACTGTGTGGTAAACCAGTGATAGATCAGTGAAACACAGACTTAATTGGTAGCCATGACCATGACACAGATAGTTAAAATTCTAGTCACATCTTCACAAGGGCTACATCACATGCTTTCTTCATAAAGGAACTTCTGCAGTCTCATATAGCTGATGTATAATATATATATATATATATCTGCACTGAAAGTCCCACTTGAATGAAGTGAGCAGATTACCAAGAATACTTGAATTTAGAGAGCTTGAGAATTTGCTTTCAACATCATAATGACTGACATTTGGCTCATTGCCAAACCACTTATGAAACAAGGATTCTCAACTTGTGCATGTTGCTTATTCCCTTCACAGTGAGCTGGATTGTGTAGAATCTGTACACACATTTTTTTGTTTGTGTAAGTATGTATAATGGTAGCACTTATTAGAGGCAGAACTGTAGACCTGAGCATGTCCACATTTTATAAACTCTTTCCCTACCCACAATTAACTCCACTTTTTGACCACAGCTCCTGTTTATTTGTTACTGATGTTAAACCTACGTTTTTGTTTTTTTGAAAATTATTTCCAAAATGCGATTTGCTTTAACCCCTTCATTGTGCTGTGGACGTACACTGCACATCCTTAAATTGATAGTGCGAGTGCGCTGTGGACGTACATTGTACATCGTAAAATCTACATAGCTGTTCAACATACTATGGGGGAAAACATACAGCAGGGAAGGGGTTAACTACAAAGTGCACTGCAATGTCTAAGATGATATTAAATATCACCATTCGGATTCAAGTAATTATAAATGAATGGTTTCAAATAGTCATAGACAATAGAATTGCTTCTGCAAGATCATAGCTTTCTGATACAACAGCAGAAGGTCCAGCACTGTCCCACTTTTGTGCTGAAAATAGGTTGGCAAACGTTGCTAACAGTTTTAAGTTATAAATTCATCAATGATTCCCCAGAAAGTAATTGGTTTTATTTATCATTTTAATTAATCCCCTAATTCTGAACTATTTAAACAAAGAAAAATCATTACTTATTTTGCCATTAAACACTCAGCAGTTGACATACTTGTTTATTGACCAGTCAGTAGATCCTGATTTAAAATTTTTTTTAAAATGTTGCAGCCAAATGTTAAAGCTATATAAACAGATTTTGAGTAGAGACATTTGGTGATAACCATAAACAAGCAAATGGCCATCTACTATGTTTGTAAAGCTGTACAAACAGATTTTGTGTAGAGACATTTAGCAATAACATAAACAAACAATTGGCTGTCTGGTATGTTTGTGTTTTTGGGGATGGTTAGAGATTAAAACCAGTGTTCTTGTGCATATCTTTTGGGAAGGCAGGTGATTTGTAAATATGAACACTCTCAATAATTTGTTTGTTTCTGCCTGTGAATTTTCACTTTTGTTTACTATTTGGTTTTGTTTCATAACGTGTGTGCTCCAATTTTATTTCACCAGTATATCAAAATATTGCAGGAACCTTCTTGACTATCCCATCAGTTACACATCTGTTGGAATCATTGAAAGTTCAAAGAATAATTATGATGATACTGTGTGAGTCTCAAGAATTTTGCATGTAGACAATTAATAATATAAATGCATATTTAACAAAATCTTGTGAAAAAACCAATAAAAGCACTAAGAGAAGCTGCTTTCTTTCACAGTTTTAACATGCAGATAAGCAATGAAAATTTTGTCCAGCCTTTTCAGTTTTATAGTGGATGGCTTAGTTCCTTGTCATGCCTAAACCAGGAAAAGGTAAAACTGAGATACTGGACAAAAGTCTTTTTTGGGCATGATTGAAATGACTCTGAAAACTTCATATCTTTCAAGGTGCCTCATTCTAATGATAACAGCCTTGGGTTAGTGTACTTTGCACAGAGGACAGTACACCTGCTGATCTTTGTGCACAGTGTTTATTTTGGAGTCCAAGAGGACTCAGCCAAGGTGCAGAAGTAATCCTCTTTATCATTTTTTAAAGTACAGACACTCAGATCCCTGAAATACAAAGTGATTGGTCTACAAAACAAAATGCTAGGAATTTTAAACACAGAGAAAATGGAGAAACAATTCCCCTTTCCAAAAGCTGACAGGCCAGATTCATATGACCTGCTCCTTTGGGAAATTTTAGAATCTGCGGGGTCTTTGGTAAGGCTTTTCAAGAAAAGAAATGTCAAGTACAGTGCTTGAAAAGTGGTTGAGTTGTCTCTTAAACTGGATGGCCAAAGTAAGAATGATAAGGTAGAGGCCATTTATGCTTCGAAATGATGGTCAAGTAAGGTTTGTTTTAAGTGAGGAAGGAGTTCTGTGCAGTAGGCAGGATCTGAAATGAATGGTTCATTGCTTTATTGCTTGCACCCATGCTTTTCATGAACTCGTTTACTTTGGAAATAAAGTAAGTATCAGTATTTCAGTGAAGCAATGCTAGGCAAAACCCAGGTGCACAAAACTGCACTGCAAGATTAGTAGTATCAGTGAACTAAATCAGAGGCCAGTCGGTTTTATTGAGTTGTGCAGAATTCTGCACAGTCCATATTACCCAAGGTGAAAATTGGTTTCACTTTATTTATTTATTTTTTTTAAACATGCATATAGTTTGTTAGTGAGCGCATGATACACATGCATATGTTATAGTGTATGCATCTATTTGAATCATTGTTTTCTCCACCTGTTTTTGGGCTCAATTGCTTGCATCTTACTTCATTTCTGCAGAAACATTTAGTGGAACAGAAAAAACAATGAATTTTATTTCACCATGCTGTGCTATAACTATTTGATCAGATGATGCAACTGTAGACAAGGCAGAACAAAATGTGTTAAGTTCATGCTTTGTGTGACAGAAAACAAATAGGTGAGAAAAAAAAAATTTCAGCTTCGGATGGAAAGAGGAGAGTGTGTGGTGGCAGTTGAGAAAATTCAGTTTCAGAAGAACCACGGTCACAATTAGAATGGAGCATGTCAAATTGCTTGTGATAAGCAAGACACTTTTAACCTCTGAACTTTTCCTAGTCCTTCTCAGACCATCCTCCTCTGTGTTGTGTTTTTGTCATGCCAGAGACACTGGCTAAGCTATGTGTGTTTTTCAAGTTTTCCAAAGCTTTCTTTTGCCTGACAACGGTCCTTAGTGTCACCAAAAGCTTGTGGCTTTTAAAAAAAATTTTCATGTAGAGATCTTTATTAGTATTATTTCTTTAAATTGAATATAGTTTGTTTGTTTGTTGTTTTTTTTTTTTGGTCATCTAAATACAGTTTTCTTGTTATTTCTTTAATAGAGCTTTGCAAAATACAATCTGTTTGTGTGGGTTTCTTGTTTTTGTGTTTGCCACATTTCAACTGAATGCCAAATGTTTGCATGCACCAGGGTAATGGACTCCTCACAATGCTTGTTTAATGTTCCTGAGTGGAAGGCTTGGCTTGATTTTTGTGTTTCAGTTGCATTTCTCTGACAAAGAAAATCCATTTCAGCAAATTCTTCGTTTTAGTAGAATTTCATATCCATTTTCACACTGCACAGGTGTCTGTTTCATGGTAATTCAACCATGGTGGGGATTTTGATTTCCTGCATGAAAAGATTTTCACACTGGCAAACTGGACTAAGTTAATTTTATTCTTCCCTTTCTTTTTTCCTTTCTTTGTAGACAGAACTTTAAGTCACCGCTCTTTTTTTTCCGTTCTACTGTCTCCAAGTGGAAAAAGAAAGCCAACAAACATATAAATATTATCAATAGTTTGTGATTTTTCTTCCATAGCACTTTCAAACAGATCTATTCTAAATAATCCTTGCATGGGGTGGAATTTTATTTAAGATGATTTAAAAGTAAGTATATGAGTTAAGTTTAGGAGAGCACTTCTCAATTTTACTTTTTATTCATTTCTGGTGAAACAATGGATTTGGATTTTTAAAAAAAATATATATGATCTGTTCAACAGTAAAGTAGTTTTCATCAGATAACCAGCAGGTTTCAGTATATTGTAATTTGGAGTATGTCAATTAGGAACATTTTTGACTTTCTTGAACCAGCTGTTAAATCTTGAATCCATCATTCCCCATTGTTACCCACAACCAAAGTTTGCATTTTTTGGCAATTCCCGATTCCCCTTGGCCATCTCTTTTAATGGTGTTTTAATTTTTTTTTTTTTTTTTCCCGCAGAGTCTGAGAAAGCTGACAACTTCACCTCTGAAGAAACTTCTTTTGCTTCAGTGCAGGCAGGAGCTGGTGATCTTGACGTTCAGTATTTTGAGTTAGAAAAAGAGAAAGATGATGACGTGTTTGTGGAACAAGGCAAGGATGATGACAGTGATCCTCTGTATCGTGTAAAGGAAACGTCCAAAGAGGGGAGTAATAAAGTAACCAAGCGGTACAGTTTCAGAAAGCTCAACAATATTGTGAAATCAAAAGTTGATGCTTTAGGCAAGACCAAGATGTTCGGTGGCAAGAAAAAAGGAGGTCAGTTTATTGTTTAAGTTACATGTTACAGTTCAGTCATTAATAAGTTGGTGGGATGCAAACTTGTCAACACATTTTACACAACTGATCCACAAGAAACTTGAAGAGTGTGAAAATCAATCATGTTTTTCTCTCATTAACTTCATTTAATCACCATTAAACTATTTCCCCTCAGAATTGCATTTTTTTTCGGGGGGTATATTTTTAAAATCAGTGCATATTTGAAACTAGGCAAAATAATAATATACTGTGCTAATATATTTTTACGAACAATATCTGCTATGACAGAAAGGCAAATACTGCTGTCCCATGATCATAATTCAGCTCTGAAACTGCTACTTGAGTTTGGTTTTTTTGTGGTCTTAAACAAACAATTAGCCACATTAAGTGAAACAGCATTTTGTGGGAAATCACTTAATGTGCTGAAATTTAATGACAGAGTAGACTATGTTTGAGAGCCCTGTTTTCTTAGATTGTGCTGTAACAGTTTGTCAGTATTTTCTCATTTAATGTTGCATTTATGAATGGTGCTAGTACTATTTACTGTATCAGTCTTATGTGGTTGTGGTCATTATGCTAAAGCTGGGATTGTAAGCAGCTCTTGATGAGCACTCTCGGCTTCTGTTGACTGGATTTGATCATCCTTGTCATTGTTTTGCATTAATTTCCTTGTGATGTTTTTGTTGGAGGGAAATATTTAAAGAAATGCGCATATTTTGCAATGGTTGAGTGAGAGGTATGTTAAGATAAATTATTCAGCCTGTCTGTGGCATGTGCAGGGAATATACGGATGCAAATTATATTTCTTTAAAGATTTTCATAATATGTGAGTTCTCTGTTCCTTTTTCTATTTGTACTTGTTGAGGTCCTTTTGATTGGTTTGTTCAACGTCAGTTTCAATTAAAAAAGGCAGAGTTGGTCATGCATTACAGTTTCCGTGAGTGTCCCATCCTTGGGATATTTTGTAACTTGTTATATTTTTCACATTCAGATAAACACGAGAAGGATGCAAAGAAGGAAGAAGCAGCCTCAGATGCCAAAAAGAAAGGAGCCAAAGTCAAAGCATCCCCAGAAATTCTTTATGACACTCCCAAATCTCAGAATATGTTGTCTGCAGGGGGCACTGAAGGTGGTGCAATGCCAGTCTTGGAAGGCGGTTCTGCCTCTGATGTCTCCCTCGTAGCAAGCAGTGTCCCATCAGTCAAGAGTGGCGGGTCGCCCGGGGCCAACACCCCCACTAAACATGATGGCAACAGGCCGGAATGTGGCACTTCCCAGGATAATGCCCCAGATTCAGTGTATCAGATGGCAAAACCTATTCCACCAGAATCCAATGATATTAAACTGGATACAAACAGTTGTGAACATTTAGGAACCTATGATGTCCCCATATTCCCACAGAACGAAACTCCATCAACAACTAAAGCAAACAATGAAAAAGAAGGCAAGAAAACTGCAGCTATTAATAAAAACTTACATTACATGTCAGCTAAAGTGCCTGTCATGATAGATCCATCCTCACCCAGAATGGAGACTGAATCATTAAAATCATCCGTTTCCATGTCAGTAAACAGGGGTTGCCTGGAAGGTGTTGGTGAAGCAGTAAGTAACCTGTTGTCATAATTATAACCCAAACACATGCTGCTGTGAGTCGTTACCTTTTTCTATTACCTTGTGCTAAATTTAGTGTTTGAGAGGTCAAACCTTCCCGTAAAGTTGACTTTTCTGGACTTTAGCTGCTATGGGAAGGGAATGAGTTCTAAGGGCCTGAAATTCTTATCTCTGAAAGCAGTAACTGTGGCAATGGAATTCCTGACATTGGCTCTATTTTCTTGTCTTGGGCATATGAAGCTGTCACTCAGACTGCTGGAAATCATTTTGTGATCTCAACTGTAAAACTGAAATTTTGCGTTTTTTTTCTTTGGTGATAACAGGAAAGGACCACATTCTATATCATAGTGAAACTATCTTTCCACAGAAAACAACAAAATACTAAAAAAACAAAATATGTTATCAGTCTCATTTGGCGTTTCCTGGATTTTAATCAGTTTTTGTCTTCCTCCTGGATCCTGTGAAAGTTGACTTTTCTAGACTTGGGCTACTTGTGTCTGAAATCATGGATATCATGAATTGTGTGTTTTTGAGATCATTTCATAGATCTTTGTGAATAATAGTGCAAACATAAATGCTTGTGCATGTAGACATGAATGTTTGTGCATCAAATATTGATGGAAACATAAGTGTGTGCATATAGAATATCCTGTTTTCAAAATTGGTGGCGAAACTCTATGGATACCATTGTAGGAAAGTCTAACCATCACTGTCATCAAAAGCATTAACATCTGCATACTCAAATTTGTTATGTTAACCCTGCAACAGGCGTCGAAATATGGCATTGATTTTCCATGCATTTACTCTGCACGGGCGTACTGTACCAATATGGCTAGGTCAGGCTGACAGTGTAGTGCGCAAACGGTATTTTCATGCGTCAGGTCACTGTCCTCTTTGAGATGTAAATACCGTCTTATTGCTCACTGAATCTCTTCGAACTCAAAGGCATTATGACAAGGACATGTTAACCACTGAACCACTAGTTGGAATCACAAAGACTAAGCTTTCAAGCTCTCCCCACACTATCAAAAGGTGTAACATCATATCGACATGCAAAACTGTTGTTCAATAAATTTGCAATATTATCTCATTTTCTCACAAGCTGACCATCATCTAGAGTTGTCTGTATCTAAGAACCAATCAGAAATAAGATCTGAAAAGACCTTTGCCCCAAATGCCCACATTGGTTCATTAGTATATGCCAATCAGGATGAAACCATTTGTTTAGGGCTTGGGGGAGGAGGGGGGGGGGGGGGAGGGCGGGCGTGGCTAATTATCATGCTTCGTTCTCACGAAAATTACAACTGTCAGTTTGGTATCATAAGTCAGGTCATTGGTTAGAGACTTGCAGACAAAGGTTTTGCTGGTTAATTCATTATCAAGCGTGGTAAGGCATAGCAGCGAATGTTTTCATACCGATCAAATACAAACCAAACCATGTGGACAGCAGTAGTGTGGCCATCGCACATCGGCAAGGGTCATTGTGACCCAGATGAGATTCCACGTGAGTAAGGTCACTGACCGGACAGCGGGCTTTAAGGTGTAGTGTGCAGGGTCTGGGTTAAAATCTCATTTAAAGGCTTGTGGATAGGAGAATCTTTGAAAGACTTCACATGCTAGTCAAAATAAGTCATTAATAAGAAACAGGTGAAGTACCACAGTCATAATGTCCAAGGAAGCCCTGGTTTTGACAATTTTTTTATGCCATACATTTTTTTGAAAGGTACCAGTAGATTTCATTCATCCACTCGAGAGTTCAGGCAAGGCGGAAGAGGAAGCATCTGAATACAATAGATTATACTTCCAAAGCACGAAAGCAAAGCTCAGTGCAAATCGAAAGCAGCGGATGAAGGAGAGAGGCTATGACACCCTGGCCAGCATTGGTTCAGCTGTCTGTAAGTCCTAGTTTTGGGGCAAAGAAATTTGACTGTTTCAACAAAATAATGGTTTGAGTTTACTATGCTTTATTTTTACTGGAGATATTATCTGTCCTAAATTTTGCTCATTCCCTGGCCCTTACCACACTCTGTTTCCTTTACTTTACCTGAGACATCTTCTGTCTTAAGTCCTGCTCATTCCCTGGCCCACTTCACTCTTGGCTTTACTTTACCTGAGATTTCTGCATTCCCTGGCCATTACCGCACTCTCTTTGCTTTACTTTACTTGAGATATTTTCTCTCCTAACCCTTTCTCATTCCCTGGCCTTCCCCACTCTATTTGCTTTAGTTTGCTGGAGATATCTTCTCTCCTAAGACCTGCTCATTCCCTGGCCATCACCTCACTCTCTTTGCTTTACTTTACCTGAGATATCTCTCCCAACTCCTGCTCATTCCCTGGCCTACTTTAACTGTTTTAACATAGTGGAAATCAGAAAAATTTTGTATTGCTACCATGATGACCAAATTAGTAGTTTGATTGTTAAATTGAGGTGTTTGATACATACTTATTACTGGTAAGTTTACTATCCTTTTTTGGGGGGTTTATAATGAGTTTTGTTTATGCATATGTATATAGATATCTAAGGGTGTTTGGTTTGTTAGTATGTATATTATTTTATTCATATGCGTTCAAAGGGATCTTTTCCCACTAAAACTGAATGTTTGTGGGAGAAAAACATTTAATATTGCCAACCACTGTCACAATTTAAACTGATCTCTGATTTTCTAGCCCAAGATTCTTTAGAGAAATTCGAGCAAGAGCTAGGAGGATTTGATTCTGAAGATAATCCATCAGAGGAAGATGAGGAAGACCTGAGTTTCGACTGGGGTTCTGAGTTTGACGAGGAGTCGTATCAGGTGGGTGATTCAAAGACCTTTTCCTCCTGTCCTGTCGGTACATTCTCAACAAAGCAACATGTATTCAGTATCAGTTTCTGAAACTTTTGGTGGAGGTCCAGAATTGTTGGCAAAAGCTCTGCTGTCTGGCTGATAGAGAAGTTTGCTGGCTTTACACAAGTTTACTCCACACAGCTTCAGTGACAGCTCTATTTTTCCAAATTGTGAACTCTATTAAGGAATTTTATTTTCTCTTTGAATTCAAGGTTAGTACAATTTTTCAAATGTTCATTATATAACTAAAAGGTTTTTAATATACGTAGTACAGTAGTCTCCGCCTAATAACCCGCCTCTCAGGTGACAAAGAAAACGGGCCATTAGGCGGAGCGGGTTATTAGGCGAATTATCAAGGGAGATAACCTCATACAAAAAGATGTGACCACCCTCAAGATTAAATCGACCTGATTGGTTGAAAATCATTGAAGCCCACCTATCACAATGCTGCATACACGTGCCCTTTGTGTATAGCCGTGATGCGGAGTGTTTGCTCTTGCATCATTTATTGACCACCCGCCCCACACTGCTCTCACAGTCAGTGTTTATCCTTTCTTTCTCTTTCAATTGCATAACACCTGGCGCCACATAGCCAGGCGAGACGACGGCGGTGTGCGGCGCTGTTTATGACAGTGCCGGTGCTTACGTCATTTAGATGACCATATGTTCGCACAGTCTCTGCCGGCTATTGTGCCTACATCAGTGGGTAAAGTTTTATTGATGTGTGAGTCGATTGGCAAGCTGAGACGGGCTCAGCGACGTTTATTGTGCGGTGATTTCTTGAAACTGTTTGATTTTTGTAGCACGGCGCAGGTCAGAAGACTGGGTTATTAGGCGAAGTTCCAGTTGTGGAGCGGGTTATTAGAGGGGTAAAATACATAGTGAAAATTTGGTTTCACACAATGAGCGGATTATTAGGCGAAGCGGGCTAATAGGCGGTGGGTTATTAGGCGGAGACTACTGTACCTGAGACAAACCATTCCTTCTCCCGCTGTATGTTCACAAGTTGTGCGTGTATCAGTATGGTGAGTATTACTCTTTTTTCGTTCAATTATATAGGGGTGTGGTGCGAATTGTTGCAGTGTTGACATCGATGATACACGCACAAGTCAACAGACGGAATTTGACTAATTGATTTGTCTGGGTATCCTGTGTCTCAGGTAGTGCATTTCACAGAAAACAGGTTTTCCCATTCCTATAAAGTTCAGGGCTTTGCATTTGCGCACTTTCACAATGTGGCCAGTGAGCTACTTATCAATGGGTTGTTAAGTTCAGAAAACATATTTTCTTTTCTTTTGTGAATTGATGTAGATTTCAGGAGGTTTTGCCTAAGATAAGGAAAGCCATTCAACATTGATGTAACTTCACAGCTTGTATGAGTAAATGGAGAAAGTGGAAAGCTTCTGTAGGCAGTGAGACTCCAGTGGATGAGTAAGAGAGTGTTCATCAAAAGACTTCAGAAAGACATACCCTGCTTTTAGCCTCAGAGGAGCGACGTTGAGTCGCATATAGTAGTGCAGTTGGGGGAATCGTCTTCTAGACATGCCAACTATGAAAGAAGAAGAAGAAGAAGGATGCTTTATATCAGTTACAATTTAGAATAGTGGTTCTTAACCTATTAAAACCTATTATCCCTTGTGCGTTTAAGTCTCATGGCTATATTTCCCTTACAACAATTTCAGGTTAAATTCCACAGATGTAGCAAGACTGATGGGGCAACCCATGTCAAATAGAATCATGCAATAAAAACTGAGTCTCATGTTGGTAGCAATTATGGTCCTTAATCTGGAATGAGGAAATTAAAAGTGTCCCTGTAGGTGCACGTTACATCACTTGCAAAATACACACATGTACAACAGCCTATTTATTTCCCCCACTAAAATCCCAAAATTTCCTCTTGGATCAGAATCACTGATATAGAAGATTCAGAAAGAGTTTACTTTTGTCATTGAAACTAGTGAGAAGTCCGCACTAGATAAAAAATGCTGAGAATCCCTGGCCACTTGACTTGCCAGTAAAGTGTGTTCCTCTTTGAACAGGAAGGGGTTGAGGAGTTGCTGTTGTCAGAAATAGCGGGGCATGACAAAGATGAGGCACCAGATAAACCACTCCCACCCAAGCCAGGCAAAGGAAAGGTACAGTACATTTGAAGTGTTCAGATCAGACATTCCTGTTGCCAGGCCAACAGTATTTAAGTTAACATTTTGGAACAGTAATTTCACAAGATGGGAGTTTGCTCACCAAGAAAATGGAAATATACACCAATGTGAGTCAGTCCAGGAAGAAATGAAACTGCTTGAGAATTTGTTCCTTTTTCTAACCTCACCAAGGAGGATTTCTTCAACTTCAGTGCAGAATGAAGGATGTGTGCCTATGGCCAGAGGTAATTACATGAAGTATGAGGAATGATGGATCAAAGTTTTGAGATTTTGAACAAAAGTTTTGAAAAGAAATAATTTCTTTATAATAATTTTTTCATCAATCTTTTTTTATGTTCTGATGATTTTTGTTTTACTTCAAGACATCTCAATATTGTTTTTGTCTTGCCTTTACCATCAGCGGACAGGGAAAGTCGCCCCACTTGACCTGCATGAGGCAAGCTCTGTTGTTTGCCTTCCAGTGACCATCAATCCAGAAAAGCATCCACCCCCTGTACTGCCACCAGTGCCAAATGATCTGACTGAAAATCAGGCAAGTGAAGACACCATGTATGTGAAATAAAGAAAAACCCCGGCAGGAAAGACTACCTACCGCTAGGCAGCTCATTTGTATTCATTTATTCATTTTACCAAATTCATCCAGGTTTTGTTTTTTGTGTTTTGTCTGATATAGATTTTTAGTGAGGGAACATTGGCACAATTTATTTTATTTCATTCTTTGAGAATTTATAGTCTTCTCATTGTTGTGTTTTTCTCAAGTGTAGTTATGTGAAATACCACTTTTCTTTCTTTTTTTTTTAAGTCTCATATTATCTTTGCCATGTAAATATATTTTTATTCAAAAGAGCGATGGCATTAATTTATCCCTGTGGCCCTTGACAAATTACAGATTTGTAAATACAACAAATGCTTTTTTGGAAGTTACATACTGTGAAATCAAAATGATGCACAGGCTTTCACATGTGTAATAGGTTTCATGGCTCTCTTCTTGCTATGTATACTGTTTAAAGCTTCTGCTCTTTGTCACTGTACACAATTATCACAAGAAACGAAAAATCCATAGGTCAACAATTTTGTAAGTTAGTGTTAGACACACTTATTACAGAAGTATTAAGAAATAGTTTCTTTTCTATTAAACCAGAATCTGTGAAGGTCACCACAGATAGACAAAACCTATGTGAAGTTTTTGTATTTTTTAATCAAGGAAGAGCTGACATTTATCAGTTTAATGAATCTTTCTTTTGAGGAGTGCGATTATTCAAACATTCAAGTAGATTTCTCAAGGAAAAAGGGTTCTATCATTGACAAACCACTTTTGGACATTTTTGTATTCTCAGTGAAACATTATAGCAATATTGGCAGCATCAGAGCTGAAACTCAGCACCAGTAAATAAATACACTGTATAAGACCAAGGGTCTGTTGATATAAAACGTAGGATGCTTATTAAATCTCCATGTTCTCACTGTATTTGCGCAATATGAAATAGCTGCTTTATTTACATCCCAGCACTTATTTTTGGACTTTCTTCCATGAAGATACCGCCCATATGGGCTTCTCCTTATATTGTGGTTTTTGTTTCATCAGGTTTCAATACAGTTTCCATAAGCTGTATATGGTATGGCATATCTTGAATGATATATTATTATGTAGGTTGAGATATTAGAGTTTTTTCTGTTATAGTAGTGCAAAGGTTGGCAACTTGAATGGAGAGTTCAGTTTGAGATTTTCCATAGGATTCAACTTTAGAGTGAGCAATAATAGGCATGAAAGTCTATAATTATAGTAGTAACATTTTTTTCTCATTTAAAGATTTTCTTTTCCCAACAATTAAGGAAAGGGAAGAGCCACAAATGAAAACTGCTTACCGAGCCTTGTGGTAGAGGATGCACCATCAGAAACTGTGCACACTTGTCTTGTCCGAACTGTTTTATCATCTCTTGTATCTTTACAGAGAAAAAGGAGATTGATTGTAGATCAGATCATCAGCAGTGAGAGGTCATACCTTGAGAGTTTGGAAAGACTGGTTAAGGTACTGTGTGCAGCATTCACTGTTATTTGTTTTGCTTAGCCCACTGATATTTTCTCTCTCTCAGATTTGTTGTAATGGGTTTACAAATGAATGTAATAAACGATTCCTTCATCAACACAGGCTAATTTATACTCTAAGAGAGTGTTTTGAATTTATATATAATTTTAAATAAATCCACAAGCAATGCACGTTATCAGAAGCTGTTTGTCTATGTTCTCTCCCCAAATGAACATGGCTTGAACATTTGAGAGGATATTAGTAAGTTTATTTTGGGTGCCAAAATACTTGTGACGTGAGTTTGTCAGTTATAGTAAGACCATATAAAGCATTTTTAATGGGATACCATGACAGGCATAGCACAGTACACTTTAGTGATAAAGGAAAGAAAGATTTATAGGGTTCAGTTACAAGGATCAACTATTCTGATCTCTTAGAGGAGAATAAATACTGAGACTACTGTCACTACTGATTCCAGTGGCCAGTGTTATTATATGTGATGTATACATCAAATAAGTTTGTATTTTTAATTTTTCCTATTTCACTAGGATTATGAGAGAACAGTATTGGAATTTATTCCTCATGCCAAGTCCCACCTGAGACCAGTGTTTGCAGCAATGAGAGAGATTATCTCCCATCACAAAATGTTTCAAATTGAACTTGCGGAAACAGCCAGGCAGTGGGATGAAAAGGAGATGATTGGAGATATATTCACAGCCTCTGTACGTTTGCCTTTATACATATGAAATTTTAGTTTTATTATAGTCGAGACACTTTTACACTTTTAATCATCATATAGAAGAAGAGTAGATATATTTTTGTTTTATTTCCTAATAAAAATTGTCACTCAGAGTGCGAACTGAACATCCTGTGAAGTCTCCAGTTGCTTTTTTGGGATGCTATAAATCTTAGATAGCCAGGAATTGGACATCAGTTTGAAATGAGAGACTGATATGTCTGCTTACACAAGTAGGAGTACTTTAGATTATTCATTGCTGAGGGGTGGCCAGTAACTTTCAGTTATTGATTGCCGACATTCATTTCAACAACAAATATATAATTAAGTATTGATTGTCTATTTTAATTTTTATTTTTTTTATTGGAATCTCTGCATTTGTTCTATTTTATTGTTACTGTAATAGACATATTTAGGGGGATACATTTATCCTCTTGCATTTTCTGTAATATTACAATTGTGGTGTGTACTGTGAAATTTAGGACCTTCGTATGAGGAATCTTATTGTGTCTTCTTCCAACAGTTCTCCAAAACCATGCTAGTGAATGCCTATAGTATATATGTCAACAATTTTGCTGCAGCTATGGAGGAAATTCGATCTCTGCAGAGGAGTAGACAAGCTTTTGATGACTTCTTGAATGTAAGTATTTTTATTTGTAGAAATATCAGCACATGCATTACTGTTACAGAAATTCTTGTAGGCTTCAGTCTGAAATTGTTAAAATTGAGCTTGGCAAGTAAGTTTGGGTAAAATTTTAGTTCCCAAACTATCTTCATTTGTTAGAATTTGTCAGTTTATTGTATCAGACAGAGGATCCGTGTGTTCCTGGAGACTGGCCCATGCCCACTGAGATTATTGTGAGCATTAGTTATTGATAGGTTGGGAATTTTTTTTCTCTATATCTCAATTATGATTTCATGTTTAACTCACTTGAGACTGAGTTTTTTTTTGGCCAACATGCGCAGGAGACTGGGTTTTTTTGGGGGGTATTTTAAAAATTCATAAAAACTCATGTAATTAAGATATTGTAACGAAATTTGAACACAAATAAATTCAACTAAAGCACAAGACTCTAAAAATTTCAATGTTTTATCTATTATGGTTTTGATTTTATAAATTTTTGAAACTCATGTCAATTTTTGTTTTCTGGGAAATTTCGGAAATTGAGTGCGCCTGAGGCATGTACTTAGGGTCTAAATCATCACTCAGATTATGATCTGACTAATAACACCAAAAACTTATAAAATATTGGTCTCTTTTCTTTTGCGTTTAGGGGAGGATATTTTGTTTACAATGGCCAATTCAATATTTTTAGTTATTGCAGTTACTTACCTTGGTTAATCATAGATCCAAAATTACAACTCCTACTTCTGCCAAACTTGGTACGAAACGAAACGAATGGCTCTACATGCATTAGAGATGTATCACGCAGGATTTGCATGCATAGCATAGGCGATATCGATTGAAAAAATTGATCACGCAAGGGGTGCGGGTTCCGTCCACAGCGGAAATGGACCGTCACGCAACTGTTGCATGATACGTCTCAAGTGAGTTAAGTCTGACTCTGTTTTCAGATAGAGGCAGACTTTTACCAGACTGAATAAGACACAGCAGTGTTTGCTTTTTTATTCATACAAATATGTAAATAAGAAATTTGTGACATTTTAAAAAATCATTAGGGCATGATACCAAGTGAATATTTCACTTTCAGAAACAAGGAAGACTTTCTCCTGACCGACTGTCTATTTTTGGCCTGATGGTCAAACCAGTTCAGAGATTTCCCCAGTTCATCATGTTTTTGCAGGTAACATTTACCATTGTTGTGGTCCTCAGATATATATTTTCTATGAGAAATGCGAAGTTGTAATTTGAAAAAAACCAAAAATAGCTGTAATGTGAAATTGAAGTAGGTTAAACATACTTGGTAGCAGAGGATCAAGGCCAAACACCATGCAAACTCATACTTCTTTCTGTCCTTTTTTTGCAACCATCTTTGAAAGTGTAGATGATAAATGAAGAAATAAAGTAAGGTAGTAGTTTCTGCATTCATGTGATTTTCCCAGATTTTTCTACTTTTCAAAGTTTTGAACGTGTGAGTGAAGATCTTTTTTCACAAACTATGTTTGTTCATGTGAGGCTTTCACAACTGATGCAGGTCCAAATGCCTATCCTAATTGTGGGATGCCTTTTTTTTTTCTCTCAGAGATTTCATTTTAGTAGCTGAGCTTTTACCGTAACTCTTTTGTCGTGGTAATTTAAACATGAAATAGTATGTGGTTGAACATTGGTGAAGATTCAGGTATTGTTCTTATTTGAATGATGGGAATATTAACACAAGTCATTTTGTGTGCTGTTGGGTCACCGAATGTAGTTCTAGGTTTGCATAATGAAAAATGCTAATATCCACTGGTTTGGGGTACAAGATAGGTTTTCTATTATATAAGGAATTAAAATTTCTTCTTGAATATAGGTATTTTTATACGAAGAGTTTAAATTTTCTCTTCAATGTAGGTATTTTTATGCAAAGAGTTTAAATTTCTGAGTGAATTGAGGGCATAGAATCAATTACCATTCATTTGTTGTCAGGATTTGATAAAAAATACATCACAAGATCACCATGATCGTAGGGCACTACAGCTGGCTATGACGGAACTTGAAAATGTGGCCTACAAATTGAATGAGAGGAAACGCCAGAGCGAACAAAAGTTCCAGGCCCAGCAGGCAGTGCAGCAGTTGATACGTCAAAAAGTCCAACACATGCTGACCACCTGGAATCTGGACATGGATTCAAAGAGAAGACTTATACGTGGTGACGAAGTAGAACAAGTGGTGAGTGGAATATTCAGTTGTGGTGTAACAGACAGTATGGAGTAAGAGAAGCTGTTTTCGGTGTTCAGCAAATTCTGAGATTTGTTCAACCCAGTTAGTGAGGTCACTGCTTAGTGGATAGGCATAAAGTTAATATGGTCAGAAAAAGAAAGAAGAAAAAGTTGTGTTATGTGAAGCTTCACGTTAAGAACAAACAATGAAAACTATTACAAAATTGAAAAAAAAGTGGGCAGTATCTAGTTTCAGAGTTGGTTTGGTACCTTTAGCTGGTCAGGGTATTTTCAGTTTTAGGTTTGGGTATGAATCAGTTTAGAATCTTTTCTTTGACAGGCTCATTGATGTGTTAAATCCAGAAAAATATTAATGGTAAAAATTAAGCACACTGCAGTAGAATTTAAACTGGGTATTATTTTTGTCATCAGAGTTTGAACTCACCTTGCTGATTACATTATCTACAGAGTACTCAGAAGACCCTTATTTAGTGAGCCTAGCATTGGTCCTTAATCATAATATGATAAATTTTTCACTTTTTCACAACATTCAGTCACAAAGAGTTAAAGTTGTGTTTGAGTTTCTGCCATCTTCATTTTTTCCTTTTTCCTCAATTCTTTTTTCAGTATGGAGACTTTGGCAGCATGAAGTGTAAGGACAGACGGTTGATCCTAATGAATGATCTGGTGTTGTGCGTCAAAGTGATACAAAAGTAAGACTACTTTGTCATAGTTTCATACTCAGGTCCCTTTTTTATTTGTTTTGAATGTCTTAACTTATAAGAGTTGGCTCTAGTAAATTTATTGATTCACTGGCAACTGTGTCTTTCTATGAATGGTAAAAGACAAAAGTCACAACTTCAGACTGAAATGAATCTGCATGAAGAGTTGGGTTATCATACATGCTGAGATGCATAGTGTCATCCACAATATTCAAGTTATTTGTTGATAGAGCTGTATGCAGCACTCACCTGTGTACAGTGAGAATTCCTTTCAGTCACATGACGTCCAGATTTTTTGCCAGTGTTAGGGTAGATTACATTTTTGGTTAGTCTAGGAAACTTTCAAAAGATAAAGGACGAAAGAGAGAAAGCTGAAAGATTGAATGAAAATCAGACATATCCTTAGAGTTTGAAGGGGGAAATATGTGGTGGGGGAGGTGAAGGATGAAATTGGTCCGGTGATTTTGTTTTTAAGTATTTATAAATCAAATTTCAATCTCAGAGAGCAGTCAGGTTTCAGTGTGGAAAGACTGGCCCTGAGGTGGATAGCCAAAGTGAAAGATCTGGAACTGAAAGATACAGCAGTCACTCCCAACATGCAAAGTGTTATCACAAAAGATACAGGAAAGATACACATCATGTCTTCTAAGTTGGGTAAGGTGGAATATTGAGAGTAAGAGATATGAAATATGCTCTGTCCATTACAGGTTACTAGCTTCAGCAAGGCTTAATACCAAATGGTCATGAGATAACTTTTTTAAAGTTTTGTAATAGCTTTTGGAATGGACTGCATTGATCGAACTGCACACACATGGAGAGACATGATAACAAAACTGTGAAACTATCACATTATTGAGAGAATTGATAACTGCACTGTCAAACTGTCACATCATGGAGAGACATGATAACCAAACTGTGAAACTGTCACATTATTGAGAGAATTGATAACTGCACTGTCAAACTGTCACATTATGGAGAGACATGATAACCAACCTGTCAAACTATCACATTATTGAGAGACATGATAACTGCACAGTCAATCTGTCACATTATTGAGAGACATGATAACCAAACTGTGAAACATTGTGGAGAGATGTGATAACCAAACAGTCAAACTATCACATTTTGCTGCATTTTCGCGAGCCTCCGAACTTTGGCGCAGCATTATCCATTTCAGTTTTTGTAAATTACTTTATCCATTTTGTTCTGAGTTCTTTTCAAATTACAAAATAAATTGGAACTCTCAAGTTTTGTTGTGTTTTATCTCTTTCTGTCATTGTAGAAAAGCCAGAGGAAGATCCTTTTCATCTCTATGCTGACTTACAAGAAATGCTACATGACTACACTGTGCTGGGAAATATCAGTGGACTTTTGTCCACTCTGAAGCGTTCTTATACTGGTCATGTAAGTTTCCTGATGAAAGGTGGTCAAACTTCAAAGAAGTCACATCTCAATGTAATAAAAATACTAAATAATATCAGTGAAAGTGAAATGTTGTGAGACATAGCAGGGACAATGGAAATATTGAACAGGATTTGTCAGGCCATGCATGACATGTGGTGAACATGACCTGACAGTGTCAAATGTAATATTAGATAATTACCAGCCTAGGAAGTTTACAGTTCATCTTTCAATGTTTACCAGCAACAGCCTTATGAGCTAAATTTGTGGACAGTGGCTAGGATCTATAACAAAAATTGTAAAAGAATGAAAATAAAATAAATGACCCTTCTGTGGTGTTTCTAAATTTGTTAATTAACTCACATAATGTGTCAATCAACGTTGCAGTTTCAAACATTTATGGGAGATCAAACCCAACCTGCATCGCTGTCACATGTTAGTCTTCCTTGTAAATGTACTCCACCATTATTGTTATAATTATTTTTCTATAGTACTAAATGATGTACCCGGCATTATCCAACTGTGAACCCACCGATCTATCTCTCTATTTTTGATCTAGAAAGCTTCCCATATTCTGCAGTCTTACTACAGATTTCATGCGCACCAGAGCACTGCACATTCATTTCTGGTAGGGAATTGCACACACGGAATTGAATGCATATTAATATCATTTACGGAGCAGTGGTCGTACTACAGGGAGCCAAAACAAGGATCATTATGTTTGATATATTTTTACAACTTTTCATTTAAAAATACCCGAAGCTTGAGTCAACACAATCTGTCAATACAATAGCGATTGGGCAGGATTATTTGAAACTTTAAAAAATTAATTTTATAATTTTTGAAAGTGTCATTTAGGCTGTAGTGTCGAGCAAAAAAGGGGGCCAAAATTGCACCACAGTGAATTACTCCCGCCACTATTTTTATTTTATAGTAAGATTACTCTGTATTTTTTTTTGGTGTTTATTTTGCTACCTCCTACCAGGGTCTAAGAGAAGAGCTGATCCATGAAGTATTGAGAGATCTGCAGCGGATGATTCAAATCAAAGACGAGCAGCTGCATCTGGTCAACAGTTGCTCTATCATATTGGAGGACACCTCAAAGTAAGACCTACCTAGAGTTATGGCTATTAAAAGGCTGTCATGGAGAGAGCAGTTTAGTTGATAGTCAATTACATTGTGAGATCTGTGTGGTCATGTTTACCATACGATCCTCAAAAGCATAGAATTTTACCTCTTCTGTGGTTACTGAGAAATCTGACCATTGTAGAAATACAATACCTTAGGTTTGAAATTGTACATGTCAGTGACGGAGTAGTTTCATTCTGTCAACGTTTTGGATTTGTATTCTATTGCCGCTGTGTTTTAAAACCAAATTCCTCCTTCCTTATTGATTCATTGAAACTGATGAATAAGTCAATGAACACCAGGACTATAGGGAAAGAGTAACAGCTGGAAGTTATGTTTTGGCCATTGTTGATTGATTTCAGAACACTTGATAGTCAGATATACACTTGAAAATGAGATTGGATAAATAGATACAGTTGCTGTCTTTCTCACACTTCTTGTGTCATAATAATTGTGCAACAAATTAAATTGAAGGTACTTTTTGTTGTGTGTTTTGACTCACATGTCTTGATTTGAATGTTATTTGAGAGCCTTCGTTGTTGGACAGTTTGGTTTCCCTTGTCATTGGATGCAGCAATGTTTCCTTAGCCACAGTTCTATGCTTCCAGTGTCAATTTTATTATTAAACAAAAATTCTTTTAAATTTCCAGACCAGATAAGCCACACTATGTTCTCCAGACTCAGACTGCTGCCATCAAGCAAGACTGGTGTGTAGATTTCTTGATGGCTAAACTGGCACTTGACAAGTCCAACATACTGGCCTGGGACGGACCCAGGGACAGTGATGATATAGACTTTGATGTCATACCAGCTCACTTTGTGAAGCATTTACCTGTGGATGTACCCAGGAATTATACCAAGGTAGATCAGGCCTCAACAGTCATGAATTAATTGGCACAGAAGTTTTATTTGGATTGTGGATAAACCTGAGTTTTGATATCCTGTGGTAGAAATGATAAGTACAGATTTGTGAGGAGCAGTTTGCCCTTTCA
Source organism: Onchidella celtica (assembly GCA_963931925.1). Classification (NCBI taxonomy): domain Eukaryota; kingdom Metazoa; phylum Mollusca; class Gastropoda; order Systellommatophora; family Onchidiidae; genus Onchidella; species Onchidella celtica. Next base: position 21,569,548 of record OZ007578.1, read on the forward strand.
CTATAACCATACACATATTTATTCAACCACATATATTCGAACTAAAGTATTTTATGCATGGTGACCTTTCTGTACAATTCTCAGACCTGCCATCTGTCCCTCATAGCCCCCATACTGGTAACAATTTTCTGTCAGATCTTCAATCAGGCCATCACTTGGCTTACCATCATTTAGCTTGTCTGTCAGATATCTAAGTGATTTTTTAGTCCACACACACCAGGCAATCCGCTGCCAGGTTTTGGTCAGATTTTTGTGGTTCTAATATGGTTTTGTATTGTGCTCTCCTTTCTAAAAAATAATAACTGACAGTTTTGGTTTACCGTTGTTTAGGCATGGGTTTATATACCCCACTGAGGTGTCCCTTACAGAAGTGGTCATTTAGTTGGCAGGTCTGAATTCGGTATTTTAAGGAGAATCTCCACCAACAAATAAAGTTGACATACACTATTTGTATCAAGTTTTTTTTTTTCCTGTACCCAGGTCAGGTGTGCTGTGTCCATCTTTCTCAGCCCAGAGAACTCCACAGCAGGGATTGGAATCCAGCACCTATGGGTGTGCTCATCCACCAGCAACCATGGCCAAGTCTCTGTTCTGTCCATACATAACTCAAAACCAGCATTGATGGAGTCATTCAAGTGAGACGTTAGAGCTATTGGAACTTGTCTGAGTTGGTTTAAATGTTCTAGTTTTCCCACATAGCTCTTCACTCCTACAGGGCTTTGAAAAAATACCTTTTTTTTTTTTTTTGTCTCACTAAAATAAGCCATATGTAAATTTTGTAGAGTTGAGATCAGACCTAATTGCTGTGAAAGCTCCGCCAAAACCAATTTGAATATATAATACATGTATTTATTTTACAAGCAAAAAAAGATAGTTTGATGGGGACTTACAGAAAATAGTGAAAATGATGGTAGCTGAAGTTGACAGGTAATGTTAAATATTTTTTGAAAATGTTTTTGAAATGCATGATTAACGCTGTAAATAAGTTCAACTGTCTTATAGAGCTGTACCATGCAATACCCGTTCCCCCCTTTTTTGTTTTATTTGTTTATGGGGAGGAAAAAGTAGCAAGGTCGTGCAATGCATAGGCCATCTGTGAAAGTGTCCCCATAACTTCATTTTGATATGAAGCAAATTTACATATGTATTGGTAGAGATAACAGGGGACAATGTGGTCTAGAGGCAAGGTGCTCGCCCCTAATGCCAAGGGTTGAACCCGGCCGGTGCTGGCATGTTGAAAGTTTGGGAATTTTCTCATATCATTATTATTTTATGTTCGTGTCCCTGATCCTATTAGGGAGTAGGATCAGGTACCTAGTCTTCTTGGATAAGGATGAAAAAATTCAGAGGGCCCATGTGCACGTTGCGCACTTTAAAGATACCTTGGCAGTTGGAAATCGTAAAGAGCAGGCCGAACAGGCCACTGGCCGGGCAAAATTTAAATTAATAGATTAAAATTTATCCCTATTAGCCCCCCTCACCACCAACAAAAATTTATTATTCACTATTAAATATATGTTAATATATATTCAAATATTATAATACTTTATGATACAGTTGTGAGTTGTGAACTGCGCCTAACAGGCTGCATTACAATTTGCTCTGAGACAGAGAGAGTGAGAGAGAGAGAGGGAGGAAGAAAGAGAGAGAGAGAGATGCAAATCGAGAGAACGAGACTTTCTGTAAGGCGCCTAGAGCGAACTTGTTTGGATTAGGCGCTATGTAAATGATCTTCATTATTATTATTATTATTAATTATGTGCTGTGTTTTCCCTTCCTGCAGGGCATGCAGCTGTGACATCATGAGTGCTGAATTAATCCCAGGTTGTGGTGCATCTACCAATGCAGAGCATTATTTGTTTGCTGAAGACACTGTTTGGGTGACAAATGCACACAATGAGTATGAATACTTGAGTAATTTTTCTTCTAGTCTTTGTGCTATTTTTGTTTATTCATCACATATTTGACTTATTTTTGATTGTTCATGCTTTTTTTGAGTTATTTTTATTAAAGACATAACCTGTGTGAAAGGGCCAGGTTTTTTGTAAGAGTTCCTGTTTTAGTTGTAGACATCAGTTAAAAATAATGATAAAAGTGCCTGGGACCATTCGAAATCAGTGTGAAACAATGCACAGCTATTTTCAGTTACATTCTTTAAACACACATTTTGATAATGAAGTCAAAATAGGTGACAGATTCAACAATTTTATAACATTTTAAATGTTTATGTTATCTATTTAGAATTCATTTCTGGTGTCGTAAAATTATGATATTACACACATTACTAAAGACAGTAAAGATAGCATTACCATTTTTATCATAAATTGAAGGGCTCAATTCTGTATGTATGTGCTCATGTCACAAAAAGCTTAAACTGAGATACAGAGCAAAAAACATGCTTTGGTGTTGAAAATTTCAGCTCTTTGAAGTCACCTCACTCTGATTTTGAAGCCCTTGGTTAACCCCTACACTGTGCCGGGTGTATATATGTGGCTTCCAGTTCCTAAATGTTTGCGGTGATGGGCACGCATACGGGGGTGGGTCAAAGTGACCGTGCAGTGCGAAAGCTGTATTTTCACATTCCAGGTCCCTGACCTCTTTGAAATGTAATTACCGTCTTCTTCCTCACTATATCTCTTGTAAATTAAAGGCATTGTGACAAAAACATGTTAACCAGTGAACCACTGGTCAGAATCACAAAGACTAAGCTTTCAAAGGCTCTCCCCACACTATCTATTGGTGTAACGTCGATATGCAAACTGTTTCTCAATAAATTTATAATATTATCTCATTTTCTCACAAGCTGACCATCATCTAGAGTTGTCCGTAACTAAGAACCAATCCGAAACAAGCTGTGAAATGACCTTTGCCCCAAATGCCTATGTTGGTTCATTAGTATGTGCCAATCAGGATGAAACCATTTGTGTGTGTGGGGGGGGGGGGGGGGGGGAGTTATCATACTCCATTCTCACGAAAACTGCAGCTGTCAGTTTGATACCATAGGTCAGATCATTGGTTAGAGACTTTGAGACAAAGATTTCACTGGTTAATTCATTATCAAGCATGATAAGACATTTCAGCGAATGTTTTCATACCGGTCAAATGCAAACCTAACCACCTGGACAGCGGTAGTGTGGTTATCGCGCACCGGCAAGGGTCAGTGTGACCCAGATAAGATTCCCCATGAGTAAGGTCACTGACCTGGTCAGCGGGCTTTATAGGTAGCACGCATCTTGGTGGTTAATGTGCTTGGCACAGTAAATGGTACAGTCACTGATCTTTATGTACAACTATATTATATGCTGTTTGTTTGGGAATCTGGGTGGACATGGATAGTATGAAACTAACTCCTTCAATGGTGATTTTTGACCAGATAGCAGAGATAATGTTCAATAAAACCAACAATATGTGTTGCAGAATTCTGATATTCCCTCTGACGGGTGATCAAGGTGGAGTTCGACATGACCCGCTGTCAGTGATCAGATCCCCTGCTGTAGTGACAGCCGTGAAATTTGTAGATGAGCGCGTGTTTTGTGGGTATGATGATGGTGCTCTTGCTGTTTACTCTAGAAATTCAGGTACAGTAAATCTTTAGTACAAACATTTGATATTTGAGGGGAATTCTGGACTTTTGAGTGTCTGGCTTTTTTTTTAACATTGCATATACCCACTTGTCATGACAAAGTCATAGACACTATCTACATCATACAGATATTTCCAATCTATACTTCAGTGTTATGTCAAAAACTAAGGTGAAAGATGGGGAAAAAATTGTATTTTATAATGTCCTAAATAAGCAACAAATAACTTTAAAAAGATGGATCCAAAATGAAAAAACAATTATGACCTCTTTTTCTTCTGTCTTGCCACATTTTTGTATTTAATGTTACTTTGTGCAGATGGCAGTTGGAGCATCCCTGACCCAGTGTCTTTAAGTTTTGGTGTATCACCTGTCAAAATCCACTTTGTGCATGAGGAAGACATCTGGCTGAGTTGTGCTAACAAGCTATGTTTGCTGGAAATCGATAGTTTGAAAACAAAGGTGATTCTGTCAATATGGTTTTCTGCCTCCTTGTGCGTTGATGTATATGGAATAGGCTGTTGGTTTTCAGTCTTTATTTTAGGAGGTTCCTTGCCCTTGGCATTTACACCTCACTTTTCTTGTTAATATTTTGTGTGTTTTTGTGGTAGGGATCAGTTTTTGTTTTTTTTAATTTTGCCAGGGGAGCCGGCCTTGTTAAGCATGAGAGGCAAGCACGAATAGGTTGTTGTTCACGGCTGTAGTCTAAATAATAGAACTGAATGGAGGAAATGCTGAGTTGTGTTCATGGTTCAGCTTTAGCATACTATGTAAAATACTACGGTCCCACAGTAATAGCCATGGAAGTAAAGGACAGTAATAGATATGAACCAGTAGTTCTATCATTGGGATAGGGCGAATTGATTCTGCACTCCCCATTCTCCTCATTGGGTCCCCTAACTCCCCTAACTTACCTGTTTCGTGAAAAGAAGACATAAATCATATTCATAACAATCCCTTCAAATGTGTTTTCCCTGTTTGTGATATTTTCTGGAGTCTGACAAATGTCTGTTTCTAACATTGAGCCTGGAATTTAACATCAAACTCTTTACAATAAGGTTTTGTCCTATTGCAAATAATGATAATCTGTATGATAAGATAGATATGCAAAGCGTTCTGTGCTAAAGCCTCCATTGTCATGGGGTGTTGAGAAATGAAATTTTCAGGATTTAAAGAGTTCATCTCAGGTTAAGTTTTGGTAAAGAAAAATGTTTAATTTATTATTGTTTTGAATTTTTTTATTGACTCAGCTAGTATAGGGTTTCTGTCAACTTTTTAAGCTGTCAAGTCATTAGCCTGTGACATATTGTTGTTCACTACAGGTCCGTGCATACATATGCACCATAGCAAGAGTGAATCAAAATTGATGTGAGATCTTAGAGGAGTTGCTCAAACTTAGAAAATGTTCTAAAAATGAAAGTTATCAATATTGGTTGTCTTGTTCACTCTATATCATTAATTTTTTCCCCCCAGGCCATCCATGTTCTGAGTTCTTGTAATGAGTCCGCAATTGAAAATGTGGTCAAATCTGGTGTAGGTATCTGGGTGTCTTTTAAGGACAATGCTTACATCAAACTCTTTCACATTGAGTCCATGGAGGGCTTGCAGGAAATAAGTGTGGGAAATTTTGTCAACAGGATTCGTTCAGGTGAATGCCAACAAGAGTTTACAGGCCATAGAGAAAAAGAGTTGCTAGGCCAAGTTGGGCTGCTTTCCTCATATAAGTGTGGCATGATAGCAACTTACTAGTCTTAGCAATTTTTTTTTTATACAAGCCATTCTCTAAAGGTCAGCACAAAAAATGTTTCAATGTGCTCAAATTTCAAAATAAGGAATGTTTTAGTTTTCTGAATTTTATATAATCTTTTCATAAGCTGTTTATTGTTTTTAACAAGTTGAGAAGATAACTGGGCATGACAGTTTGTACAATCAAGTTAACTGAATGATACAATTTCCTTGTTCTTGCGATTTGTCAGAATTAAGTGAAAGGAGCACTATGCCTAGGCCCATCTTGAGAATGGCTCATATAATCCTCTGTCATTAGAAAGGGAGTCACAGTTTAATACCCTGGTAGTGGCAGTATTAAGTGTCAGAGGAATTCCTTCAATACCACTTACATAATAATGGGGCAGAAGTACAGCATTTTGTGGCTTATCGCTAACTTGCTTATATATGAAAGTATTGTCATGAAGTTTCACATGTGTTGAAGTCATACAGAAGTCACAATTGTTGACAGCTTAGTTTCAAGTTTTATTTGTATTCAGGAAGACACCAGGAGGAATATAATGCAACAGATACATACAAAGTAAATATTAACATACAATTTTTTTAACCTTTTTTTTTCAGTAGTAGTTTCTTATGTTTTGTGAAAATTTGTACAGAGCATATTTAATGTGATCTTGACATCTTCAGGGAATTTGACTCATTTTCAGAAAAACTGTGGACCTTGAGCAAAGATACAGAAAACTTGGTTGTGACAACGCTGGCGGCAAGTAAAGGTTTATTGTGGATTGGTACAAGTCTGGGCGTGGTGTTAACAGTGCCTTTACCAAGGCTTAGGTAATTCTATGTCTTATTAGATGTGGAAATGTGACTTTAAAAATGCATATTTACAATGGCCCACACTAGTACCATTTACAAATAACATAAACACTGTACAATAAATTCTTAGAGAAAAAAATTCAGAAAAAGAAAATAGGTTAGAAAAACCTTGGCAAATATGATGGAGGGAGCAATTTAAAGCTTTTTTATTTTTCCTATAGAATTTTTGGGCATTTTTTTGCTTGTTATTTATTATCAACATGGGATTTTGTAAATTTATGCAATTATTTCTTTTTCAACCACATTTCAACTTTGGTTTTTTTAAAAATCAGATTTATTGCCAGTATGTGACACCTTCATTCAGTTTTGGACTAAGGACAGGTTGACAGTGATATCTTTTGCCACATAGGTGGGAATAGATTGCTTTACATTTGGTTGTCTAAAGTACCTTTTCTTAGTAATACTTTGGACCTTTCTAATTCATATTTTCCAGTGATGGTGTTCCCCTCTACAGAGGTCGACCCAGCATTTCCTTACATGCTCATCGAGGACCCGTCAAATTCTTGATCCCCATGCAGTGTTCATCCAGTATTTTAGAGCTGAACAGATCCAGCTCATTGCGATCTACAATCAGGTCAAGACAGAGTCGAAGAAACTTGGAGCGAGAGAGGATTGAATTAGAAGAATCTGTGAAAAGAAGAAACAAAGCCACTAATTTTGGAGAGGCTTCTGTACCTCAGGATGATGCAGAAAAGAAACCTGATGGAACAAATTTAGAAGAAGCAACTGTGGCATTGCAAGATAAGAAAAACCACAGTAGTGTTGATTCACCAGTGCAAGAGGACGGAGGCACAGCAGGAAAAGTTGATGTATTAACATCTCCTTCTCCTTGTGGTAACAAACTGTCTGTAGAGAGGCAAAGCTCCATTGATCAAAATGAAAGCCAGAGGTCATTGGATGATACTTCTATTCTTCTGAGGAGTAAATCCAAGGGTGCAGTGGTTGAACGCAAGAGTAAAACTCTGTCATTCCGTTCTGAGCTTGCCCAACGAATCATTGGTCAAACAGAATCTGTGAGCCAATTTGATTTAGATCTTATAGACACAGAGCCTCATGAGGTAGAAGTCTTGTATGAGGTCTTGCTAGAAGATGATCCTGACAGAGGAAGTGGTGGAACCTTGGGTAATGCAAATAATGCTTCAAACTCTGGTATACGTCGGAAGAGCTCAAAGTTCGAGAATTCGTCTAAGACTTCATCAAATACAGTTGACTCGGGGCATGCCAAACCATCGTGGTTAAATCCATCAGCATCTGGAAATTCCCAGTCAAAGAATGTGAAGGAACAACAACAGCCAGCTGCCAAAAAACCTGGACCTTTATCTCTGGTTGTGCCATCTGTAAGCCCCTCTATTTCTTCTGCTTCATCATCATCTGCTGGTAGCCAACGTGACAACACCAGTGACATTTCTCCAAGTGTCAGCCGCCAGTCAGCTGCCGTCAGAAGTCTTCAGAGAACAGGGACAACTAAACTGACAACCACTCGTAAAGTTACTAGCAATGCTGTGATTGTGGTCAGCGGCGGGGATGGTTACTGTGACTTGGATATGTCAAGAAATCAGACCAAAGCTGATGATGCTGCCATCTTACTGTGGATTTACAAATTTTAAATTAGGATTTTTTCTTTTTAGCCTTTAGTGACCAGTTTTGTTCATCCACAGTACAGAAAGTCTGTCATTTGCTTCCTCGTGAGAGCTGTTTTAGTTTCATTTTACAGAAGAGCTGTGTTTAACCAAGGCTTATTGTCAGTGGCCACCAAATAAATTTCAGGGCAGGCCATTTGATAATGAACAAAATTATAATTTTATGCAGTTTTTGTAGATAACCTGATGTGAGCTTGAAAGAAATAATTTACTTTTAAAGCTCCATTTTTCTGTCTTGTATCTGACTACTCAGACAATACTCACAATAACTATACTAGCATGAAAGAAAGTCAGCCAGGAGACACATTCTTTCAATGTATGGTCTGTAACTATAAAAGCTTTTAGATTTGCTACTCGCCTTCACCTACCCAATTTAGGTGAATCGCTCCTGTATTTTGTATTTGTTTTCTTAATGACAAAATACTGAAAAAGGAAAAGAATTGAACCTACTCAGAGTGTGATACTGGAAATCTTCAGAGGAAGAGAACCAGTGTTATGACCCTTGGCTTCCTTTCACGGTATTGGGGCCACTCACAATCTTGCACGTTTTGGTGGTAGTTGGGTTCTCAACTGTACCTCTGAAGACATGACATGGTACTCTATGTCAGGAGCCACTATGACTTCTCACCTTCACACTTATTACGTTAAGTAATCAGGTGTATATGATATTATGTGCCAGAACAAAATGTTGACAATACCGAAGTAACTAGATGTTTTGTCCCTCACATATGCAGTGAGTAATTTGTTTGCAGAGTTGAGCTTTTCATCATTTTTTGGGTTCATGTTACAAAACAAAACATAAAACATTTTATGACTGGAAAAGGAAAGAAGATGTGTGTTCAAAATGAGTACGTTGACAGCATTCCTCTATTGTCTTCATCGCTCTAATTGGGAGAAATATATGCTGATGAACATGTACAGATTATGTTCCACTTGAAAATGACTAAAACACAGGCAGACAATTTTCCAAGATCAAATATATGAGCCAGTCCATTCTTGTTAGTAGTTTTTCTAGCAAAGCAGCATTTTGCCAGTTAAGGGGGGGTTGCGGGTCCTGAAGGCGATTTTTGTTATTATGAGAAATAGACAATTTTAACTATTATAATCGAATTCAGGATGTCTGAATTAGCAGAAAAAAAATGTAAAAAAATTTGTTTGTCATATTGTTGCCATGGAAGCGCCGCCATCTTGGATTTTGAGTCCCCAAAAAGTTCCAAATTCAATATAGATAGGCTTCGCCAAATTTTACTGGATTTATTTGAAACTTCTCTTATGTCTTATTCAATCTAATTAAAAACTTTATACAGAAGGGAATTTTGATATCTCTGGCAGATCTTTTGTTCTAAATTTTTAAAAATGGTATCTATCACAAAAAAATTCAACCAAAAAAAAAAAAATGAAAAGTTAAACAAATTTCCTTCTGTATGAATTTTTTGATTTGTTCAAACATGTTGTTAGCCAAATTTTATACCAATTGGTCAATAAATAAAAAACTAGTTCACAAATCACTGATCAAAAATTTGAAAGTTTTTTTTTCAATAAAAATGTTATTGAAACCTGTTACACATGGCTAAAGTCTTCATTATTGGTGTGCTGAGCCTCAACAATGATTTCCAAACCACCAAAGGCTTATGACAGATGTGTACGGAGGAGTAGGGGTTTTGATAGCGACACTAAGATGTTATTTAGGGCTAATTTTGCAGCCCAATGGCATGATTCTTGTGCCTTTTTCTTGATCCCCCACCTCACTAAAAGGCATATTTCAGGGTTTGTTTGCCCTAGACAATTAACATTCAAAATTGACATTTGGTTAGTAAAACTGTTCCTAAATGGATAAACTAACTGAAAGTACAAAATCGCGATATCGGTATTTTTAAGCCTAATTTCGATTTCAGGACCCACCCCCCCTAAACAAACAAATTCTCAGTCGAAGAGTTCAGTACATTTTTTTTTTCTTTGAAACACACAAAACCAAAAAAAAAAAAAAGGAGATGAAAATGAAAAATATAGCAGAGGAAACTTTATTGTTGACACAAATTGGCTAAAAGACTTTGTCTCCAGAAATGACATATCTCATGGGTCATCTTAAAACAAACATCTTTTTTTTTGTTTGTTTATTTATTTTTTAGTTTGAAAACCTCTTTAGTATGGTTTTAATTCTCTAGCAAGAGCTCTATCATCAGTGTCTGAATGTGAAACGAGCTACTTAACCCTGACGCTGTCATATTGAACTAGGTGAATAATGTACAGATTCAGATTGTCATTTTCAACTTTGGTTGAAATTTTTACTTGGTAAGTTTTTATAATCCTTTTTTGTTTTTCATTGTCTGGTGTCTTTATCAGCTTCCAACCGAAACTGTTGTTGTTACCTAATGTTTCATCCGTCTATGGCTGTTTGAAATGCCCTGAAGCAGTTATTTTACTCTGTATAATAAGGTATTTGAGGGGGACTAGGGCTGTATGAGATTAACAGTTTTAAATTACGGTATGCCAATTGCAAGGAAATGATTAAAGAAGTTTCAATGTTCTTGACAAGTGATGTACCCACATACATGTAGAACTGGATATCACTGAGCTGTGCTCAAAATGTTGATAATGGCTTTTGCCAAAGTAATCCTACCCTAGGTTTCAAATTTCTGAATGCAACAAGAGAGTTATATTGATATATTTAAAAAAAGGCATAACAGGATAAGATAAAGGATGTACAGGAACATTTGGGTTGGCAACATTCGGGTTTTATAATTAAAATACCAGAGCAAGATTAATTATTTCAAATTAAAGATAACTTGCACTTGAAATGCCTTTCTTTGTTTGGTTGGAATGAGCTACTAATAGATGGCCTCTTACAATCTCGTCCACTTTAGAAATGAAGGAAATTTATATGTGAACATTTGTGTGTAGAAGTGATGTCATGTCTCTTTTATGGGTTCATTCAACTGCTGAATTAGAAATGACATATTTTCAATTCAAAGTTCTATGCAGGAAATATATTATGTCAGTGTTTAAGTAATAAACCATTTCCTTTGCTTCAGCATTAAAAGAGGTCAGTATTTGATGGCCAGTAAATTGAAAACTAGATTAAACATTGCCAGTTTGCACATGTGAAAGAAAAAACAGCTTACATGCAACCAGATTTTCTGGTTTGTTTTGCATTTTCAAACTCAAGAAATTGTAGTTGTTTGATGCTGCATTGTGGATATGTCAAAGAACAGAATTAAGTAAATGTTCACTACACCAAGGGTAACTGTTGTTGAAACCATTCTTTGAGTTTTTTATTCTTTAATTTTTTTTTGTTTGGTCTTCCAGTATCTCAGATTACTCTTTGCGCTGACAATTTCATTGGATGGTATATACAGTTACATTCTGATTTTTTGAAAAATCATTTCGTTCAATGGCGTTGACAAATTATTTTTTCTGTTTATGTTTAAGAATTTGGTTTATTTTCTGTACAGACTTTTTAGTTGTTCAATTTTTACAATTTACAAGATGCCAAAAGATATTGCCTAACTCCAGTCTATAACCATCAAAAGATCAAAGGGCATTTTTTGACCTGATGCATCTGCTGAAAGAGCTTCCTTTTTGCTTTCCATATTTTGTGTGTCAAATTTTTCATTGCAATGTATTTTACACTTTCTTGAATTCACTGTTATATTCCATAGAGAAGAACAGATGAGAGATAGGAGAGGGTTAAGTGGGACTGGTATGAATTTTAATTATGCATAGCCACAGTGTAAGACAATGTAGACTATACTGGCTCTAAAATTTCAAAATTTTAAGATGTTGGCAGATGTTGCTTCTTACTTACTGGATATAGAATTTTTTTTATTTTTTTTTTGCTGTTTTTTTTTTTGTTTCCTTTCATTTCATTAAGTGCTCCTCTCTTGCTGTTCTATATGCCCACATGTTTTGAGTGTCCTTGTTCTCTACATTCTCTTTCAGTTCAAGTGGCAGAAAGAAAAAGGACTATTCAGTTCTTTGTGCTTTGCTCAGTAAATTTTTATTGTTTCTATTTGTTATGTCATTTTAAATTTTTGTTCATTTGTCTCAAAAAGTTGACAGCTATTTGAAGAGAAATTCTCTTTGAAAGCTGGTTGCTCATGTTTAATTCTGAAAGGCTGCAATATTTATTATGCTTAATTTCTCATACAAGAGCAAGAACTCTTCCGGGGATTATGCACAGTTATTGTCAAACCTAAATTTTTAGATAATTTGCATATCTCAATGGCATGAATGAGCCACACTGTCCATGGGGGGTTGTGTTTAATGCTCACGCTTTTTTTTTTTGTTAATGTTTTTTTTTTGCCCATAATTTATACAGCACAAAATTGAGAAATTTCATGCATCTTTATTTGTCTTTCTACACAGTTTGCACACAGATTTCTTGTATGTACGTATTTTTGTAAATAGTGCTTTTGTAAATACATGACTATTTTTGTAAAATGTGTTCCTGCGTATTGAGCCTGTAATCAAAGGCTGACTTAACTTTTATCATGGAATCACTGACAAAACGATAAACGATATTAATTTTTAAGTACACTGCATGTGCATATACCAGTAATACAGTAATCCTTTTTTTCATTGGAAGTTGATCTTTGGCAAGATAATAGCTTTTTGTGCATACTTTTCCTTGTCATAAAATTCAAAACATTGTCGGATTGGTGGAAATTTGTGCTTCACTGTCAATTTGTTTTAAAGTTTGGAAAATTATCCAGGTTTAAACTATAGCTACACGTTTATTTTAAGATTTTTAATCTATATATTTACCTTACACTGTTTTATATGGGCTTTTCTCCATTAGATTCTTGTTGAAATTTTAATTGATCAAGCTCTGACAGACGAACTGAAGTAAAATGCAAGAAACACATCATCATCATCATTGCCTTTCTCACCCTGGATCAGGGTATAGGCCACCAACAAACACCTTCCATCCCTCTCTATCATGGGCCAGCCTCTTTACATTATTCCAAGTCTTTCCGCTTCGTTGCACATCATTTTCTCTGGCTCTTCTCCACGTTCCGCGCGGCCTTCCTCTTGATCTCTTGCCCTGGGGATTCCAGTCCAATACCTTCTTCGTGATGCTGTTTCCTGGCCTCCTGAGCGTGTGGCCGATCCATCTCCATCGCCTCCTACCAATTTCCTCTCTGACTGGGTTCTGTCTTGTTCTTTTCCATACAATTTCATTGCTGACCTTGTCTGTCCATCTGATCTTAAGTAGCTTCCTCAAACATCTGTTGATGAAAACTTGGATTCTCTTTATGCAGGCCTGGGACGCATTCCAAGTCTCACATCCATACAACAGGACTGACTTCACGTTCGAGTTGAATATCCTCAGCTTTGTTTTTAGAGATATATCCTTGGTTCTCCAAATCTTGCTTAAGGATGTGAAAGCTGCCTGTGCCTTTCCAATTCGTGCTTTGACTTCTGCCTCTGTTCCTCCCTTATTGTCAATGATACTACCAAGATAGCAGAAGGACTCTACATCTTCCAGTGGTTGATCTCCTACTGTGACTTGTTCGCTTAGGGGTGCAACAATTTTTAGGACCTTCGACTTCGCGGGATGTATCCTCAATCCAATAGATTCTGAAATTTTGTTTAGAGCTGTAGTCTTTGCTTGCATCTGGTCGTGTGTGTGCGACAATAGTGCCAAGTCATCTGCAAAATCTAGATCGTCCAGCTGTGTCCATGGGGTCCATTGTATGCCATTTCTTCCTCCACTGGTGGTTTCTTTCATAAGCCAATCAATCACCAGGATAAACAGAAATGGGGACAGCAAACAACCCTGCCTAACACCAGTCTTGATATCAAAGCTGTCAGTAAGCTCACCATCATGTACGACTCTGCAACTTGTCCCCTCGTACATGCTCTTGATAAGATTCACCATCTTCTCTGGGATTCCATAATGTCTCAATATTCTCCACAGTGTTTCTCTATCGATGCTATCAAAGGCCTTCTCGTAGTCAAGGAAGTTCACTATCAGTTGGGAGTTCCACTCTAGCGACTGCTCTACTATGATTCTCAGCGTGGCGATCTGGTCGGTGGTTGATCGATTACTCCTGAAACCAGCTTGCTCCTCGCGAAGTTTTTGGTCTGTTGCATTCTGTATTCGCTTGAGAATAATCCGATTGAAAACCTTTCCTGGGATGGAGAGAAGTGTGATTCCTCTGTAGTTACTACAATTGCTGAGGTCCCCTTTTTTTGGGAGCTTCACGAGGTGTCCTTCCTTCCAGTCCTTTGGAAACTTGCCTCCGATCCAAATCCTCGAGAATAGTGAGTGCAGACCCTCTGCAGCCCCAGCAGCATCTGCCTTCAGCGCCTCTGGTGGGATCTGGTCTGGTCCAGCTGCCTTGCCTCGATTTAACTGCTTTATGGCATCATTAATCTCTGCTTTAGTCGGAGGGTCGCAACTGATCGGTAAATCATTTCTTGCGGGTAGAATGTCGGGTGGGTTGCTTGGTGGAGGTCTGTTCAAGAGGCTGTTAAAATGTTCTATCCATCTTTTTGCCTGAGCTTCCTTTCCAAAAATAGCCTTCCTGTTGTAATCCTTGACAGGAACTTCAGGTTTTCCATATTTTCCAGCAAGAGTCTTTGTAGTCTGGTAGAGGATCCTCATGTGTCCTCCTGTTGCTGCCTTCTCTGCTTTCTCTGCTAACATTCCTATGAACTCCTCTTTGTCTTTTTTAATTGATTTTTTGACCTCTTTAGCTGATGCTCGGTACTCTTCCTGGTTACCAACTCTTGAGCTTCTTGTACGACTTGCATTTACCCGTTCTTTTAGGTCTCTTCTTATCCTTATCAAGTCCAGTGATTTTTGACTGATCCATTCCTTGTGTTCCACTTTCTTTTCCCCAATAACATCCTGACATGTCGATGTAAATACTCCTTTTACCTTAGCCCAGTGAGTCTCCAAATCTACTGTCTCTTCGAGGTCAACAAGGGGTTTGAATCTATTCCTCAGTGTCAGCTGGAACTCTTCCTTCTTGTCTCCATCCAGAAGGCTCACTTGAAACTTTCTCCTCTTTGTTCCTGCTCTGGTACCTTGTTTCTTGAGGCGGAGTTTGAGTCTTGCCAGCAGCATGTGATGGTCAGATCCAACATCTGCTCCTCTCTGTACTATGACATCCTCTAGTGAGCGTCTGAATCGTCGGGTGATGCAAAAGTGGTCAATCTGATTTTCAGTTACTCCATCCGGTGAAATCCAAGTGGCCTTATGGATCCTCTTGTGTGGGAATACTGAACCTCCAATCACATAGCTGTTAAATGCGCAGAAACTTGCAAACCGCTCTCCATTCTCATTCATTTGTCCTAAACCATTGCACCCCATAATGTCCTCATACCCTGTATTGTCCTGTCCTATCTTGGCATTGGCGTCTCCCATTATAATGTTCACATCTTTTCTTGGCAATGTGTCAACTATTTCCTGAAGCTGGTTGTAGAAGTCGTCCTTGTCCTCATCGGTTGCTTCATTTGTTGGGGCGTATATCTGCACAATGTTCATGTTGATGTTCTTGTTCTTAGTAGTAAATGATGCCAATATAATTCTCCTTCCATAGGGTTCCCATCCCCTCAGTGACCTCTGGGCGTGCTTGCTCAAGATGATCGCTACTCCTTCTGTATGCTTTTTGTCCTCCCTTCCAGAATACAAAATCTTTTCCCCAGTATTAAGTTGTTTCAGTCCGGACTGTATCCAGCGGGTCTCGCTAACTCCAAGTATGTGCAGTCTGTATCGCCTCATCTCCATTGTAACCTGGGCACTCTTTCCTGCTTCATACATGGAGCGGACACTCCACGACGCAATCCAGAGTGATTTGCTTGATGAAGGAGCAGTCGGGCCAGTGGCGTCCTTTCGGCTTTGTCCATTGTCCTTCATTGAATCTACAGGTGCAGATGCTCCCCCTTCTCCCAAGATAAAAGACTGATTTGAAGTATTTGCTTGTGTTTCTGTAACTGGTTTATTTTTACAGGGTGGGTAGTTGGCCCACCGCCAACTGGCTCTTCTCGGGAGACCAGGACCTTTGCACCTTTAGTCGCCTCTTACGACACGCAGTATCACGTCAGATGTATTCTCTGCTGTCCCTCTTCTACAAGAGAGCCCCGCATCTGCACGGGCGCAGAAACACATGAAGAGCGGAAATTTTCATTAAAATTTCCGCTCTGGTGTAAATGCGCCATTACACACAAACTCAAGTACAAGCAATGCTGTCAAACAGTGTATGTGTGATATTGTTTATTTGAATTTTTCATGATAATGCATGGTGCTTGAAATTGCATTTTACATATTTCCTGTTGGAATATTAATGAAGTTGCTGTGCCCCCCCCCCCCCCCCATTTTTTTATGGAGCAGTTTTTTATGGGACAGTGGATCTGAGGATTAGTGATGTTAAATGGGTTAGATCGGGTCATTATTAATTCATGGACAGCTTGATAAATACATGCTCAGCTTAATTCAAAGTTGCAAGGAAATGAATTAAATTATCAGAGTTGGAGTTACTCTAAGGAGAGAAAATAACCATTGTTGTGCTGTTTGCCCTATACAATTATCACACCCCCTGTATTACATTACCATAATTTTTGTTATTGATTCTTTGTGATTGGCTATTTGTTTGGTGCAATTGGCAGCAGCTTTTACCTGAGATGCATTGTGTAGTTTTGGATTTCACACTTGCACAAACTGTTTGGTTCCTTTCTTGATTTCCCTATGAGTACAATATTCAAGTCTACTCGTTTATAAACTGGTTGGTGTTTTCACATGATGAGATTTTGTTTTCAGAATTTCAGGGTAATTGAACAAGTCTCACTGTATGCAGTACAATGTAAATCTTATGAAAGGCCTACATCTTTGGTATCATTGTTCATGCTGTCATAGGTTGTAGAGATAGACCATCGTGTTTTCATTGACGAAAATTGAATCTAAACACTTTTTTCTTTTTTTGCTGTATGAATAATTAATTCTTCAGGAAACTAATGCTTCCATTTTAATCTGTTTCTATAGAAATTTGAACATTTTTCTTGCATGCCGAGTGCATTGTCTTTTGGAAAATGACAGGAGTTTTTGCTGTTCTAGCAATCTGGCATGTCTCAAATCGCACAATCTTTCTGTTACCGCACTGTTTTGTTTTGACAAATGTTGTCCAAAAGTGGAGGCTTAAAATCTTCGTAATCATTTGTGGCTACACATTTCGTCAGTTCCTTAACAGATGTTTGTAAAAAAAAATTGTAGGCTATCTCTGCATTAAGAGGTTGGAGGTTCGCACTGTGTAACAATTAGTTGCCAGTATTTCAGTAATAGTTTTTCCTTGGTTAAATTAGATGTTGTGATTGGGTTCCATGTGGTAATTGGTTTTTACAGCCCCTTCATGTCCTAGAGGCCAATACAGTAATGTCCTGCTGTTGAATAGTAATGTAAACAATAACAGGTTGGTGTGGTTGTCCAGTGACACAAACTAGAATAGACATTATGCTGCATACATTCAGAAATGATTGCCAGGTAGTAGGTGATTATACAAGTTGAAAAATTTGAGTTTTCAATACATACAGTTGTTGTTTTTCTTGTGTAGCATTGTTTTCATTAACTAACAATTTTGATTTGTTCGTTTCAGTTCTGCTTTAAAAAAAGATCAGGGTTTTACAAGTTCTTGGTGGAGCATAGAGGTCAGGAGGTGAACAACAAATGAGTAAATTCACATGAACTCATGCTTAGCTAACTCTGTAAATTTTGCACATTGGGCAGCAAGTTTGGGTTACAGGGACCAAGAAGTGGAATGAGGGAATTGAGGTACAAAGAAAAGTAGATCTATAGCTTTGGTTCAAAGCATTAGGGAAAATTTAATTTGGGCTGCTCTTGATTGAGCGGAGACTTTCCCTGCTCAAAATTTAATTTTGCCCACCCTTGATTGGGCTGTGACATTTCCTGCAAAATTGTTTTAAACACAAATGCATTTGAATGTGATTTTTTTTTTTTTTTTTTGGGTCATATTTTGCTTAGGACATACATTAAATGTGTAGATGTTACCATTCCATTTTATGATTTTGTTTAATCAGATCATTGGTCTTAACTGTCTTTCAAGGGATCACGTTACACTTTTTTTAGAAACTTATACATTTTCTTCTGAAAGAGTTTAGATTAGTTTGTGATGTTAAATGTTATTGAGAACTGTCTGTGATATATGACATGATTCTACACGTCCCAGGCCTGTATAATTCAACTGAAATTGTTAGTAAAGTTTGCCTAATATGTTGGAGATTTTGAAGCCATTCTAGCATATATTTTTTTTTGGTAAGGTACTATCTTATTGCTTGAGTGCCTCAATAACTAAACTTTATCACCCATGTTTATAAAGGTATCTTATCAACTGAACATTGAAATACAATGTTGTGATTTCTGATGTAACTAAGTGCATGCATTTTCTACTACATCTGCCTAGTTCTCATGCATAACTATTATTCTATAGAAGTTGACATAAGGTATTCTGCTTGAGTGAAATATATGCAACCATTCCAGATTGTTTGCAATCTTACATGCCTATTTTCTGTATGTTTGTGGTAATATTATTATGTTGTGTATAATATGATACAATTCTGTACAGTATTGTGCAGGTGGTACACTTCAATCTTCTCTATCACATCTTTGCGATAAATTAAACTTTTTGATGTATGTTTTTTCATAAAAAGAAAAGTTGTTATTTTTGGCGTTTATTGTGCATCCTTATTTTCTGTTTAATTCTCATCATATTTTTAATCATCTGATACGTCACGAAGTTACAAATTTAAATGTGTTTGTTTTGATTTTCAGGGTAAATGAGAGGCCTTCCTTAAACCTTTGGTCTACACGTGCACAATTACGACTATTTCATATTAAGAACCAACTTCATGATGTACAATTAAAGATTTTGCGTGCATTGCAAGAGTTGACAGTTATTTACATTTATTATATATATATATTTGTGGTGAAAAGATGTGAATAATACATGTATTTACATTGCAAAATATGCTCTACTCCTTAGTGACTTCCAACTGGACGACATTTCTTGTTTAATTCTTTCTTTATTTCAGTACCATTTTTTTTTAAATATGTGATGTTGAGCATTGATCCTTTCTGAAGTAAAACTTTAGAACAAGACTCAAACGAGCATACATGTACAGTACTCTGAAAACTTTACACCTGTTGGTCCTTTGTTTGGTGCTTCATTTTGTTCATTTCTACATTTATACAGTACCATCCCATCATTCCATGTTTGATTGTGATTTATTATGTTCTTTATTACTTGTGACTGTGACTACAATGCTCTTTGCCAATCCTTTCAACTTTATGTATATATATCCATTGCATTGCTACGTGATTCAGCTGCAATTGAGTGATTTTTTACCACGAAATTGTTTGTGTGTGGGCAAAACAGAAGGGAGCATAAGAGAGAATGGAATACGCCATTTAGCTTTACACAGTATACTTAAATTTTCATTTCCACTGTATAGATTTCAGAACTTTGGCATTGAACTTTGAAAATGTTGCTAAGGTTTCAATTTATTTTGGATTCTTTCATGAATAGACAGCAGGAAAAATTATTCACTTATTTTATATGTAGCCATTTGTGGCTGCACACTTCATCAGTTCCTTAACAGCTGTTTATAAAAAAAATTGTGGGTTATCTCTGCATTAAGTGGTTGGGGGTTCGTACCATGTAACATTTAGTAATTTCAGTAATAATTTTTGCTTGGTTAAATTAGATGTAGTGGTTGGGTTTCATGTGATAATTGGTTTCATTTTAAGCTTTTGTTATTTGTTATTCATTTTAATCATTGTAGTGCTTTCTGTCCATTTATTTTGTTCACAATCGTTAGAGATTGTGAGGATAAAGGCTGATAGAAATTTAAATTTTATAGGCACTGAGACATGAAATGTAGGAAATATTTTTTTTTCATGTAGTTAAAACAGTACCAAGATACTGACATAATTATGTCAAGCTTATCACCAAACCTTAAAATTCTGCACATGAAATGTATCAATGAGTTTTCACTTTTGGAGCAAGTGAAATTTTAGAAATTCGAGATGAAATAATAAAGGACGCTAATCTGAGATTAAATGCTATAAATGTGTCTCAAGATCTATACATTTATGTTCAAACTTGACCACTTGTAAGATTTTATACTGTATTTGGATTTAAACATCATCAGTGTATCCTGAGGTCAGTAATAATGTTTGGACATAAATCTCTGTCATCTTTAGTATGGACTCATGACAGGATTGATTCATGTTTTACATCTTCAGAAGTATCCACTACTAATAATAGGTTATGCTAATTTGCATCACTGAAGAAGTAAAAAAAATGGGATACTGTAAATTTTGAAGGTGGCAACAGTGGATTTATAGCACCTGGAAATTAAACAGGGAGAATTTGGAAGTTACCTGTTTAAAATAGCAGAAGATTATAATTATGTACATATGCCTTTAAGCGCCTGATGAACTATTGTTTTCTTTTTTAACCAACAAGGCCTTTCTTTCCGGCCCCTAAAAGACGTTACCACCTGAAAATGAAAATGAAGATGGATACTTTTTGTGGCAGTTAGTAATTTATTGGGATTTTAAAGAAATGGATGATGTAGGCTAAGTGCATCGGTCCTCAGTGTGACGCTTTTGTTAGTGAGGATACCTTGTCAGCCATCTTATTGGAAAGACGATGTGCACAGTGCATCGCCTTAAATGTCATCAAATGCAGGAAAGTGTTTTGTTGGGGTTATAAAAAAACAAAAAAAACACCCTATTCAGCGTCACGAGGTGTGGGGATTATACGTCATTGAGTTACTGCATAGAAAGCAAGAAAATTGCCAAGTTTTTCAGAGGATTTCACCAGAAATGATTGAAGTTTTGGTTCCTGTGGGTGAACATTTCCACTGAAATTATCATGCATTTATTGGGTTCATCAAGAAATACAAAACAAAAATTAAAATTAATTATCTGAAGTAATGGCTATTTTGAACACAGATTATGTACATGAAGTTTCTTTTGTTTTTCTTTCTTTCTTTTTTTTTTTGTAAGATATCATAGTGGATTTTCAGACGAAGTGGTTGATTAGAAAAGACGTGTTTGCATGAAGTGGAATGTAGTTTGTTCTATACTGTAGGAGGCAATAAAAATATCTGTCATACAACCTAATCTTGTCGTTCGTTTATGATGGAGATTAGACATGGTGTGCAGTGCCGTGTGCAAGAGACAAATTTATAAGCGTGCATGTGAATGTTCAGTGGCCTCGTTCACAGCAATCGCTTCGCTCTTTTTACAGAAATTGACGTGTGAAAACGTAAAACACTCATTGCCCATGTCCACAGCACTCGTTCCTCACCGCTGTAGAGGCAGGGTTTTATATACGTCTTTTGCCGAAACAAATAGCGGGGCAGATGCTGTGGACAAGACCACTAAATCTAATATACAATGGTTCTCAACCTTTCCAGGCAGTCGGCCCACCCCCTCCCCACCCCGTTCCAAATTTTTTATCATCGCCCACCCCCAACCCCTCAATACACCAGGCGTGTTGTTTATTTATTATAAAACAGAAAATATTCTTTCTCACATGCACTAAAAAATGGGCCATTTGTACGGTATTCATAAAACTCACCTATGCGACGTGCCGTTGAACAAGTCAGTGGCTGCCCTGTATTTACCCCTAAAATCGCCCTCCTTCACCGTTTTCGAACCCCTGTGGCCCTTTTCTTTGTTTTCGCCCCCCCCCCCCCGGAAATTAAAATCGCTGGGGGGGGGGGGGGTGGGGAGGCTATCGCCCATGTTGAGAACTACTGACATAATACTTCAAAGTGGAGATCTTATTCTATGCGAGTGTGTCACTCTCAGTAGATTTTTGTGCGTGCGTACGAATACTTACCATAATTATGCTCATTCAGTTCCAACTTTTGAATGTTAAGAGATTTAGCCATATAGTAAGAAGGCCATGTGTGTGTTTGTGCGTTCATGTGCATGTACACGTACCTTTGTTTTCCGGACGGTTTTTAACTGTAACTGCGCGAGCTCAGAGACCTGTTTTGTGTGTGTTTCACATCAGCGGATGTGTTGGGCCTAAATGTTTGTTTTTAAGGGGCTACCCATAAAGCACGCTCGCTCGATTTTTTCCCCTCCCCGCCCCCCCCCCGGTTTCCCCCATGTACAAGAAACCGTTTGTAGTTTATAGATGGCACCAGGGCTTCCGTCTTTAGTATGGATATCCATTTTATTATGTAATTTTCGTCGCTAGTGGTGGTCTAGTAAAGTTGTGATAAGCTTACAGCTGGAACGTAATTAGTAGGCCTAGCATTCCGACAGCATTTACACACAAAGTGTAGGTGTGTGTCGACTGCACCAATACCGTTTACTGATCTGAAAGAAGAAATAGAAACGGGAGAAAGAGGAGCGCTTTCTGGCTTAAAATGGTCATTCTGGCCCAGTCCATCGACCACTGAAATACATAACGAGGGCAAATTTAAACCGACCTGCTTGTCGTTCATTTTCACACAATACAAACCCACGTTTACACACACACACACACACACACACACACACACACACACACACACACAAATGACACCTTAAATTATATATATATCGAATGTGACGTTGCCTCCACCTCCCATCCCATTTCCGTTTATGAAACCATAAACCTAAATTTAACCCAAAAAGTCCAGCAGTAGAACACAAGTAAATCCACGCCGGGACGTCTGGATTTCGTTTTGTCAAGCCATTCTTGACCATGATCAATTTCTTTCATTGTCTCGAAGTCGGCCCCCTTCCCCCTTTTCTGTAGTTAACTGTTGTATAACCTTTTTTGACCATACATGCTTCAGAGGAAAAAAAAAAAGTAAACTGAGGCCCGGGTATTCCGTTGACTGCTGCCTATCTATCTGAAGCTTAAGCAAGTGTGAAATACTCCCCACTTAACATGCAAATCATAAAAAAAATCATATGTTCAGATTGTACATCTACAGGCATAGCCTAACGAGATACAAACGGCTAGGCCTTTTAAGTGAATGAACTAAGCATTCAGCTGCCCTAATCTGACTCAGTTCTATTGATTTTGGACTTTTGGCCAGATAACACTTTCACGATCTTGTACGCATGAACAGGTAATTATGAAGCTGCCGAAAAACAGTCATGATATTTAGACTTAAAATCTGTATTTTTAAGGGAAATGCGAAGAGAGCTTGTCTCATCGATGTTTTTTCCAAGTACTTATTACCAAAATGTCTCTTATATATTATGAACTACAGGTTAGAAAAATACATCAAAATCTGGTTATCGGAAGTTGAATGACGGCCTGCGACAGTTATATTGATTTCATGAAAATGGAGGAAGTGGAAGTTTCTACTGTGCTTCGGCGGCTAGTCTAAGAATGTGTTAACACGATTGTAAGTTTTGTTGTACTTATCCTGAGTATTTGGTTGCTTCTCTGTGCTAGAAACATTTCAGATCTTGCCAGCTGTTATATGACGCATTAGAGTGTCCTGCACATTTCAGTTATGCTTCTTTTGAAATGGACGGAATATCACAAAAACCACAGAAAAACTGGCCAGTGTGGGGTCGCAGCAGGGCTATAAGCAAAGTCAAAATTGGGCAAAAAGAAAAGGTTGTATGTTGTGAAACCCTGCGTGAGAAATAAAGGTAAAGATGCAGTATTGGACCCGTCTCAGTTAGTGCTATAAATTGGTGTTTTTCCCATGTTTTCTGGTGTGATTTGAATGAATTTGACCATAAAAATCAGCGCAAATGACGCTCAATGCAAGAAAATAAGGGGGCAAGCCCCCCTAAAACCCCTCATCTTGAGGCAAGTTTCTAAAGGTTTTAAAGGTCGAATTCATCCTAAGCACGCCAAAAAAACAAGGAAAAAACACAGTTTGGGGGTGGGGATGTGTTTCGTCATATTTTACAAATATTGGAACGACTTCCGAACCCGTTCCATAGCCCGAGTGAAAACAGTACATCGTGTCATAGCTACCCCAGCGGCTTTCCCTGATATGTCAATCTGACTACTGCCCAGACGAACATTGGCCTACGGCCTCGATGATACAAACTGACTAGACCCTCACGCCAAAATTAGTGGCAAAAGGTTACGCATGCGCAGTCACTAGTGGTGAAAGGATATTCACATGCGCAGTCAAAGGGGCATGTGCAGAATTTTAAAAGTTGACCCCCCCCCAAGCACAAGCGCATTGATGGCACCCGGTGTATTAGTAGGCAAAATAGTATGAAGTAAACAACTAATATCTCTTAAATGAGATGTTTGCGATGGATTTGAAGGTGATTCGTAATTAGCGCACCAGAAAAAATGGGAAAAACAGTGACTTAAAGCACTAATTGAAATGGGTCCAATACTGCAAAAATACCGAAATAAAACCCAAACGATACAAAGCAAACTAAAGAGAAGACAGAAAATACATAAAATTTTCAGCTTTCGCCTTTTTCAAGTAAAAAAAAAAAAATTGAACAATTTTTTAAATAAAAGATTTCAACAGGAAATGTATAGAAACGAAGCGAAACAGGTGACTTAACCCTCGTCCCACCATGAGTGAACCCGTCCACGTAACGCCCCGTGCGGGGATAGTCAGCGGCCAGTCAGCCGATCATTCGCATGATGCTGATAACCTCGGCGGTCGGGTCAATCAGGTCCTTGCGAACACGTGTATCGCGTATACTTCAGGACGCAATAACAACAATAGTGGTGGATAAATTGTAAGTGACCCTTGGTCCATTGTCACCTCTGTGAAGATTTTCCCATTTGCATATGAGACATTGGAGTTTAATTTGTATTGTAATTGAGACATATATATATACTCCACCCTATGATATTTGGATAGAGTACTTGTGATGATATGCAGTAGGTTTTGTGAAATGGAAGGCCCCAAATCAAGAATTGTCTGCATAAATTTACATGCCATTTAACACATGTTTTATCATTTTCCCAAGACCTCTGCGCTTTTTCTGTTTTTTAATAATTTACTAACCACATGTATTGTGACATTGCCTTCTCCCTCCTCTACTATGTAACGCGTCCACTTACTATAATGTTAGTTTTAGCGAGAGATTTGATTTCCAGTTCCAGGTCGTAGAGCACATATACATGTACTGAAAAGTGGTTTAATCAAAGGAACACAATATATCTCTAATTACTACATCAAATAAAGACAACGACCAACAACAAAGTCAGTCATTTTCTCCCAGTTTTCCCTGATGAAAAACCTACAGACGGATGTCCTTATGCAACATGCCCTAATATTACATCGGAATTCATAATTACAGACGTAGAATGGCCTCTCAAATATGCACATGGCCCCTTTCTTCTCATTTCACCTGTAGACGACAACCAGCATCAAAGTAAAAGTTTCCCCAAGATTTTCCCCAGTTCAAACTTCAGACCGTCAGTACTATTACACGAGTATGACGAATAGTTACGAATAGTTGCATCTTAATAAACGTAATCGGACGATACCATTTTGTTAGATATAGTAGGGGTGACAGGATAGATAAACACGTGAAAATAGTGTGGGAAAAAAAAAACGACAGCCTTGGCAACCGAATAAACAAAGCGCGAGGCGCACGGTTGCTTTACAAAAATGTGGCCTCCGCAGGACCCGCGGTTAAGCATGTCGGACAAAATAATGGCCTGGCGTGTTGCGCGGGGAATGGCCTTCCGCAGGACTAGGGTTAACTGCGAGTTCTTGCTTCGTTAGCAGCACCAAAGCAGGTCCGTCCGCCAAATGCATGGAAGCTTGAAGTGACGCATTTGGTTAGTAACCAAATGAAAGTGCCACATAGTACTCCGTTCAAATCCCAGTCTGTGCAGGCATGTTGGAATTTTGTGATTTTTTTCATATTTTCCTGTCCCTGATCATATGGTATTGGTAGTGGTACATAAGACCGAGCACCTAGTCTTCTCGGATAAGAACGAAAAATTCAGAGGGCCCTGTATGTATGACAATAATCTACTTCATGATAACAGATTCAACACTGGCGAGGAAAGTTGCTGAGTTGTGTGAAGCTGATAGTAACATGGGGGTGCCGAATGAGGTGGATGGTCCAGTTCGAAAGCGACCCCGCTTGAGTTTGCGTACACACAAGCCTGCACCCCCTGAGAACATGACTGAGACCAACACTGCTGAAATTGCTCCAGATAACACTGGTGAAGCTGCAGTTTGTGACATTACTCAGGCATCGTCCCTGCTAGCCAAGACTTTGTAAGTGACAAAAGTTTATGGACTACGAGAATTGAGTTCTTGTCAAATTGTAGAGATAATTTGAATGAATTAACTATTCATTGGTTTGTTTGTATAAATTGTTTTGTATCTACCTTTTTTTTTTTTTTGTTTCTTTTTTGCCAAAGTTTATCTCTGTCACTAATGTCAGTTGTTTTCATTTATTATGTTGATACAGACATTGAAGCTGGGACCGGGAGATTAACAAGTGAAGAAGTATTTCAGATATTTTTTTGTTTTTTTTATTTTATAGGGGGACATCGGGTGACTGTGTGGACCTAACAGCTGATCTTCCTTCATCATCAGACCCCCTTGTGGTACCAGTTGCATCTCTTCACAATCTTGGTGAGTTTTAGGATATTATCAACAAAACATTTGTCGTCAACAAAAGCAGTTTTACTGATGATTGTTTCTTTCAGATTACTGGCTCCTCCAATTATGAGGACAAAACTAATGATAAATTATCAAGAGTCAAAATAAAAGAAGGATTGAAAATGAAAAAGAGTGATTTTGAAAAAAAGCCATCTGAACATAGGACATGGCCGGGGTCAGAGAGGATAAAAAGCTCGGGGGGCAGGGGATAGAGAATGAAGGCAGAGAGAATTATCGTTAATGAAAAGTAGGGAGAGAGGCTGAGGCATATAGTTCATGAAATATTGTAAAAATCACAGAAATATAGGCTTTTTTCTGTCTTCTCTTTTAGTTTGTGTTTCATTGTATTGTTTGGGTATTATTTCTAAATGCAAGGCTTTGCTACATACCACTTTTTCTTTTTGCCAAATTTTGACTGAGGCATGTAGTACAGGGGAGAGATGTCCCAGACTAGGCATAGGTGAGTGTGGAGGCAAATGAAGCCTGTCTCATGTCTTTGTGCTCTTCATCCCTCCCATTATAAAGAAAACATCTTTTGTCTCACTGCCATTTTCTGGGACCATACTTAGGAGCCAGCCAAAGTGATATTTATGTTTTGACTGTTATGGGGAATGATGGAGCTGGAGCTGAAGTGTTCTTTAGTTTGAATCATAGAATCTACAATTTGAGGATAAAGTGTGTCTTTAACTTTTAGGGAACACATGCTTCTTGAACAGCATGTTGGAAGTGTTGAGATATACACCAGGGTTCTTGAAGGGTCTTGGCCAACTTCAGGAGGCAGTTAGTCTGGAAGAGGCCAAACAGAAAGAAACAGAGGTAATTCTTTTAATTGTAGATAAATGTTTAGCAGACCTGATTATTTGATGGATAGGTTTAATTATATTTCTTAAAATTTTTTTTTTTTTTTTTGGCTAGGAATAACGGACAATGATAGCTGAAGACAAGGTGGTTGGGAATGCAAAAAGAAAAGCACATGTACATTTGCATAGCTGCCAATCAGTAGGTAAAATATGTATCTAGTACGTTTTGGGGGTTCCAGTACGTAAATACGTTTTCTTGGTCATAAGTGCATATTTGAACAATTTCCCCATTTATTAAAGAAAACACAAAGAGGAGAAAACAAAACGCAACTTTTGTATACTAAAGCCAGTAGCCCTTGTATAGACCTAGCGATTCAGCCGGTTTAACCGTAGACCCAGATCTACCCTATCGTGTCCTGCCGTATGGCGTATGCCCGAAATCACGATAACTTCTGACTCCTGTGCCCCCACATAGCCCCGCTCAACCAAGCATCAGAAATGTTGCATAATAATAGTTGTTACGACACACGTTTGCCTATGTCCGCGCGCTTTGGCCGTTCACACGAGCTTGAGCACGCAAGCACATATAGTTCAGGTCACGCTTATGCATTGTATCTGAAACAAAGGCAGTCAGCAAGGCAGAATGGTGGTCATAGTTTGTGAAGTGGTTTCATGTATTTTACAGCATTTGGCTTTGTTTTTTTTTCATTTTGACCCACATGCAATTATCTTGGGTGGTTTTAACCACCGGTAGATCTGAGTTTAGCTCGGCGGTCTAACTCTGAATTGAATTGGCGATCACGAATGAACTAGGCTAAGGCCTAAAGTGACGTCAAAAATCAAAATCGAGAGCCTGTGATCTGCTAAAACAATAGAACTAGACCTATGAGAACAAGGTGGACATGGCCTGTGTGAAGTTGCTTCAGTTCCAGATCTACTACAACCATTATCTTTTATGCCTAACAATAACATGACTAGCGATCATGGATAGATAATCTGTAGCCTTCACAGTCCAAACTATGAGGCCCTGAGTAGACATTCACCACAAAATATTGAAAGAAATTTACATTTACATAAATCATCAAACTTGTCCAACAAATATGCATTTTGGAAGTTATGAGTCATGTCATAGTGACTTCCATATTTCACAACCACAGAGGCAAATCTGACGTTGTTCAGCACTGCAAGGGCAATATGAAGGAGTTATGAATTCTGAAAGCAACTTTTAGGCTAGTCAGTAAGCTCTACCCTTTGGAAACAGAAACAGTGGTGATAAGCATGTCAGCAGCTGTGATTGTTGCCTGTTTTTTTGATATCTTATATTGAGAGAATTTCCATAATGTGACTAGGTTAGGAAATGTTGCTTGGGGAGGAGGAGAGGGATGGGGGGGGGGGGGGGGTCGACATCATGGGGCTGTTTTTGGTTTTGGAAAGTTGGCAGCTATGCATTTGAGCTCACGATGTTTCACAGATTTGGTTATATTGGGACACTGTTTATTCTTTTTCTCATTTGAATTTTTCGAAGATGAAATAAAGTGATCATTTGTATAAAATTAGATATAGTTTTAACCCTCACCCTACGCAGGGCGTCAAATGCCGCCCAAGCTTCCCAAGTGCTCATGCGGCACGGGTGCCAAAAGTCGGCAAGGTCAAGCTGACCGCGCCACGCGCAAGCCGTAATTTCACATGACGGGTTACTGACCTTTTTGGGACGTTACCACCGTGTTATTGTTCACTGTATCTCTTCTAAATCAAAGGCATTGTGACATGGACATGTTAACCAGTGAACCACTAGTCGGAATCACAAAGACAAAGCTTTAAAAGGCTCTCCCCACACTTTCAAAAGATGTAACATCGACATGCGAACCGTTTGCTCAACAAATTTGCAATATTATCTCATTTTCTCACAAGCTGACCACCATCTGGAGTTGTCTGTATCTAAGAACCAATCAGAAACAAGCTCTGAAATAATTTTTGCCCCAAATGCCCATATTAGTTTATTAGTATGTGTCAATCAGGATGAAACCATTTGTGTAGGGCTTGGGAGGGCGTGGCTAATTATCATGCTTCTTTCTCACGAAAACTACAGCTGTCAGTTTGGGATCATAAGTCAGATCATTGGTTAGAGACTGACAGACAAAGATTTTGCTGGTTAATTCATTATCAAGCGTGATAAGGCTTAGTAGCGAATGTTTTCATACCGATCAATAAAAACCGAACCACGTAGACAGCGTGTGTGGTCATCGTATAGCGGCAAGGGTCAGTGACCCCAGATAAGATTCTCCGTGAGTAAGGTCACTGACCAGACAGCGGGCTTTAAGGCGTAGCGCGTAGGGTGAGAGTTAAGAATAAGAATTGGGTCATAGGATGTGCATAAATTAAAAATAATATACACAGAGTTTATGAGTTAATTTTATTTGTTCTATATGGCACTGAATGTACAGAGCAGAATTTATTTCTGTTTCTCAGACTCCTGATGATTCAATACCTGAAGTCAAACTTACATGGCAAGTTGTCAAGAACACATATGCTGTAAGCAATGTCCACTTTCTTGGGTTTTTCAGAGGACTATTAAAACAATATTCTGATGAGCATATAAATTAGATGCTTTGTATCACTTATTTCAACCAAACTTCAGGGAGATATGTGAGTGTACATGGGAAAACCCGGCATAAGTCGGCAACATGACATTTTGAGTTCTGTACATATAATAAAAGACAAGACATTTCTGATAAATTGAAGTCAGTGATCCCCCTAAAACAAGATTTTGAGAAAACGGCATTTAATCCTATAAGTGGCAATAGCTAATTGACCAAGTAATACTGGAGTGATTGCTGTTAGGAGACTGTAGTCTAATAACTAAGCAGTTATAGAGATCATAGTGAGTAGTGTTCACTGCTCATCTACAGTTTACCCTGTAAAATGCCACGGTCCCATAGCAACAGCCAAGCTGGAAGTTTTTGGATCTTGTTAAAAGACCGTAGTCTAATTACAAAGCCGTTATAGAGATCATAGTGAGTAGTGTTCACTGCTCGTCTACAGTTTACCCTGTAACATGCCACGGTCCCCTAAACAACAGCCAAGTTGGAAGTTTGTGTCGGACCCATATTTTCACTTCAAAGCCATTTTTCTCAAAATCAGCTCTGCCGACTTTTTCTCCAGTTTTCTCATGCACACTCACATATCACAAAATTTTCATCCCATTTCGTATAAATTCTCAGTCATCATACTTGCTTTTTTTTTTTTTTTCCATAAGAGGGAGATTCAGTTGCATGTAATACAAATTGCAATTATGGACAGATTAACTTTCACACCTTTTCAACAGACATGCCATAAAATTGCTCATATTGTATTTCTCAAACTCCACTCATACAAGCTCTGATAACTCTGCAACCCAAATTTTGTTAATGTTGGCTGAAAAAGTCTACTGCCTTCAGAATGCAGAGAACACAAACATAAATTTCAACAATTTTATGCTCTTACATCAATTCCTCAGTAATTTTATTCTGTATATGTCTCTTTGCTGAGCTTTTTTCTTGCTAACTAGGATTTTTTGTTGTTGTTGTTGCAATTTTCTACCCAAGTCTACCCAGTTTTCACAATATATGTACAGTATGGTATATGCTGTTGTCTGTATCTCTTGTTTTGAATGTTTCTCTGCATATGCAAGGAAAGAAATACATAATTGGTTTGGATACAGCACAAAGAGATGGATTGTTATGTATGACCAGTCATTTATAACATTAGTGGTCTCCTCTGTCAGATGTATATTGAAATGGACAGTAAAGAAGAGCAGTATCAGGAAGTGGCAACTTCAGATGCATCCAGCATGGCTGTGAGACCGAGTATTTTATTGGACAATATCAGGTGAGAAAGCATGCAGGTTTTAGCCACAAAGATTCATAATTCTTATGTTTCAAGGAATACAAGTCATGTCCCAGAGATGGGAGGGCTTTTCAAATGATGATTTAGAAAGGCACAAGTGGTGCATAAGATTTTAAAGCAATAATGATATAAAATGCCAATCAGGTTTGTAAACATGCATTGTGGCCATGAATATATTGCAAGCTTCAATGCTTAGTTTCAAATTTATAGTGCACTCGAGTTATCAGTCTCTATTTTGAATGCTGAGACATAAAAGAAGTACATTTTTAAATCTTGAGAACTAGTCAATAAATAAAGCAAAGATGGGGCTGGGGGTCTCCTGGCTTTGACAGCATTGTGTCAATATAGATGATGACAAAGGCAGAAGCAGCATCAAAATATTGAGACCAGGCTTTTTACATTACTGTACCACAAATGTTGAAGACCAGGCATTTTGGTGGCTTTATTAACAAATTACTATTTTTGTTGTAATAGACCAATCTCTTTGATTTTTGGACACAAGACTTGTAAATAAATGCACTATACAATAAAACAAATCTGACTAGGGTATCTCAAATATTTTGTTTTGTATGATTTATTGAAAATTGTCAAATAAAATTTTTTTAGCACTGGCTTTAGATCTAGATCTAGCTGCGGTCTCTTTTGATCTAAGGCTGTCCGATTCAGAACCACTTTCCTCTCCTTTCTAACCTTTTTAGAAAAAAATCGGCCCCAAAAAAAGTTATGGGCAGATCCCGATGAAACTTTCAATGAAACAATAGAAAATGGCTATGCAACAGTAGTAAACCATTCCCGTAACGTTCGCGGGATAACGGAAGGAGAGCGAAATTATTTGCGGCGATCCCACAAGGGTTGCAGGATTGGTTCTTTAGCACCAGGTTAGCCATCTCGCAACTTGTGTGGGAATGGTCGCAAGTGAGTTAATGAGAAATTTTTTTAAAAAACCTGTTCTGAAATACAATTCTTCTGGGATGTTCTCCTTTGTTAGAGGAATTTGATGAAATGAATGAAAACATAAAGCAGTCTTTCTGCATATGTCACAGAATTAATGATACAATACGAGTTTGAGTTTTGAGAAAGCATATCGACATGATAAAGGCCATGTTGTGCAAGGAAAAAGCAAATGACAGACGAATATAGCTGAATGAATGGACAGAAGGAGTATATCTATATAAGAGCAAGTTCAGTATATATATATAAGAAGAGCATTTTTCCAAAACTGGGTAAGTGAAATTTTGCAAGAGTTATGGCCCCTTTCAGATAGTCATTCAAACTTGGTGTTAAACGGATGTAAGTGTTCAGTTAATTCTTGCTACCGTATGTCCCATCTTTATCAGAAGATTAAGACGGGACATAGCAAATTCTAAATGAACACTCCCACTGCTTCTTACACTAATTTTGAATTGGCCACCTGAAAGGGGCCACAACTATTGCAAAATTTGACTTATCCAGTTTTGGAAAAATGCTCTTCATATCCTCTTTGCCAGTTGGATACATATAAAATATGGCCTTGTTGTACAAGTATATTCAGTACTGTTTCAATCACTATAAATGGCTAGTGTCAAATAGCTTCAATTGTATGGCAACTCTTGAGCCATTTGTTTGTTTCAATTTGCGATTAAGATAAATTAGCAGTGTATTACAGTTACTGAAGGTTCTATAGGAGATTTGTGAAAGCGTCTAATGATTTGAAGAAAATATATTAGGAGTCTCTTTCATTGTAATTTAAAAGTACAATCTTTAAAAAAATTTGCACATGGTTCAGATGTATATGGTTTCCTCCATGTTAACAGGGAACTGAACCCTATGTTTGAGGGCCACTTCCAGCATGATGCCCAAGAGCTGCTAAGATGTTTACTGTGTTACATAGAGGATGCAGAGAAGGAACTGGAACAGGAGAGAGATAAAGAGAAGGCCAAGGAGGATAAAGAAAAAGAAATGAAGGAGAGTGAAGAAAAGTTAAGGCAGGAAATCAGTAAAACTGAATTGGTGAAGAAGGGGAAAGGTGTCAATATGAGCAGCAACGGAGACAGTTTGAAGGGTGGAGATGCTCAGAGTGGTGGCAGAGGCAAATCTTCAAGACAGAGAGGTGGTGCAAAGACTTCAAGGATAGCTACTGCATCTCGCACGTTTATGGAGAATTTTGTTTGTGGTGATAAGAATTCCAAAGAGGCTGTGAAAAGCATAGGTGAGAGAAGAAGGAATAAAAAAAGCGAAAGGAAAAATGAAGAGGATGAGGTGGATGGATACACCCATGTAGATGAAAGGGGCAAACTTGTGATGGCAGGTCCAAATGTGGAAGAAGATGTGAGAGTGAAAGTGCCATTTACATCAACAAATAATGCAACGCAGGGTAGAAAAAGAAAAAGATCAAACTCCAGGTCAACCTGCCGACAAAGGAATGTCAGCAAAGAAGATGTTGGGTCAAAAAAGAATGTAGTTTCCAGCCTGGCGCATAATGGGGATTTGATTGCTAACTTTGCAAATGGTGGCAATTCTGTGGACTACCTCCTTGAAGATAAGGAGGTAACCAAGACGCACACAACTGAGAATCTCATATTATTAAACAAAAGTGAGCAAGGAAAGGCAGTGAAAGGAAACACTGGTTCTGCGAGTTTGTTTCAGAGGCTTCAGCAAAAACTCGCTCTGAAAACGGGGGGAAAGAATTCAGAGAAAGGTCTGCCTAAAGCTACAGCAGAGACTGCTCAACCTAGCATACTCTCCATGTTCTCACTGAAGCAAATTAAGAGGTTAGGCATGAGAGGACGCGTGATATTTGATTCTGTCAGCCATGCAGGCAGAGAGCCTGCTACTGATAATGACACCAATGTTGTTGATGATGTAAATAACAACAATGACAATAATAACAATTATAGTGATAATAATAACAACAGTGACAATAATAATAATAATAATGAAAATAATTTGATTACTCACTCAAGACAAGAAGGGGAAGTCAGCCCACCAGAGAGTTTGAAAACCAGTCATTTAAATGGTTACATCTCCTCCTTGGCCAATGTATCTCCCAGAAAGTTTTTACACTCTGCAGCATCTCCACTCAAATCTTTTAATATCTCCCCAGCAAAATCTCCTGTCATGGTGGAAGTTTCAGATGTGATTTCATCAATCCCAGAAAAGCAGCTATCTAGTTTTGAATCCACAATTGACTCTGTGACCAAAAAATATTATTCTTCACTGTCTCAGTCTGGCAAGTTGTCACACCCGTCCACGAAGCCTTCATTATTGTTACCTACTCCTTCACAGTCCACTTCACTGTTAGTAGACTATGAGATAATAGTAGATGCACCAGGCAGTTCTTCCACGCAGTTTACAGAAGATGTCATAACAAGTAGTCCACAGTACAGTCTCTCTTCTGACAAGACCATCACAGTTCATTCTCCGTCCAAAACAGGTCACAGTTCTGTTGAGGTTGTTATTTATGGCAGCCCAGAAAAACAGTCTAAAGTCAGTGTAGGTGCTAGAAGCTTGTCTATAAGTGAGATGGAAAATGGTAGAGATGAAAAACCCTTGGAGTCACCTACTCTCTGCAACAAGAGTTTTATTGGTAGAGATCTGAGCAGCTATTCACAGCCATTGTCCATTTTTACAGATTTGATAACCCCTTCTTTGCCCAGAACTGGCCCCTGCAGCAAGCTTGACATGGTCACAGTTTCATCATCCAAAAGCCATTCAGCTCCTAACTCCCTCACTGATCTTTGCCACAAACAAAACCCATTCCACTTCACAAGCACCACAGTCAATACCTCCAGCTTACCCAAAGCCAGGAGCCCTGGTGCAGCATTATCCACTAAGAAAGATGATATGCTGCCAAAAATTGAACTGAAGAAATGTGATTGGCTTGGAGTTAGTCCAGTACGCTCCATCAGTGCCAGGGCTGCACTTTCGGTGTTAAATGCCGAACTACCACAGCAAAGGGCTGTGGGAAATGTACATTCTGCCAGAAGAAGAATTTTATGTGATGATTCAAACCCAGATTCTAGAGACAGAAAACATAATACCAGGAACACATTGTCTCAGGCATCAGCTTCCTTATCTTCATGTGCAGTAAACAGCTCCTTTGCTGAAACATCTACAGCTTTGTCTAGCCAAAGCCAGCCTGGTCCTGTGTTATCATACCCCTGTCGTGTTTCTGCCATAAATTCACCAAAACCAGGAAAGCCTGCTCATGATCCCACAACCCCAAGCAAAAATCTATCAAGGAGTCCATGCAAAGATAATAATGAAGACTCACTGCAGCCAAAACTTGAACTGAAGAAGTGTGACTGGCTGGGGGTGAGCCCTGTTAAATCTATTAGTGCAAGAGAGGCTATGTCGGCTTTAGACTCACAGGGACAGCCCAAAAACAATGTAGGGCAACCTTCATCTGCAAAGAGGAGGATTCTGTGTGATACTGTGGAGGTCACTTCATGTAGTGGGAAAAACAATTTGAATTCTGGCACCACAGATTCACATGTCCTAAACACCTCGGCCTCTGAAAACAAATCTGTAGAAAGTCCAACACAAACAGTTGTAAAAACCAACAGTAATTTTGTCCTTAGGCCACTTACAATTGCATTAGATAAATGTGATTGGCTGCTGGCGGCCAAACAAGGACAGACAATCAGTGCTAAGCAAGTGCTGCAAGACATGAAGAAGAGTTGCAACAAAGTACCAGTCAAATCTGAGAAATGCAGTGACGATAAAACTGTCCCAACAAACAAATCCAGAGTGCTGCAAAGAAATCTTCCATCATCAGGTAAACTGACAGTTCTTGTTTCCAAAAATCGTTTTGCTTTTTTTTTCTGCCACTGAAAATCCATGCATTAATGAAGTATTTTATGAGTTAAATGTTCCACAGCAAAAGGACATATGTATTGGTGTTTGTGTGTGCGTGTGAAGGAGAGA
Organism: Onchidella celtica; assembly: GCA_963931925.1. Lineage (NCBI taxonomy): Eukaryota > Metazoa > Mollusca > Gastropoda > Systellommatophora > Onchidiidae > Onchidella > Onchidella celtica. The sequence goes on from OZ007578.1 coordinate 21,605,556, forward strand.
GAGAGAGGAGGGAGAGATAGTGTTTGTGTGTGTGTGTGTGGTCAGCTGTTAGGAATGAGATTTGTTCTGTTTTTGCATGTTTTGTAAAGTGCATAGAGCATCTCTGGAGATGCGCTATATAAATGAACTTTATTATTATTATTATTATTATTATTATAATATTGTAGAGGAGAAGTGAGCCTCATTTTTGTTGCTTTTTCAAATTTTATATTATATGTAGAATACTGCCATGTGAAATGTCCATGTTTGCATTCATCTTCCATATGATTAATATGCTTGTGTTGTAAAGTGGTTCCTTACCTATTTAATGTAATCCACCAAAACACATTACAGATCACAAACTTACTGCTAATCAAGGTACCTTAGTGGAGCAGTTATTTGGAGGCACAATGATGCATCGTACGAAATGCCTGGAATGTGAGATCTCTAGAGAGAGGCAAGAAGCCTTCATGGACATCAGTGTTCCTGTCAGGAATCTGCATGATGGTGATGCAGACAGTGACACAGAAGACGATGATGATACAGGTGAATTTCATGTTGATGTTTTTGGTGTTGTACAGAATATGAACAGAGGTCCTTTTGTGCTGTTAATGACATTTGTTATTTAGAATTTTGTTATAGAAAAAGAACTCCGATCACTGCTTAGAAGTCATGGGTTGAAGTTGTTGCAATTAAAGTGCAGCTGTTTGCAGTTTTGGTATTCATTTAAGCTTAGATGTTGTAAGGAATCCAAACCCGTAATACTCGCCAGGACCTCACAGGCGACAGCAGCGCTCACAAAACTGAGGCTTATCTGGAACGACCGGAACATTGCACTCGGCTCAAAGATCAGACTGATGCATACCTTGGTGACATCAATACTCTTGTATGTATGTAAATCGTGGCCTTTAACAACTGAGATAGAAAAGAGAATACAGTCCACTGAGATGAGATGCTTTTGAAAACTCCTGGGCATCTCCTACAAAGATCATATTACGAACGAAGAAGTTCGGAACAGAATCAGGCAAATTATTGGGCCCTACGAAGACCTGTTGACCCTGGTCAAGAGACACAAGCTCAAATGGTATGGCCATGTCATGAGATCATCAGAGCTTGCCAAGACATTCCTGCAAGGCCTAGTGCAAGGAGGGAGAAGGGGAGAGGCAGACAGAAGAAGAGATGGGAGGACAATATCCCAGAATAGACGGGCTTGAGGAGGTCAGAAAACCGAGAGGATTGGAGGATGCTGGTTGCCAGATCAGCCGTGGTGTCCCAACTGGTCCACAAGACTACGGGATAGAGAGAAAGAGAGTTGTAAGGAATATCTGTTGTTGAATGTAAACTACAGATCAGCTGTCATAATTTGTCAGATTAACCAGCTGTAAGAAAAATACTCATCTTGGTACATGTACTAGTCTCTTCTACATGCACACGAGTCATATCAAATTGAGGGCTGCCTGATGAACAATGGTAACTTAGTTTTTACAGTATTTTAAAAAGAAGCAAAAAACTGATTTACTTTCTTTATCAGACTGAATAGTGAGGACAATTTCAAAAACTTTGATTAAACCTTTACTTTTCAGAATTTAACCCCCAACTTATAAAGGAAACAAAAAAAAACCACCTGCTACAAGCATGCCAATTAATTATCTGTTTTTTGTAGAAGACGAGTTACAATACTTTACTGGTACCATCAAAGTCGTTTAGTTAGTAACAAATGTTGGAAACCAAAATATTCTTGTACAGTCAACAAACAGCATACAAGAAATATTTAAAAGTATTGAGATTGAAACTTTCATCCATCATTTTGAATTCAATGTTGCCTCATGATATATGGGAATGAAACAATTTTGATTTAACTTTGATAAAGGTTATGATAGATCTCTTTTTTTCTTGTTTGTCTGCTATAGGACGATCTAGTGAATCGTGCTTGGCCAAACTAATGAAAGCTTTCTCCAGTGTAGAGAGGCTAAAGGATAACAACAAATACTACTGTGAACAATGTATGCATTATGTGGAAGCTGAACGTTCGTGCCACTACACAGCCCTGCCAGCAGTGCTCACATTGCACCTGAAGAGATTCAGTGCTAACTCTGGGTTAGTTTAATGTGAACTGTTTTGATGAATGAAAAGGGAAGGGGGGAAATATCAAACTGTTTTCATGGTTATTGTGTGTGGAAATAAATCGTCAGAAGGCTAATGCACAGAAATGATGTCAGAGAAACCCGAAAATGATTGAGGACATTCAGCTTAAGGGCATTCAGTCTGGATTATTAGTAGTGTATTAAATTAATTTTGTTTTGTGGTTTCTTTTTCTCTTTCCACATTCCAGGAGTTTATGGCTCAAGCCTATTTATCCAGTTACTCGTGTACTTCTGCATTGTTTGCCTTGTCTTCTATAGTCATGTAGTACAGAATATTAGTTTTATATGTGAGTTTAATAGATATTTGCTTATTTTGTCTCAAGGCTGTATTCCGCTTCAAGTTCTCATTTCTTTAAACTGAACTGTAATTGGAATTGGCTCAGCCAAAGTTAGCCATATATTAGCACGTTACAGGGACTACCAAAAACTGTATGGTACATGTTAGGCATTTAAATTGTTGTGCTCATAACATTATATTCCACTGCATTTTTGAACACTCGGTTTTTGGCTCTGTTCTGGGAAGGACATGCTGTATAGATGGTCACTTTTGTTTTCATGTTTTGTTTGAAGAGCACTGACTTCTTTTTTTTCCTTTTTTTAAATTACCCACAGACTTTTTGGTGGGGTGTCAAAGCTGAATGACAGGGTCACCATACCTCAGAACTTGCCCTGCTTAAGGTATCATTGTCAGTCATCTTGCACACAGCCTAGTCACAGGTAAGCATTTTCTATTATCACTACTAACATTAATTGTGCATCACTTGATCTTATAATATAATGTATTTTCAATTTCAAGGAATTTCTGTCTCAGATGTGACAACTTGTTACACAGAGAGAAAAATAATCTTAGGGCATTGCAAACTACTTCAACCAATAAAAAAACATCTTTTTTGTTGGTTTACCTCTAAATCATGATCATCCGATACATGTAATTTTTGCTTTATGCTGGGAACAAAATAAATTTAAATCTTTGGGTTTTTTTTTAGCATGTGAACTGAGTCAGCACTATTTTTGATTTCTCAGAAGTGAAATGAGTGCTACAGTAAAGGTGGCATGTGATATAATTAAGTTTATGATCTGCAGATCTTGTATATTTGGAACGTTAAATAAAATGTATTTATTGTATTTATTAGAATTTGAAGTTTCTTTCGGATGAAGATTATGAAAATACTACTTAAGTCATCTTTTGGCGTAGTAATTTAGATGAATAAAACCAAAAAAAAACGAAAGAAAAATTTTTAAAAAATATTCAAGAAACACAATAATTATTGCTGCATGCTTAGTTGGCAGGTAAAAAAATTAGCATTATTTATAACCTGAACACAATACTATTATGCCTGGCTCTGTCAAGTATGAATTGATATTTCCTTCAACAGGTATTCTCTGTTTGCCATTGTCACACACTCTGGGATGAGTATTTTACATGGCCACTACCGGGCCTATGTCAAAGTTCAGCCCCACATAAATCCATCCGTGTTTCAAAGCATATGCAGCTCAAGGATGAAGGAAGAGAAGATGGACACTGGAGATACACTGAATGCATCTGAAGCTTCTTACACAGACAGCAAACTTTCCCCTTGTCTGGGTGCAGAGAGCCCTGATGTGAAAAGTAGTGCTTTGAAGCAGGAAGTTTCTGAAAATAAAGAAATTCTCAAAACTGAAATTGATGAAAACAAGGTACAAGATTCTGCTGAAACTTTATGGCATGAAATGCATATAAAAAATAATGAATCTTTCTTTGAGCATCAGACCAGCTGTAAGACTGAGAACTCCAATCCTGTCAATACTATTTCCCATGGTGAAAGTCATAGAGACCCCTCCAGGAAGCAACTTTTGAACAGCCCTTCAAAAAAGCAGAAATGTAGAGGAGAGAAAGTGGAACAAAGGAGAGATGCATTGATGATGAAGAAGCCTGATTGTTTTTGGTTAGAATGTGATGATGAATGCATCAAAATCATGGAGGAACATGAGTTTATAGAGAAGTTAGAGGAGAGAGATGGCGCCCTCATGGGCACTCCATATGTATTATTTTATCATCAGGAAACAGGTATTTAAATTTTTACTTGCCACTAACCAGGCCTTGTGATGCAATTTTGTATATTATGAAGAAATATAGTCACCATTCCCTAAAACTGTTGTTGGTCAAAAATTTGAAAAAACATTTTTTTACATACAGATCTACATTCAAAGCCACATCAAATGATCTTTGTTACAGACTTTTAAGCGGAAAAATAACCGAAAAGCAAGCTTTCAAAAATTTATTGTAGTAAAAAATAAGGGAAATAGATGTCCTAAAATAAAACAGCTTATTACTTCTCCTAAAAGTTGCCAAACTGATTAGTACAGTTTTGGGGGATGATGACAATATTGATTTCAACTTCAAGGAAACATTCTTTCTGTTGTTTCGCTCTTAGTCACAGCTGTAAATAGGATTTTCAGTCACTCGTCAATGCTGCTTGTGTTACAGTTACTCAGAGGACTCATGTTTGTCTCTACAGAATTTACACTGCCTGATTCAGTCGTGGTCAGAAATAAAGGAAATAGTTTGAAATAATACCAATAAGAAGTAAACGTTTTTGCAATGTGAGTCATGAAGAGAGAAGGCAGGGCAGAAATGTTTACTATCTGAGACTGGTCATGGGGAGTATTGCCTAGAATAGTAGGTCTATGGATTTCAAGGATGGGGAAGTACGCATATATACACATATATACATATATATATTTATAGTTCTTGTGGCTTATAAATCAGTGTGTAAGAAAGTTAGTGTGCACAGACAGTACACAACCTCTGGTAAAAGAATCACAGAGTATTCACAAAGATTATAAAGAACAGAAGGCATTGTCATTGGTTTGACCATATTGGACAAGCTGGAGGGTGTTTGCAGTTTTATTTTGTTCTTTATCTGTGTTAGATGGTGGGAGAGCTGTGCTGTACAAAAGTAGGGTATTGTGTCTTTATTACCTCATTATATCTTTGGTTTAGTAATTTGGCAGCATTTTAAATGATATTATATTTTATGACAGTTATGCTAGTATTATTTTGTAATAGTGGAGGTGCTAATTATCTTTAGATTCCATTTTTTGAATTTCTTTGCCACTGTCCTAGAAACTGAATTGCATTCAGAACTTACACCAAAGACCAGTAGAAAGCTAGTATTTGTTTTATTTGTGAGAATCAAACATTGTCAAATGCTCTTGTGCCATGTGCTTTGTCAGAAATGTGCCGTGCACAGAGTTTCCAAATAGTGGTTGTGTGAACGTCAGCCATATCTCCTAATGAGATTGTCTGCCCTGTCTCCTTATACTGCCATGAAGTAGTAAGACCTGCTTTCTAATGGTCTTCAGACTGAGAAAAACAACCTTGTTCTGTTTTTGTGGCAGAGAGTATCACTGCCAGATTTCTGTTGTATGAGATTTCAGTGTTTGTACCTCTCTTCTTGTCAGAGATAGTTAAAGTTTCACTAATTTTATGGGGAAATTGTTTTTAATCCAGGCCGGCCTTTTGAGCATTTTGAACATAAAGGCAATCTGTATGGGTCAGACAGCCCTGATTACGTTTTCATAGAAAAGGAAAAAGCTGTCAGCCTGGACAGGACTACATGAAACCCCCTAACCTTACAATAATACAATTCAGTTCATGGATTTAGGCCTGGTATGAGATAAAAAACCTGTGTTTGGGCAGAATTGCTCAAACTTATGTCAGTCTGAATGAGTCTGCATGGACTCAGCCTTATCTTATAGTCATTACAATTTAGGTTATGCAGTGTAAGATCTATATATATAATTCACAAATTCTCAACCTTTGAACGCAAAAGGCTTTTCTGTTAGGCCACCTACAGTAAGCAAATTTTGCATGTAGGTTTCAAACGCGGTGGAAGGTGCACCAAAGTTTGCATTTCTTTTATTGCTTTTGCTTTCCAATTTTTAAAATTGGCTTTGTTCAGCCGACTGCTTGCACCCAAACCCTTTTTTTTCATGACCACATGATCTGTCATATGGAGGTCACTGCTGTTGGCTGATTTAAACTATTCACCGTGCTCGCGGCTAAAATTAGACCACTGGACTACCATGTAGAGAGGGCAGAAAGGAATGGGCAGTGGTTGTGGTTTCTGAGCAGGACACGGCTTGTATGCTTGTCTGTTATATTCTGTGTATTGACTTGCTTTTTCCTAGCACAGCACCCATTCCGATTTTTCTTGAAAAACTGGTGTGATTGCGATTTTCCAATTTACTTGGCCCGTATTCTGATTTTCGTTACTTCCCGCAATCGGCACGGCATTTTTTTTTTTGCCAGATTCTAGTTTTTAAGTATATCTTTTACAAAATGCACTGAATCAGAATATCGGGATCATTTCAGGAATAAACCGGAAGTTCGTCCTACTTTGAAATTGCTTCTTCTCGCAAAACTCATGAAGAGCTGAACCAGGTAGTTTTATTTCATTTGTGATTGGATAAAAAGATTTTAGGGTGTTTCTCTTTTGTTTGATGGTTATAATGTAGATCTTTGAAACCCCAAATGTGAGTGAGCCCCACTAACCTCAACAGAAGTCGCACTGGACCAAACAGAGAAAATCGGGATGAAACAAATATCCGAATTTTTGACAGTTTTTTTAATTTTGGTTGATACTTAAAGTTCAGCCATTTTTCTACATTCTGTGAAAATATAAGGTCTCAAGTCAGCCTCTAAATATGATGAATATTGCTTTCAATGCCTTTAATTTTGCTTTTGACATCGAATATCACAGCAATAATGGGGTTCATTGAACTCCCGATAACATCAAAATTAATAAACCTAAAATATTTACAGAGCGTGTATCATTTATATTTGCACAGACATGCAAAATTTCAAAGCTGTAGGTTAATTAAGTACCCACTTCTCGGGAGATAGTAAGGCCACCCATCTCGCTGGGAGCGAGTATCACTCCTCCGTCTTTAATGGCGATTTTCTCGGAAGTTACTTCCGCTTTTAACTGTTGGGTAGGTGTCTTTAAAAAGCCATAACTTTGCGATAAAAAGTAATTTTTACACCAAATTAAAGATGAGATTTCATAATTTATCGTGATACTGATATCCGTAACTCAAAACTGAAAAAAATGCGGCTGCCATTGAGGATAGTGGGGCCCGCTCACATATGTGATTTTCTGCTCCATTGTGTTTTAGACACGGTTGTTGTTGACACATATTTTCATATCCAGAAACTGTATTGGCAGTATACATGGTTATAATCAAAAACTGTGATTTTCAAATAGAAGTATGGTGTTGAAGATAGTTTTCTTGCATGACTGGAATGATTAATATAATAATATGGTGTACATAATTTAATATACAAACTAATGTTTCATCATGCCAACCACCCAAGTTTTACATACACAGTATAAAATTCACTATTTCCAGATCTAAATTCACTTGAGGCAAATCAGTGAAAAACTACCAAGACAGATCTAGCTGAATGCATGTGCATAATGCTTGCTCTCTCAAATCATCTGAGCTTGTGTAAGTAACATGTAGGTTTGTGGGTGTGGTCTCACACATTTCATGTATCAACAGTTTATGATACGTGCCCAATTGCATATTGTGGACTTTGAGTTTTATACACATGGTTGATTTTTTTTTTTTTGGGGTCCAGACCTCACGGTGAACCATGATGTTTAACGCCACTGCTAATAATGAGACACTTGCCAACGGCAAGAACCTTTTTAAATCCCCGTTTTTTTCTGCTATATGAGCTATGTAATAAATACATTAATAACGGCAATTGATAATCAAAGCACCTGCTATAGCGAGAGGATTAATTTTGAGTGTGTGCGGCAAATGATGGGGGTGGCCACCAGAACAACGTATTGGGGGTCAGACAATAACAACATGTATTATTCATTGTTTGTTACTACCCGCCCGCCACGCCCGCCTTGCGAGTTGGCCCCATGACGCTATAAGTGATAGAATTGTCACTGTGAAACTTGACACCCAACCCGTGCCCCTGAACATCATACAAGTATACGCCCCCACATCTGCGAGCACAGAAGAAGAAATAGAGCTGTTCTATAATGACCTACAATCAGTAACAGACAAAATCCCAAGCAGAGAAATATGCATAATCATGGGAGATTTCAATGCCAAAGTGGGAGAGGGTGAGGATCTGGAATGTGGGATAGGACCCTATGGATTAGGAGAACGAAACGACCGAGGAGACATGTTAGCATCTTTCTGCCATGCAAATGAAATGAGCATCACGAACACTCTCTTTAAACACCCGATGCAAAGAAGATACACATGGATAAACCCTGGAGGCAATCTCCGAAACCAGATTGATTACATCCTGATTGACAAAAACTGGAAAACAACTGTGCTCAACTCAAAGACAAGGCCAGGGGCAGACTGTGACACTGACCACATTTTAGTGACAGCAAAGCTGAGATTGAAAGCCTATAGGAAGAGCAAGCCAAAACCCACCACCAGATTTGACACGGACAAACTGAAAGACCCTGAAATCAGCAATGCTTTTCAGATCGAAACAGAAAACCGTTTCTCAGCATTACTCAAGGAGTGGTCAGCTGAAGAAAGACACCCAGATACACTGTGGAAAGACATGAAAAGAATTTGGAGTGAAACAGCTGAATCGAAACTCGGGAAAAGAACAAGGAAAACTCCCAAACCATACATCAGTGAAGAAGTGATAGAGCTTGCAAAAAGAAAGAGCAAAGCCAGAAAACTTAGTAAACAAGATGAATATCATGCACTGAAGAAGGAAATCCAAACAAAGATCAGAAGAGACAAGAATGCATGGTTAGAAAGAGAGTGTGCAAACATAACAGAATGTAATACACAAAGAAAGTCAAAAGAAATGTTTGAACAAATAAGAAAAGTAAAAAAGAGGGATTTCCAACCACAGAACTTGAGTCTGAACAACAAAGAAGGCACAACACTGACAAACACAAAAGATGTGCTCTCAAGATGGCACGAATACGGCAAGATGCTGTTTGCGGACAACATCAGACCAGACCCGAGGGACCTCCAACAACCAGACTCACAACAGATAGATAAAGAACCAGAACCTCTCTTGGAGGAAGTACAGGCTGCAATAAAACAAATAAAGAATGGAAAATCCCCTGGATTAGACAACATACCAGGTGAACTCCTGAAACATACCAGCGAATCAGGAATAAAAGCACTCCACCAAATGATCTGCAAAATTTGGCAGACAAATGAATGGCTAACAGACTGGAAGCTACAAGAATTCGTCATGCTATACAAAAGCGGCAATGTCAAAGACTGTGGAAATTATAGAACCATCGCCCTCATCAGTCACACCAGCAAAATCCTGCTCATCATCATACTCAACAGAATGAAATCTAAGGTAGAAGAGGAACTATCAGAATGTCAAGCTGGTTACAGGACCAACAGAGGAACCGCTGACATGCTCTTCATACTACAAATAATGATTGAACAGATAAGAAGCAATGGAAACGAAGCCTTCATCACGTTCATAGACTACAGCAAAGCATTCGACAGCGTTAGGCACCATCACCTGTTCGATATAATGATTAAGATGGGATTCCCGAAACACCTTGTGACCCTCATCGCTGCACTATACCACGAACGATTAGATGGAACAATGAGAACTGTCCATATTTCAACATCGAGAAAGGAGTCAGACAGGGTTGCATACTTTCACCTCATCTTTTCAATATTTATACTGAGCAGATCATGAGAAACGCAGACATAGAAGATATGGGAATAAAGATCGGAGGCCGAAACATCACAAACCTTCGCTACGCTGATGACACAGCTCTTATGTCAGATAACATCACCAGCATGAAAAGAGTGTTGCACAGAGTGGATGAAGCGGGCAAGACAGCAGGCCTACACCTAAATGCTAAGAAAACGAAAGTCATGCATACTGGAACAGGGCACCATGAACACCAGGAGATACTAGTAAACAAAACAGCACTAGAAAAAGTGACTGATTTCAAATACCTAGGATCACATAAATCGCAAGATGGAAGCTGCTCAAAGGACATAAAAACAAGGATAGGAATGGCAAAACACAAAATGGTTCAACTAAACAACATTTGGAAGGATAGAGGCACACCAACGGACCTCAAAGTGAACATACTTAAGTGCTTGATCTGGCCAGTCCTACTATATGGTTGTGAAGCCTGGACACTCAAAAAGGCAGACATAACAAGATTGGAGGCAGCTGAAATGTGGCTTTACAGAAGGCTACTCAGAATAAGTTGGACAGAAAGGAGAACAAATACAAGCATCTTAGAACAGCTTGGCACCACCAGAAGAATAACACCTGAAATAAATAAAAGAAGACTTGCATACATCGGCCACGCGGCCCGAAACAAAAGCACGGCCCTTATGATATCAATCCTTCAAGGAAAGACAGAAACAAAGAGAAAACAAGGAAGACCACCCATTACATATCACGATAACATCAAGAAAGTCAGCCAGCTGGAAATAAGTGAACTAACTAGGAAAGCTAAGGACAGGATTGGGTGGAGGAGATTTTGTCGTGACATCCACTGTAGCAGCTAACATCGATGACGATGAAGCCGACAGGTGACAGGTGACCCGCCCGCCACGCCCGCCTTGCGAGTTGGCCCCACCTGGCCATCTCTCGCTTAGACCTAGTATGATTTCTTTCCCTACTGACCATGTGTTGTGACAGCACACTACATGCAGACAGTTCAAAGGGATGACTCATCACTCACTGATTCAGGCTACAACTGTGGAGCTTGGTCTGTGTGCACTGTGAGGCCACTACCTGTGATGTGAGATAATTATTGCATGTAGGACAGTCATTGATTGTCACTTATCGCCGCATGGCCTATGCCCTCTGTCTACACCGGGCTTCGTGAGCATGTGCCAACACTTGTTGTGAAACCACCGGAAGCAAACGTACTTGTCTGTCTCTAACTTTTGCATCTGACTCTCTCGTAATTTGATCAAAACATGGCTACCGTCAGCAAAAAAATAAATAAATAAAAATTATCGACACGAAGGCAGAGGCCTGCTGTCAGTCTAATATTATGTACCTTGACTGGCATTTTGTACCCTTTTCTCGAGTAGTGAGACCTCGTGTATAACGAGACATTTTTGGTGGAACATGACCTCTTGTCATAACCAAGTTTCACTGTAATTAGATAGTCCAAACTGATTTTTACTTTTTATCATAGCTCACCAGTTGTTGTCAAATCTGATAGAGCTTGTTCTCCCAAGAATTTTGATACCAAATTTATTATTCTAGCTTAAAAACTTCGAAAGTTATGGCATTTTCAAAAGTGAAAAAACACCTCGAATTTGCTACCTTTTGCAAATTGCACAATAGTCCAGCTTCGACCACCCATAACATGACGGTTTATCGAGACATGGCATTACAAATTCGTAGTTTCCAAGACATGGGGATGTACAATACGCTCAATTTTTTTGAGGTGTGCAAATGTAATACAACTAGTGAACTACAAGCATCTCATTTTACGTTTTTTAGTCACCAAACTTCATCCGACATCAATTTTTGTGAACTCTTACAAGGGAGACAAAAATAATGTTTTTTGTTGTTTTTTTTTAATTGAAAAGGAGGTCAACCGTGTCACCATTGACTTAGCGCTGAGAGTCGGACAAAAGTGACAAAATCAAGCATCGGGTGGGTCTATAAACGGGCATACCCTTGTAATACAAAGGCTGAAGTTTATTGGCCTATAATTTTGATCCTGAATTATTCAAGTTTCCACCAGTTTCTCGGTCAACAAGCTTTTCAACAAACGATTTTTAACGGAATTTCAACTTAAAACACGATGAAAAATACGTTGAATTAAGCCTCATTTATCTGGCTTTCTATGCGAGTTATTTTGAAACGTGCGCTACATCGGCGCGACGCACTGCGACCCTTAGTTACGAGGGGGTCAATTCAGTATGCGCTGCTCAGAGCGAAAACGGCAAGACTAGGTCCTGTTCAAGCTATAAAAACACACAGCTTAACACATTAAACAATACAAAAGAAAGTATATTCTGTCAGAGGAAGGATTTAACTTTATTTTGATATGGAATACATACCGTTTCAAATAAATACATGTACACAGCAGTAATAGCCTTGTAATGTTGCCCTAAAATTATGCCAAAACGGGATTTCGCCCCTTTAGCGAGGCAGTTTGGACTACCTACTGTAATGTTATTAATGTTAAATATGTATAAAGTTTTTGTGTGCTAAATATTTTTTCTTCATCTGGTCCATAAACTAGATCTAAATGTATGAATTCAAATAAAAAAATAAAAAAAAGACAACAAAAAGACTGGCTATGGGCCAGATGGTCAAAATACCTCTGTTTCCATTTATTACCAATTTGAGGCCATTTTCTGACAACACTACCATGGCCATTTCATCAAGTGAAAGTTACTGCAGGCAAGCAGCCAAATGTAATCTTAACCCTTGCACTTTCTCAAAATTTAAATTCATTTATATGTATGAGCAAACAATGCCCAGTTTTTACCATGTGGCCCACATAGTCACTCTGAATTAAAAACAAATATTTTCCGTTGTAGAAGGAGAAGCTGGGATGGAGCTTGGGTTACAACTTACAATTGCATGTATTTTTTTGCCTGAATGATTGAGATATTCTGGAAGCCATTCTCAGTCTCTATGGCATTATACTGAGGCATGCAAGGACCTGAATGACCATGTAAAATAAGTAAAAGAAAGACAAACCACAAGCTTTTCTTCAAAAATATGTTATTCCTTGATAGTGCTTCTGCAGGTCAGTTGATTTTTGTTTCATTCCCGTGGTGAAATTATTGCTGTTTGAATCGTTGACTTTTAAGTATCCATTTAGTAATACATGTTACATTAAATAAGAAAAACAATACTCAAGTATTTTTATGTTCTTGTAGCATTTTGTAAGTTACAAAGCATGGTACTGAAGAAAGTGTACATTCATCGGATGAGTTTAAACTCATTGTGTGTTGACAAATTATTGAGTACAATCATGAAGTAAATAATGCTTAACTTGGTCATTGTTTTTTTGTTTTTTTTTTTAAATCCCAGATTAGGTTTTATTCTTAGTAACAATGTATATTTTCACCTGTACATGTGATTGACAAGCAGAATATTTTTTTCACAAGTTCAAGTCATATTGTAAATTAATGCAAAATTTTGTTGACATGAATAATTGTTTGACACAAATATAATGTACAACCAACAGAATCTTTGATTTATGATTTGTGTTAAAACTTAATCTGTATTTTATCTAAATTATTTTCCTACATGCAGAACTTTTTAAGATGATAGTTTTATCATGTTCATGTTTTGCTGTACATTAAAGCAATAATTTTATTGATATTTGAGCATTGTGTTCTGCAGTTTATTCAGTCCTGTGACATTTTTGTGGAAGGAAATTATAATGAATTTTTTTTTTTTACATCAGCCTACTTGCAATTCATACCATTACTACACTGTACACCGCTACAGGTACCTATTTCTTGTGCTTCAGTGTGAAGGATTTGAGTTTCTGCACATTTGTCAGTCTATTTGTAAGTAATGCTTGCCAACCTACTTGTAGTACTTGCCCTTTCTCTCTCTCTCTCTGTCTGTCTGTCTATTTATGTCTGTCCGTCTGTCTATCTATCTACCTATCTAAATATTCTAAAACGATCTATCTGCTGAATCTATGTGTCTATCTCTCTCTCTGTCTGTCTGACTGTCTGTGTTTATGATATTGATAATAATATACTCAATAGACATCATTGATTGACTACACTCTGGAAGGAAGTCCCATTTTCCACGACACGGAGAGGACGAGACAGGTTTCTCTTTAATTTTTTCTGAACTGGTCCTAAATTTGGTTTGCCGACCTTGCTGGAAGTTCAGTGGTGCACGAGCTTAGTCTTCAAAATGTGCATCATGATCGAGCACTTTATGCTGTGTTTATCCTGTATATTTTATACAGGATGAACACAGCATAATAATAATGTGTTAAAACAAGTCCCCAGAGACATTCATTCAATGGTAATTGATTTCAGAACAAACGCAACATCACTTCCATCGCTTAAAATCTGTAATCAAAATTTTGATACAGTCGACTCTTATAAATGTATCTTGGAATCTGTGTCCACTCCAATCTCGCCTGGCACATTCATACCACTTCAGTTCAGGCAAAGACAAACAAATGTAAAAATATGTATCTTATCTTATCTTTTTTCCTGCTGCTGTGTTTTTCGTAATGATCAGGTATCGAAGAATCACACTGTGATCCAGGTAAAGGCGAAGTACGGTGTGACCTTGTGTCACTTAGGCGCTACGCTAGCCGTGAAGGCCATCCCGGGTCACCCCGAAACGTCGCTGGCTAACAGGGCTCTGGTGAAATCCTGGCAGCAGGGGATGGATGAGGACGGAAGGCGACCGAAGGATCTTTGGGCACGGCTTTTGTCTCTCGTGGTTGCGGGCAGAGGATTCCGTTTTTGAAACAATGGCCGGGACCAATGCACAGTATGTGCACTGCGCTTTCAGAAAGCAATGGCAGACCACTGGAAGAATTTCTTGCCAAAAACTACAATGAAATGTCACACAAAAGGAAAGAAAGTTATAGTTCTGTGTCCTCTGAGTCCCCCAGGGAGGGTCGGGACTCAAAAACGACTGGGGAGGGAGAATCCACAACTGCAGAAGGCACCCGTGATGACGATACTGGCGTATCTGACGGTGAGTGCAAGAAACAGAGGTGTAGATACTCCTATTCAAAGAAAAGAAAAAGCAAAAGTGTCATCAACATCGGCACCTGGAATGTTAGGACCATGAAACAAATGGGAAAACTTACACTCCTGTTAGAGGAGCTGAAGGAACTCAGCATGAACAATCACTGGACTGAGTGAAGTACGATGGGACAAACAGGGCCTATTCAGGACAGAAGATCACACCATCGTATACAGCGGAAACAAACGCGGCATGAATGGTGTTGCAATTATACTGGACAGACGCTTACGAGACAACATTAGCAGCCATGACGCTATAAGTGATAGAATTGTCACTGTGAAACTTGACACCCAACCCGTGCCCCTGAACATCATACAAGTATACGCCCCCACATCTGCGAGCACAGAAGAAGAAATAGAGCTGTTCTATAATGACCTACAATCAGTAACAGACAAAATCCCAAGCAGAGAAATATGCATAATCATGGGAGATTTCAATGCCAAAGTGGGAGAGGGTGAGGATCTGGAATGTGGGATAGGACCCTATGGATTAGGAGAACGAAACGACCGAGGAGACATGTTAGCATCTTTCTGCCATGCAAATGAAATGAGCATCACGAACACTCTCTTTAAACACCCGATGCGAAGAAGATACACATGGATAAACCCTGGAGGCAATCTCCGAAACCAGATTGATTACATCCTGATTGACAAAAACTGGAAAACAACTGTGCTCAACTCAAAGACAAGGCCAGGGGCAGACTGTGACACTGACCACATTTTAGTGACAGCAAAGCTGAGATTGAAAGCCTATAGGAAGAGCAAGCCAAAACCCACCACCAGATTTGACACGGACAAACTGAAAGACCCTGAAATCAGCAATGCTTTTCAGATCGAAACAGAAAACCGTTTCTCAGCATTACTCAAGGAGTGGTCAGCTGAAGAAAGACACCCAGATACACTGTGGAAAGACATGAAAAGAATTTGGAGTGAAACAGCTGAATCGAAACTCGGGAAAAGAACGAGGAAAACTCCCAAACCATACATCAGTGAAGAGGTGATAGAGCTTGCAAAAAGAAAGAGCAAAGCCAGAAAACTTAGTAAACAAGATGAATATCATGCACTGAAGAAGGAAATCCAAACAAAGATCAGAAGAGACAAGAATGCATGGTTAGAAAGAGAGTGTGCAAACATAACAGAATGTAATACACAAAGAAAGTCAAAAGAAATGTTTGAACAAATAAGAAAAGTAAAAAAGAGGGATTTCCAACCACAGAACTTGAGTCTGAACAACAAAGAAGGCACAACACTGACAAACACAAAAGATGTGCTCTCAAGATGGCACGAATACGGCAAGATGCTGTTTGCGGACAACATCAGACCAGACCCGAGGGACCTCCAACAATCAGACTCACAACAGATAGATAAAGAACCAGAACCTCTCTTGGAGGAAGTACAGGCTGCAATAAAACAAATAAAGAATGGAAAATCCCCTGGATTAGACAACATACCAGGTGAACTCCTGAAACATACCAGCGAATCAGGAATAAAAGCACTCCACCAAATGATCTGCAAAATTTGGCAGACAAATGAATGGCCAACAGACTGGAAGCTACAAGAATTCGTCATGCTATACAAAAGCGGCAATGTCAAAGACTGTGGAAATTATAGAACCATCGCCCTCATCAGTCACACCAGCAAAATCCTGCTCATCATCATACTCAACAGAATGAAATCTAAGGTAGAAGAGGAACTATCAGAATGTCAAGCTGGTTACAGGACCAACAGAGGAACCGCTGACATGCTCTTCATACTACAAATAATGATTGAACAGATAAGAAGCAATGGAAACGAAGCCTTCATCACGTTCATAGACTACAGCAAAGCATTCGACAGCGTTAGGCACCATCACCTGTTCGATATAATGATTAAGATGGGATTCCCGAAACACCTTGTGACCCTCATCGCTGCACTATACCACGAACGATTAGATGGAACAATGAGAACTGTCCATATTTCAACATCGAGAAAGGAGTCAGACAGGGTTGCATACTTTCACCTCATCTTTTCAATATTTATACTGAGCAGATCATGAGAAACGCAGACATAGAAGATATGGGAATAAAGATCGGAGGCCGAAACATCACAAACCTTCGCTACGCTGATGACACAGCTCTTATGTCAGATAACATCACCAGCATGAAAAGAGTGTTGCACAGAGTGGATGAAGCGGGCAAGACAGCAGGCCTACACCTAAATGCTAAGAAAACGAAAGTCATGCATACTGGAACAGGGCACCATGAACACCAGGAGATACTAGTAAACAAAACAGCACTAGAAAAAGTGACTGATTTCAAATACCTAGGATCACATAAATCGCAAGATGGAAGCTGCTCAAAGGACATAAAAACAAGGATAGGAATGGCAAAACACAAAATGGTTCAACTAAACAACATTTGGAAGGATAGAGGCACACCAACGGACCTCAAAGTGAACATACTTAAGTGCTTGATCTGGCCAGTCCTACTATATGGTTGTGAAGCCTGGACACTCAAAAAGGCAGACATAACAAGATTGGAGGCAGCTGAAATGTGGCTTTACAGAAGGCTACTCAGAATAAGTTGGACAGAAAGGAGAACAAATACAAGCATCTTAGAACAGCTTGGCACCACCAGAAGAATAACACCTGAAATAAATAAAAGAAGACTTGCATACATCGGCCACGCGGCCCGAAACAAAAGCACGGCCCTTATGATATCAATCCTTCAAGGAAAGACAGAAACAAAGAGAAAACAAGGAAGACCACCCATTACATATCACGATAACATCAAGAAAGTCAGCCAGCTGGAAATAAGTGAACTAACTAGGAAAGCTAAGGACAGGATTGGGTGGAGGAGATTTTGTCGTGACATCCACTGTAGCAGCTAACACCGATGGCGATGAAGCCGACAGGTGACAGGTGACATGTACAATGTATTATGATATGAATACAAACACCAATCTGCGACGTACAACCAGTGCAAAGTCTTTGTGTTGTTATGTATCCAGTAATACATAATTAGAAGTAATCACCAGTATTCACGACTCAGTGGCCTACATGTTAAAAAAACTACTCTGCCTCAGCGACTTATTACAATTAACTGAATAAACTCGTTTTACCTAAGCCCTTCCGTCTGTTAGCCGCCTGCCTTCATTGATGATGAGATGTCCCTTCCTGACATCTTTTTATCATCGTGTCCATTGTCCAGACTCTATTCTGTATAATTGTCATAATTTGACAACTTCATTGTAGAATTTGGGTCATGTACATGTAATGGGGTGAACCATTACAGGGCTGAGAACATAGCTCATTGTAGTGAAAGGGAGATAAACCCGTTATTTTGATTAGCTGGACCACCAGACGTGGTCAAGGGGAAGTAACCACACAGAAACCATAGATAATCTCCCCTTATTGTTTATCACGCACTGAGTGAGATGAGTCATGCAAGTGTTGAGTAACATTGCCAACTGATGTACTCAATGCGCCAATTTTAAATCATAGTCTTAGCGTGGTCTGTATTGTCCAGGATTGGTCAATTTAAGTGACCATCCCTGGTGCCAGAAGTAGAACCTTGTTATGTATCACTACATTGTAAGTTTTGGTTAGTTTTTATCTTGTTAAGTAATATTTCCTTAAGATAGTGTATTTGGAACATACACGAGCAAGATGGTGGTCTTTAAAAATGTTTTTATTTGTTTTAATGTTTTATTAGAATTTGCACTTAGTGAACTGTAAGGAGTGAATGGGTTGCGCGTGTTTGGGTGACGCTTAGATGATGGCGTGGGTCGGTCAGTTCCACCCAGGTCTTCAAGACAGCAGGACGTGTCGTTGTGTCCAGACTAACATAAAAGTAAAAGAAGTTGTATAATTTATATTTCAAGATTTGTGAAGTGCCAGCTCTGATGATGTAGTTCAAGTGTGAATTCATTTGGTTAGTTCACCGCGCCTATCGGTTGGGTTTATTGTCTCGGGTTTATCGTAGTGTCTGGTTTATTGTATCGTTGTGGTTTATTGTGGTTTATTGTACTGTCATGTGTTTATTGTATTGTGTTTATTATTTGATTTGTTATATAAATTTTCTTTTCCTTTTAATAAAATTGTTGTCCTCTCAAAACCTGATAGTTTTGTTTGAATGTTTGACTGTGTAGAGAGCCCCGCTCGTCTCGTCCTGTGTTACATTATTTGGTGTCAGATTAAGGGATAGCTATAGATAAGGGAGAGAACCGCTCGGTCTACCCCCGTAACCCGTCCTGTTACATACATAATGATGAAACATTAGTCAATATCAAAACGCTACGGTTGTGTGTGCGTGTGAGGGGCGAAAACATCGGAATCTGTTACTTAATAAAAAGATAATTGTAATATAAACATTAGGTTGTAAAGAAATATAGTAGATACAGCAACAGGAGCAACAAAAAGAAGAAAGTGATCACTGACAATGCAACATATTCACTGTTTCAGTGTTTGTCACAAGGTAATATCATGATCAGCAGTGGGAAAGTTCAACAAGTATAAAAAAAATAAAAATTGTTTGGTCGTGGGGTGGGGTGCAGTTTGCCGGTGCTTTCTTGGTGTGGCCACACTGTTTCTAATCCTATGCCCTCAAAACTGATAAAATGTAGGCCTACATGTGTGTGTAATTTAAACATCTCGATGCAGGCCGCATATCGCCAAAGGACAGGGTATTTATTTTTTGTTTTCGTTAGCTCATTGATCACAACTTGCTATAAAATTCCCCACATGAGTTTTAAAATAAAAAACAACCGTAACAACAACAACAAAAAAAATAAAGCATGTTGAGTTCTTAACATAATATATTGTGTCTGGCGAGGCAACAGGTTAACTATCTAGACTTCATTTTATTTATTTATTCTTTGGTTCTCAGCAGAGACAAAGTTTACGCAATGTTAAATTGACTTCAGTCAAACTGTGGCTGTAAGTGTACTGAGTTAACGGTTGTAACTTATGAAGTCATTCCAATTTTTGTTTGATCGGAAATTTCCGTTCTTTATTTTTCTATTTTTATCTTAGTTTCATTAAAAAGTGTGCGAAGCAGAAATAAACGAAACCCGTCAAATGATAGAATAATATAATAATAGTCACCTTGTTCTACTGACTTCGCAGGCAAGAAGAATTTGTTGTGTGAGTTTGAAAATATGGATCGTTTGTACTAGAATTATCGTAAAAGGTAAGTATATATATGTAAGATGGAGATATTTTGCATTGGTAAGGCGCCAGGCAGCTCCACGGCAAAGAAGTCAAAGACCGATGGCAAAATCGAGCCAGAATCTACTTTTAAATCTAGATTCGTCCCTGCCTGGCGTCGATCTTTCTCGTTCTCGGGCTATGGTTAACGCTGACGTGCGGGAGCTTTCAAGAAGGCGTGGGAAGAGTTGCTTAAGTTTCGAGCACCCGGTTATGATACATTACTAAAAGAGAGAATTGTTTTCATCCCTAACTCGGCCCCTACCCCAAGCCTTTTCTTTTCCTGACCCCAACCCTCAGCCTAAAAATAGAAGACAGTTGGCACACAAAAAAACAACAACAATCAACCGTTGTTTTTGCAGAGTCCTGCGGGTGTGGACAAACAGACATAAGAAGACGTTTCAAACAAAACATGGATGTAAAAAATTACCAAATGAGATCCAGCATTATGTGAGAGGCCAATATTTGTAGTTTGTATGGTTACGTTTTTGTTGAGTAGCAGAGCATGATATATTCATTTGAGTCTTATGGTCAATTGCCTTGACTGCTACTGCCGAGCAGAAGCTAGATCTAGTAGTATGTAGAAAGGGCTTACATGCATTTGTTCCAGCTACAGCGTATGTATATATACTAGATCTAGATATCTTACCCTCACTCACACTGCGACAGCCGAGCGGCATTCAGCTGTAGGCCTACACAGTAAGGGCTAATGATATAATATGTGTACTGCCGCATTGATATTTTACCTTCACTGCGACAGCCGAGCAGCTCTCAACTGTACACAGTAAGGACTAATGATATGGAACAAACTCTTCAAGAGGCTGCAAGATATTTTTATTGATAATCTTACAAGAAGCTGCAAGGTCGTTTGGATCCTCACGGTTATTGCAAAACAATCCCCGAATGTCTGACTACCAATTAAAGCCCATTCGTACAGAAAAACTGGTGTTATGCATGTGGGATACTGTGGGCCTGTTTTCTCACACTGATGACTCACACACTCAGCCTAAAACTGTCCTTGGCCTTGTTTGATAAATTCTTAATTGTGAGAATTCGAAGTGGAAGGGACAGACACAACTCTTGCGAAGATCTTGAAATTTTTATGTGATTTCAGGCAGTGTGCAGAGCAAGTTAGTTCTCTAGATGTATGCTTCTAAAGTGATTAACACTCAGAACATAAATAAACCCTTCTTAGAATGGAATTGAGATATGTAACTGGATTCCTCTCACACCAACTGACACAGTCGTGGGAGAAACTAGCTATGTAGGGGTTGAATTGGCATGGAAAGACTTCTGAATCCATCTCAGATCAGTATTGCTAGGTTGGTGTGTTTGTCTGACGCATTAAAGGTCCAGTAATGCTGAAGCCAACCACGACCAAATCTGATGTTTTAAAACTATCTCACATTGTACCCGGGGAAGATGACAGAATCTGGTTACCTCCATATTTCTAAAGAAAGTTTATTTCAACGATGTATCTAATTGCTGAGCCACTGGTTATCAATAAAACATTCACCAAGAGGACTAACTCGCCAGGGGGGCCCTACCCCGTGCACGTGGATGTTCTTAAGTTGTATTCTTGAGTCGCCATTGGAGATAACTGGATTCAATAATCCTGCCCTAATTGATTTATTACCATATTGACAACACCCACGAAATGGGCTCCATTGATTGTACAGCCATCCTCTAGTATATATATATGTAATAAAAAACCAACAAAAAAACAAACTTGCCAAGGCCCTTCAAAGTTCAGCTTGAGAGGCCGAAATTTCATTCTGTGAACTTTAAAAGTTACATGATTGTTGATTAATCAGCTGGATGTGCTTGCAGTGAGGAAGGTGACTGTAGTGTAAGTGTAAGATTGTCCATAATTTCACCATATCAGTATCAGTGGTCATTGGAGGTAAAGAAAATGCCAGAAGATTTTGCAGCGGTTATTACAGTATAACGCCACAGTTTTTTTGTTTATTTTATGATTTCTTACTTCTCAGTTGCACAAGAAACAGACCAGGTGTGTGTTCTGAGTTTTATTCTCAACTGTCAGTTGAAAGCAAGACAGAGACAGTGACCAGCCTTATGAAGTAAAGGTAGGCACTAAAAAAGTGAGAAGAAATAGAAAGAGAGAGAGACCTTGGATGAGTGGTTTGCAGCAAAACTTGAGAATATGTCCATTCCTGGACTTGTGGGAGGATTACAGTCTGTGAAAACCTGACAAATTGAAGTTATATGGACATACTGAATGCATCAAGGACACAAGATGCTTGCATGCAGCAGTATGAAAATATAATGTTGTAGATGCATTTTAATTAATAACATTGAAAACATTTTATGGTTATACAGAAGAAAGGCACTCACCACAGAAAGGTATTTTATGCTTTAGGAATATTACTTTAAACATAAAGTCACAGAGATAAAGTACTCGGTGTGGGGAGAATGGGAATGGGGCGGTGGGGTGAGATTGTTTTGTATTGTTCTCATTGTGCAGATGTTTAAAGAGACAATTTATACAGTATCAATAAAACTGTAGACAGTTGCCACTGAAAGCTGAAGAACCTGGAATGGACCTGTAGCTGGAAAATGGAATTTCCCCATCCTATAATCTGTTTTGTATATATGTCAGCAAACAAAAACATTATTGCCATGAGTGCATATATATATATTATATACACCTGACCACTGAAGTTAGTGTGCAGTGTTGAAAAATTATGAATTATTTTTAATACATGTATAAAAAACTTGAAGTTGCCAGCAGTGTGGTATCAATCAGGGTTGCCAACAGGCTTCTTTGGGCTTTAGAGGAAAAGCCAAGAAGAAAATGCATTGGGCACAACTCCTTCTCTCACTTTCTTTTAATTCAGTATTGGCAGAAAATGCTTGAGAATGAAATGGAAAAGTTTTTTGCCTACCATTTTCTGTTTCTTTTGTTTTGTTGGGATATGTTGACCATTTCAAGAAAAAAAAAAGGTCAGGTCAGTTTTGACAGACAAGGCGAGACTATTGACAACTAGGTTCAACTCCGTCCAATCATTTTGAACCATTTAAGACCCTTCACACCAAAGTCAAATGCTCTAACAAATGCGTCAGCTGTCGTATTAAGAACAAGCTATATGGAGGGTTATTATAAATGCATTTTTAGCATGACTGCTCAATAGAGTGGTCACATTCAATTTTGTACACACTAACCTATTCTCTGTACCTCCAAACCCATTAAAATAATTATGAATTACAGGGCTGCTTTTTTTTCAATTTCATTATGTATTAACATGAAACTGCTACGAAATAATTTTTTACATTGAATGCTTTTGTCAACTTTCAGCCTTTTTCTTCTTTTTCAAGCGCCACTAATTGATATAAGCCAAGAAACGTGACCATGCCAAACCGTTAGCGAGGTTCAGGCGCCAGCAATTGGCCGTGGCCAGTGAAGCATAACCTCTCAAATGATTTTAACGCTGATATTCGTCCAGCTGAACTTGACCGAGGTTATAAACACGGAATTACATCATCGCTTTTCTCCACTACTAAGCAGAATTTTGTTCGTTTTTCCAAGTGCACCTGACGTGTCTCATGCTATCGATGTCATTTTAAAAACAAAAGTGAATTTGCCCAAAAATCAACTTAAGGCTTAAGGATGTTCCAACAGCCGACCAATGTGTTTTTTCTTGTTTATTATTTTTTTAAAGTCAGTTACAAATTATGTAGTTTTACACTGCAGCCTTGAAAGCAGGGAAGTAATGCCATCTTTAGGTTTGTTTGGTTTGCAGCCCGGACAATTGAAACCCATAATTTTGTCACTTTCACCTTTCACCTTTGACCTAGGCATTGTTTATTCACTGCAGGATATAGCTCTCCGATAATGATTTGCATTCTTTTCTGTCTGATGTTTTCCTCATCCATGATGTTGCCATCTTCTTCCTGGTCGTCCTTTTGTTCTTCCTCCTGCCCTTGGTTGCCATTGGGTGCAGCGTTTTGTCTACCTATTGGCATTTATTCTTCCCATATGCCCAGCCCAATTCCACTTTTGATGTAGCATGAATTTTACTGTGTCCGTTAGTGCTGCTTGTTTGCATTTTTCAGCGTGGATTTTATCTTGCAGACTGATTGCGTCACTGCTCTACGATAATGGCATATGTCAGACTGGTGCCAAAAGGCAACTGATAGTTCTTCACGTTTCTGAGCATGAGGGCTATCAGATAATATTATGATAGAAAAAGAAATGCGCCAGTAGAAAATGTAATAATTTAGAGTCACAATGGCATAAGTTACAAAATGACAGGAAAAAACCCCCGTTTTTTTCTTAATACCTGAAAAGTGTCAAGTATGACTTATGCCATTAGCGTAGAGCAGTGACGATTTGTGGAATTCTATGGTTGAGGAGATGCAAGGCCTGCACACAGAGCTAGCATAGCCTCCAGTTGAACTGAAAATTTTATTTCCGCCATATATAACAAGGTGCTGTACAATACATAACAACACGCGTATTGTTTGCTTGATCAGGAGGATTTTTGTTTCATCGCTATCTATGTCACTCTTATCTTTTAAAAACCAGGAGTTTTCATTTCAGCCCTCGATTTGGGGGGGGGGGGTGCCAAGACGTTTTCAGGGAGGTCACTAGCAACAACAACGAATCCCCCCCCCCCCCTCCTTTCCACACACGTATATATATATACACCCCTCCTGTGTGTGTGTCAGTATCTGTATCAATGTATGCCTGCCACTCTGTCTATGCATTATATTTGTGCGTGTGTGTCTGAAAGAGAAAGAGATTTATAGTGTGTGGTTGGGGGGGGGGGGGTAGGGGGTGTTGTCTGTGGTGATGAGAGCTTTGAACTGTATCACGGGGCAAAAAACTGAAAACCCCTGCCCTAAGCTGCTTCATTCAGCCGGGAACCTCCCTCCTTATACAAAAAGCTAACATCACAAAACGCTCATCAAATTTTCAGTACCCGCCTTCAGTATATTTGGTGCGCCGCGCGACAAAAGCCTACGAGTAGAACCAACTCTTTAACAGTTGATTTGATTTTGACCTAGTCAGGTGGATATTACGATCAGTGAACGAACGAAATTAAATATTTTTACCGTTGTGGAAGCAGTTTCGTAATTGCACAACCGTAACCAGAGCCACTCCGCGGGTGCTAAACACAATTGGTAAGTACCTGAAGCGTAAGCGAGCGCGTACAGTTGTGGCAATATTGATTTGGGCGTGAGATATTACCTTACCTGATATTTTGTTGATAGGGTGAGCTACATGTACGTATTTTACTTGATATCCCTTCAGTGACCCGAGTCAGCGCTTTCCGAGGCAAGACTTTCACAATCCAGGGAAGCTGATACATGTACTACTGAGTTAGTGATCTTTAAAATAAAATCATTGGGTCCACAATTCTTTAGCCCACCCCCTCCCCACCAATAGCGTGTTCAAATGTGAAAAAAAAAGTTCTTTCTTTCTTTCGTTCTTTCTTTCTTCACAAATCAATTTTCACTGAAGGGAGTTCTCTCTCTGGATCCCTTAATTCCTTCCGAAATCTTGGAGGCACTGCATCAGCGAGCGTTTCATCAACTGTCTCCACCTCTGGCGGTCATAGGCAAGGGTCTAGGTTGTGGCAAAGTTTTCCCCTGTCCATTCAGTAAAATTATTGTCTGTTCGTTTCTTTCTCTGCCTGCCCCGTCTCCTCGTTCCCCGAATTGCACCCCAGAGGATGGTCTTTGAGATTGCACTGGCTCTTGTCACATGTCCATTCCATTTCAACTTTCTTCCCTTTACGGCGTTCAGAAGGTCTTCATAGTGACGCACATATTGGGTGATGGAGTTCTTCACCAGACAAGGACAAAGATCACATTGAAATCTGACGCCTCTATCGCCGGAGATCATTGTAAATTTGTTAAAATATGTTTGAGTTTGAGTTTGGGTTTAATGGCGTGTCGAATTGACAACGGCCAGTTTTTTTTTATTTTGAGGTCTTTATTTTAGGAGGTTCGCTGCCCTTGGCATTTACACCTCAGTTTACTTGTTTTATTATTTCTTGTTCTGGCGGGGGGGGGGGGGGGGGGGGAGAGATGATATGGATACATTTTAATCTATTAATTTCAATTTTGCCCGGGCAGCGGCCTTTCGGCCTGCTCTTTACGATTTCCAACTGCCAAGGTATCTTTAACGTGCGCAACGTGCACACGGGCCCTCCGAATTTTTTCGTCCTTAACGGCCAGTTTGCGCCTTTCACGGTTTTTATATTGTCTTATTTTTCGGTTTTCATGTACCAGCCCGGTATAAGTTAACCATGGCCGTACGGTAGATCATCACAATTCACATGTGGAATTTGAAGCCCTGCTGGACATGGTCATAATACGGGAAATAACTACGGTCTTGGAGAACTTGAATTAGTGACGAAAGGCATTCAGTTTTCCATCAGTTTTGTTGTAGCATAATATCAGAGAAATGACATCTCGGATTCTACTGCATTCTCCCACTTCCCATTTCACTAGTTGGGCCAGTCTGACTGCACAACTGGAACACAGGAACATTCAACAACAATGGTAAACAAACCATGAAATAGAGTTATGTCCTCCCCATCATACTGTACACCGTTTACGTTCTTCAAAGATATTATGAGATACTGTCAAACTCTGTTGTCTTTGCTCTTATCCCTGTAGAAAACTAATGGCAAAACAATATTTTCAGTCTCATTCTCACTCTCGTAGCGCAGCAAAGAATAGTTGTTTTGATGATTTAGAAGATTTACATGAGAGCTTTTTTTTTTTTTTTTAAGTTGGAGCGACCCCCGAGAATATGGATGCTTTAATATATGTGGCCGTTTTACAATGAACAGGGATTCGAGCCACCTCCCTCTCGAGATCAGCGTGATGAATATTCACTATCACGGTGTCACGGCCAGCTGTTGTCCTTTTGATTAGATGACGGTGTGGTGCACAAACTACGTGCAATATGAGCTATACGACATACAGCGTAATGGATGCTGTACTACCATGAACATAATTTGAAAACAGGCATAGTCTGATTTGGATACCAACAGTTTTATATATTTTGGAAAACCGAGAGGCGAGCAGATCCGACGTTCAGCTGTAAGTATAAGAGAAAGTGAAGAATCACAGCTTGTGTTTCGTTGATTACTGTTTTTTTTTTTTTTTGTATGTATGTTCTTTCGTTAAATTTCCATGATAGCGAGTTAACGAACCGATCATGATCTCCTCTAACGGTTAAAAAGCAGGATGAAGGGGGGGGGGGGGGTAGTGAAACCAATGTTCACAGTTCGAGTCTATCAACTGGCATCATCGGATGTGCTCACTGGACACTCCGGCAACACCGTTTGGCGGATTTTTTCTGTCTTTGATTCCATCAGTTGCGGGCGATGTGTTGTAATCCGTTTTAATCTCTTTATGATTTGAATGGGGGAAAAACAATCCGTTTTGTTTTGTTTTGTATTAAGGAAAGGGAAAAAAAGGGAGAATCAACAAATTAATAATCTGATACTGACACTCATGTCCATGTCAGTTTTTGTTGTTGTTGTTGATTTTCAGAGGGGGAGAGGCCGGAGAATTAACTTAGAATCTTGAACTTTTCCTGAACAAATGCAACAAGTTGTACGGTTGGGGCTGCCAAAGTTTCAGAGTAAGTATATAGATACATATATCATAGTCAGTCCGAAAGTAAACTAGGGTGAACATTTCAAGTGAATCGGGGCAGGAATGAAACCCCCGTGACTGGCATCAGTTTGGAACTGTCTTTTTATTCTATCATCCGCATAAAATAGAGTTCAGGGGTCTTGAAAGCTCAACACGGATTATTGGAAGTTTCCTTAGACCGAATAACCAACCGAAAGTAGCCACACACGGAAACAGGCCGGCGTTTGATCAGCGTCCGCATTGAATAAACTGCAGTCTCTCAGAGTAAGAGATGGAATCTATTAGGTTTGTTTGTTGGAGCAAGAGATGCAACCATGAGATTAGCTTGCCCAAGAAAGAGAGTAATCATACAACACGTTTATGCGGTGAAGAGATGGAATCACAGACCTGTCAAACAAAACAGCAAGAAACGCATCCAACCATTCTAAATGACGTATTGTCCTAGATTCTCTGACCGTACAGAAAAGAGAAACAATTGTTGCCACCCGAACTGATACGACAGTGGATGTAAAAACGGACGCACACAAACACATACAGTGGAACCAAGTCGGGGTGGATTCTGACGCAGACTTCACCCCTGGCAGTCCTAGTGGGGTGTGTGTGTATGTGTGATTTTTTTTATGTGGGTGTGGGGAGGGGAGGGGGGGGGGACCAGAGAAGAACATGGTCGTGGTGTTCTGGTCGTGGGACCAGAGAAGAACATGGTCGTGGTGTTCAGAAAGTCAATGCTGAGGTGAATATTGCAATAAAGGCGAGCAATTACAGTGGCCAAAGACACGTTAAGAAATATATGAACGTTTGCACTGTTGATTAACATTACGTGTGTTAATTATGCGAGGGTTAATTAACCTGCAAGCCGAGTCAGACCCTTGATACTGCAGGACGAATTTGTTTCCCTATGTCATCCATCTGTGTCAGGCCGAATATCAGCACAGCTCAATAAAATTCCCGGCAATATTCATGACGAAATCGTCGATTAATGTTAGTGGAAGAAAAGGGCATGACATGAGGATAGAGAGAAAAGAAAGGGAGGGTTTGTCTATCATTCTGCGGTTTCATTCACTGTGTCGTGAGGCAGTGTCTGCCGTATCGATTTTCCGCATGGTGCCATTAATCCATCGCAGTAGGACGGCCTACAATGCTGGCGGGCGTGTCGGCGATATTACTCGGTGTCGTTCTCTACTGAAGGAATCGAATGAATCCACAGCGGAGCTTTATTCCGATAAATGAATTCGAGACATCTCAGGAGCGATAAATTATAGTCCATACCGTTCAGTTATTATTATTATTTCTTTTTATAACCCATTGCTGGATTAGGTACATTGCGTTTTATGACAGTCAGTTTATGCTTTGAACGCCAGCCTTGCTATGAGAGATTTTGTACCGTTTTCAAGAAACGGTGAGGCTGTTGAGACATCAGGATCAGGATCGCTGTGCATAGCTCCGAAAACAACAACAACAACAAAAATTGAAATTCTTGGGAAATTGAGATTTAAGAAGCTTTTCCCAGGAGGAAAAACCCAGTCAAACATTGTATTGGCCACTGACTGTCTTGCATTTTAAGGGTGCCCGGCCACATCCAGGTTCTGAGTCTGGGCATCCCCCTGCGGGCTTTTTGGTCGTTCTGTCCGAACATTTGAATGTTTGTCACCATCACCCCATATGTGTCACGTCCTTCATTTCTAATTCTTTTGTGAGTTATTGAACAGTTTCTTTTTTGTTAGTTGTTAAGGCGGGGCTCTGCAACAATTATCCCCCCCCCCCTTTTTTTTTTGTTTGGCCTCATTTTAATCATCTCAAAGAAAACCACAGTGATCGTAGCTTGACATTTCAAGTTGCCGGAGATTGACTACACGCGGGAATAACTATAAGAATGCAGCATTTAAAAAAAAAACTTTGCATTAAATTTGAACACCAGTTTTGAGAGTTTGTCTCGGTTCATTAAGAGACACCAGGATTGCTTAATCTGAACATAGATTTGTAAGGATATGCATGGTAGAGTATATCCCTATATTATGAACATTCTCAGTAGAAATTTTTGGGGGGTATATGATAACTGTGTTCTGCCCCGCGCGATCTGTAGAGGAAGGTTCACATATGATAGAAACAGTACTACCGTAACTTCAAATGATATGGTTGGCGCTTCTATAAGGCACATGTCTTCAAAATGATATGCCATGTCCACGTCTAAGACTAGCACCTCTGTAATGCACTTCAGATGATAACCGTACCCCATCCTGACCATACCTGAGGTCAGCACTTTTGTAAGACACATTACTTCAGATTCGCACGTTAAACTTGATTTCATTTGTGTTTGTTTGTTTTGTTTGTTTGACCGTCATTTGAAAGATTATGTCAAATCAGTTTTATCTATCAAAGCATGGAAAGCCCCGAGATCAGAAAAACATTTTCTCATAGGCTGGTTCCATCCACCTTCAATTATATGTAGGTGCATGGCATATGTTAGGGTTACAGTGTTAGAAACTCTACACCTTTCTTGCAGTTGTTGTTTGACAACGTGGCAATTGTTTTCAATGTCCAGTGTAACGATGTACAGTACCAGGGACTTGAATGTCATTTTTTTAAACTTCTGAAGCGCTAAATCATAATTCCAAACCAACACACTTTTCAAATTGTGTATGAACGGATCGTTGGCAGCGTTCTGTCCTGTAGGCAGGGGTCGAAATTAGTGACACAAAACAAAACGCTCCCCCATCATTATCGAGTCTCCAGATCTAAACAAAAAATCGTCTGCGGACACGTGTAAAATTTCAAGCAAATGGGAGCTGTTTGAGGGGCCGAAATACTTTTTGAAAATTAGTTTAAAAAAAAAAAAAAATTTAGATTCATTGGAACTCTATTTGTGTGCTCGTAGGATTCGATTCCGATTTTTCCAAGATACGCCAGGCGAGTAAATCGTGCCAGATGATTCAGATATCGAATCTGCAGAATCTAAATCGCCAGGCATATTCCCCCCCCCCTTCTCTCTCCTCTTCCTTTCCTCACCCATCTTGCTCCGGTCGTCTGTCAAAGGTAAAAGGGAGGCGACTCGTATAAAAAATAAATCGAAGGGAGGTAAATACCACATTCAAGGTTGTGCATTTGCCGTTCTTCCTTCCCGTTGGTGCAGATTTTATTTTTATCCGGAGAAAATGTTGATTTACCTGAAGCATCGCTGTTGATACATTTGTGCGCTCAGCTGGGGTTTACGGAAGCCTTTGTTTATCAGTATGTGCCAGAGTTATTTCATGGATTTTCCATGATAGCAACCACTGATTTGTTGTTCCACTTCTTGTAGGCATCGGAAACTTCCAAGTCCATGTAAGTAGCGTCTAGATGTAAGCCTCAGCGATTGATTCAAGCTGTATGGGCATTGAAAGTGGAAGCAGGTTTTAAGGGTCAATATTGACGGGGGAGCGGGGTCAACCCGAAGAGCTAGGGAGGGCATTATTGATCTGGTGGGTGAAAAATTGAACAGTGGGATGGACGATATTGGTTAGAAGCCTGTAGACGCAATCTGGTGGCTGTGATTTCTCCAGTGTTTGAAAGCCATGGTCTTTATCATTAGATCTAACCCCTATCATCAGTTGTTTTAACCCTCTGACTACTGACGCTGTGAGAGCTAACTTTTCTCAAATTCTCTTTATATGCAGATCCACTTGTTTCAATTACTTTAGATGGTAAATATGAATATAAATCGGGATATTGATCTGTATGTAATATCTAGGAATGGAGAATCACAATAATTATGTCAGTAGTAGGGCAGTGAAGAGATAACAGCAATGCTATTTCAGCACTGAAAGGATTAAAGACGCCTTTCATGTTTCAAGCTAATCTCCACGACAACAGGTACAAGGGTATTGTGTACATTTTATAATTATGTAATCATCGATATGACGCTATTGACAGCAACATGTCATTTATTTGTATACATCAAAATATTTTGTCTCCTTGCAGTTCACGTGGTGATCGCCACCAGCATTTCCTAGATTTAGTTCTGGATCTGGCTCCTTTAAAAAAAATGAAAGAGAATCAACGCTACCCTATAAAGAGCCGACTAAATCGACTAAAGCATAAACGGCTGATTTTGACAAATGAGGCAACATAATGCCCTGGTTTTGGACACAGTTGGAATGATAGACGTTTTATATTTAAAACAAGACAGTGCGTAAGGAGCGGTTGACATTACAACGTTTATAACCAAAGCAGCAAAATTAAAAAGAATGTATGATCTGATCTGAACACCGGGCGGCTTAGTTCTCTGATTTTAGTCTTGAGTGTTATAGCAGACGTGGTAATATATTCATGTACTTATTAAATGGAACGGTCCAAGTATATATTAAGTCTTTCACGTCATTTATTTATCTGCATTCAAATATTTTGCAGTCACTTTAGTGACCAGCTTGCAGGTCTCCTTACAGTTAGGGTCATATGTCAATCTAAATCTAAATCTGAGTAATGAAAAAAGTGCAAGATGGCGCATTTTGAGTATAAGTGGTCAACATTTCATAGATTGTCAATAACAAATTGCAAATAGATAAATAGAGAAATAAATCAATCAATAAATCAGATAAATAAATAAATAAATCAATCAATAAATCAGATAAATAAATAAATAAATAAATAAATGCATGACCATTCAATCTTTGTATTATGTTTGCATCAGTCTTTGCCATGTCGCTATCCTTGTAGCAGAGGCGACGATTACGGATTTGGAGAACAGCCCAAGAGTAGGTTGAGTTCAAATCTGACCAAATTTGATGAAACACACTCTTTGCATTCTGCACACGCCCACCAGCTCTATGCGAATCTGGTGTAAATTACATCATTTGCTTGGCTATATGTGATCTAAGAGACCCAGTGTTTGGGACTGGAACGGCAGTGTCCATATGAGGGTCAGCTTACCGTCGTCAAACTCGACAATCGATTGACAGGGCTGAGCTCTCTCAGACAGTAGAAGAAGTAAACAACCCAGATTGCGTCTGATGTTTTCATAGATATGGTAGGATTTCTGGCTAAACTGTACGTAACAAGAGGAGGCCGTGACCTAATGTATTGTCGAAGGAACGAATGCGTTTTAAAACAGTATCCTTGCTTCTTGGTGGCTTGGTATTGTGAATTTGCAGAAAGGGAAGTAGTGCAAGTGTGCCCGTTTAACAGATGTGATCCATGGGATAATTTTATGGGATATCATAATGATAACAACAGTGCCTTATCAATACGTGTAACGCAGTACATGTATTTGCTATCATTATACATATAACATTATATGTACCAACTGTTTCATACTCACATTAGGGCCACGGAGTTGTAAAGAAAGTAACTAAACGTACATCATCAGACCAGCA
Organism: Onchidella celtica; assembly: GCA_963931925.1. NCBI lineage: Eukaryota > Metazoa > Mollusca > Gastropoda > Systellommatophora > Onchidiidae > Onchidella > Onchidella celtica. Next base: position 21,638,594 of record OZ007578.1, read on the forward strand.
ACTGCATGTCCATCATAATTCATAGACATCATCTTAACAGTGCTCTTAGATCTGTTTTAAAGTTAAATTTATCAGTTGTAAGCCGTCATGAGTCAACATGGTTGTAAATAATATGATTTCATTGTCCGGTTAAAAGTGCCATTACATCAGAGCTAGTTTTGCCACACCGAAAACAACAGTCATTAGATTGTACTGCCACACCAGGACGACAGAGTTGCAGATTTCCAATGTGATGATTGTGAAAACGTCGTTTCTTAGGTAGCGAGGAACATGCATCTTTCAGCCGTAAATGGATAGTATTCGTGTGTTATTGCTATCAATCAGCTGATATGAAGATTGAAAGTATATGTAACTGGTAACACATAGTGGGGAGCAATTAGTGTATAGTTAAGCGGTTATTGCGGGCAATTTATAGATCTGATCAGATAGGCCTAAGAAGTGAAACTCTGTGGGAAATGGTATAAATTTGGCGGGTCTCGGGCGAGTCCGCCACGGATAGCAAATTATCTCTTGGTATTTGTATGCTTGCCAAAATAATTTGTTTTATTTGTGTGCCAAATCTTGTACACATTAACGTGCTTATTTAGATGTTTTGCGCATAATTTCAAAACATGTAATATCATAATATAAATGGCAGATTGTTTTAGGCTTTGAAACTTCTGTAGTTAAAGCTGTGCTTTATGTCATGCATAGTTTTATTTTTACGCTTGCTGAATATTACACATGGTTGTGACAAATAGGTGGTGCTCTTATGAAGAAAATCTCATCTGTATAAATTGACAGGGGATGTACAAAAGAAAACCACAACTTAATGCCTTCATGACTTACAACGCTGTTAGCTTTGATTCCATTTCTTGCACTCCATCCATCTTCATATTACATGTGATTTGTGTCATTTGACAGTACTATCTTTCCTGTGTGGTCATGTTTGTTTTGCTACTGGAGGGAAGTGAAATTGGCCACCCTTTCTATGTTGGTGGTAGATGTTCAGTGTGAACGGCATCCTAGCCTATCACGGTTAACCAGTTTCGGTGGTTAATTCAACTCATTTTTTTTTTCCATTATCATAAAGAAAAATCAACAACAGCAAAAAAACTATTCTGCGTTAGTGTCAAATTACTGATTCAATTCACTGGTGCAATAAAATTTTTAACCCAATTCTTAACCCTATTAAAGATGATATTTTATACATTCCATGTTTGTTTCTGTTCTCTTATTTTTCCAGTATCGGGCAATATGGTGAATAGCCCTCATTTATTCAGTCACATTTGTTTTTTTTCATAAAAAAAAAAAAGAAGAGACATCTCCATTACGCAGTCTTTCTCTCTTTCTCTCTCTCCACCAACACAGCACCGGCTAGCCGTTAATGTCAGACCGGCATGTTTGGATTACCAATGAAACCAGTACAAGTGTGTTAAGTATATTTTTCTTCGTACTGTTTCAGTATTTGTATTGCTGCTTCTGGTTTTCAGTATTTGTATTACTGCCCCTGTTGTGTTCTGTAATCGATGTCGTAAACTCAGTTTGTAGGTAACGGTCACTGTGACCCTGCTGCTTCTGTACTATTCAGTGTCAGTCTTTATTCTGGCCCTCAGTTTGCACCTGGACATTGGTTTCCATAGAGTTCTAATGATGGAATGGTCTGGGTTGCTTTTCTTCATCACTGAAATAACATGGGCTTTGTATTGATGGAGTCTCCGTATATGGCTTTCTGCTTTACTTTAGTATATTATATCTACACATTTGGTACGATTTATCAAAATATTTCATTCATTTCTGTACCAGAGACACTGTTTCGCAAAATCTGAATGGCACCAGAAAGCATAGAAAGCCTTTCTATTGTCTCTGATGGCACACTTGTTGTTAATTCTCTCGCGCTGAAGTGCCAGTAAGTGTTGTTTCGTGTATAAATCCCTAGTCCGGCATCTACACAATTTTTTTTTAATCATTTATGCAATTGTTATTGCCGGCTTCTCTGTCATTGAAGTGCTTTCAGTGTTGTTTCGTGCGTGGATACCCAGTTTTGGTCCGGATATCATCACACCCCGAAATGATCAACACATGAATGTTTTGTCTTGTTATGGCCATGCACCTGTTTTGGCACTGCTATTTTTCGGAAACCCATGATTTTGATTATTATTGTCATTATATTATTTTTCAAATATTGAGCCAGTTTGTTATAACTATCCTACTTGTTCTGTGTTTGTGTGTGTATTGTTTTCCAGATTTGCAGTTTCACGGACCTCTTTGAATTCAGCCCATTCACTCGTTTAGACTTTACACTGTGCACTGTGTACATCAGTCTGTTGCACACGTGTTTATTTGCAGAGAATTTTCTGCCAGACCTCACTAGTTGTGCTCCCTGTTCCTTGTCCTGAAAGTTTTCCAGTGGACGGTGTTTTGGTACGGAGAGCAAAGATATTAGATACAATAAGATGAGAGAGCCAGCGCGTTTAGCGTGCACAGATATCACACCGCCATCTAGCGGTGAATGCGCGGAAGTCATACACAATGCCTTATTTTACAAAGCCAAATAAGGGAAATATTGAATTTTGTTGTCTGTTCAGCTGTCACTGTAGGCCTTGATTGACGTCACTTATTTTTGTAACTTTAACTCCAATCACTATGGGAAAACTATTTTTCTTTCTTTTCTTTTTAAAGTCTCAGTAGTACTGTAACAAATCATCATTAATTTATCATTATACCAAGCATTCTTTTCATGCAATGCGTCATGGACCTCGGCCCCGATCAGCGAGCAAACTGTGTGCACGATTTTTTTTTAGAGATGCGAAGAATGGAGTGTCTCATCTTATCGCATCTAGTATCTTTAGGGACAGTAGTCTCTATGGGTTTGCGATAAGGACAGTTGTCCCCATGGGTTAGGCTTAGGGTTTGGATGGTGTTGATGCCTGGAAACAGCCATACTGCGATGCGTATGCTTCGATAAGGGGAGCTTAAATACACCTCCCCCTCTCAAAGTTATTTCCAGGCATCAGCCTCGACAGCATTGCCCTGCCTTGATCCTAGTTCTCGTCCTGGCTCTAACCCTTACCCCTGGCCAGACCCCAACTCTAACCACCATGGGGACTGTAAGAAAACGCATAGGGACAACTTTCCCCACAGAGGACTTCTTTCAATTATCTAGTGAACTCCTTCATTCAGTGTTCCTGTACACGGATGTTTTTGACTAGCTATTGTGGTCCATAAACGTCAGTATTTTAGATCATTGAAGCTTTCTGTCCATCCCCATCTTATACATGTGAAAACTCCTCATTAAACCTCTTTACAGGGGTTTGGTTAACCAAACGTTTTATGCCATGAATGGTGTACAAGTGCATTGTTGTATTTATTTATTTATTTACTTATTTATTTTCATATTTGATCAACATTTCAATTAGCCGCCAGTGGATTTAATCTTTACTCATCTGTCTAAGCTTCTTTTTTTGTCAAGTTTCAGTATCTGGTGTTCATTGAAACTGGAGTCATGATAACAATATAGTACTCGCTTGTCACCTACACCAACGTTATTCACAGGTCAATTGTTCATGAAAATGAAAGAAACAACACTACTAAACCTCAACAAAAGTACACCATTGAACTCAAAGCAAAGCACTGCAATGCAAACTAATATATCAGGCAAAATAGAAATTATAAGTCAAAATGTGAGTCCACGCTGAAAAAGAGTGAAGGCCAATCTCAAAAAAGATTAGGAGACCAGCACAATGGCCCTGTGCGTACACCAGCACTAGGCCCGCGGTGCGAGAGGGTCTAGGTTCGAGTTCCGCGCAATACAGGGTCCTGTCTGACCTGTTGTTTTTAGTGCAATCACCAGTGGGCGGTAGCGTGATGGGCGGCCAAGCCGCGTCTCGGATGTAGCTTCATGGTGCTGATAAGGGAGCGTAAAACAAAACGAAACGATGCGAAACAAAACCGAAAGATCTGGAGTACGGTTGGAACTGTTGATCGATGCCACAGGATTAGACAGAATGGAAATCAAAATCGGATTTCGATATTTATAGAATGGTTCTGACAGTAACACAAGGTGAACCTGTTTGACAGTTTTTTTTTTTTTTTACGGTTGACAGTCTAATCAAAATGTTTGCCAATAACCGACTGTGTGAACAAATCCTTTGTTGCTGGTTTTTAACTGGCAATAAATCCGGACAGGCATGCCAGAATTGTTTCACACTTTGGTGTATGGCTCAGTCACAGGATGCGGCTTGAGGTCCTTTTGTTTCTCGTGGGCCTCAGCCCAATGCTGTCGGCCCCCAGTCGTAGGATGCGTTCAGCACTTTGATGTTCAATAGGATCCAGATTAAAAAAAGAACCTTGTTGATTTTTATGATAATGTTGGATTTCCCCTTCATCCTTCAGCTGTCCAGGGAATTGATCGAAAATAAGATTTTAGGAAAAACTGCCAAAGAGAGTGGTGGGCGGTGGAAGAACAAATCATGGGACATGAATAAAACTCAGACTGATCCCATCAACTGACCCGTGCAAAGAGCAATGTCTGTCTCACTTCAGGGCAAGGTCAAGGTCACGGAACTTGGAAATTTTTGGAAAGCCCGTTGAAGCTTTTTTTTTTTTTTCTGAAATTTCGCTTGTGATTCAATCAGCATCTGATCTAATGATGTCCACTGATGTCCAATGCTGTGACATCCGAGTTGCAGCTTTAATCCGATATAATATACGCAGGCGTTTACCGATGAAACAGGAACGTGGTGATCAGAATATATATGCAAGTTTACATGTAATTCTGTTTTTGCTGCAAAATCTGACTCTGATAGTTCCGCCAACTGTAATTTGAATGGATTAGCTGAACGAATTTGAATGTCCATAGATGTATAGTCATAAAAAAAAAACGTGATAGATCTACCTGGTTGTCAATTCATTCAAGTTTCTAAGCACACTTTATGTGTCTGAAGTCTTATTTCTGAGCAGTTGAGGTGTATTAATTGTAAATATTTTGACATCAATTACACCGTTGGGAAGATTAAGTGTACATTACATGTAATTTAACATTCATTTTAAACTGCTGTTGGTGTTTTTCTTTTCCCCGGAGGAAAGGCGAAGCTATCAGGAATTTTACATAATCATCCAAAAGAAAGGGGCATTTCTTATCTTACCAGAGGAATCTAAAGTCACCTCTTTGATAAGGACATTAACACCAGCGATTATTGCGTCACCGACGAGTGTTGCCTACCGCCAACGATGGGACAAGCAAATTAATAATGTCGAATCTTGATCGGTCGATCAGATTTTGACTAACTTTGCCAGAGACCAAGTAAATAATGCACCCGCGAACTGCAGTCAAGCTACGTTTATTCGACTGTACACAAGATTTTATAATCGGCACATGGCTGTTATAGTGAATGTCACTGTGGGTATATGAAACTCACGGCAACGGGACATACAGCATTGATGCACAGAACGGAGAATGCACAACGTGGCAGTGTTCATCTGATAAAAGAAAAATCAATTTACAACCCCGATTTCACGATTTCTCATTATCGCTGCGCTGTGTGCAGTGATTTTGTGTGTGTGTGTGTGTGTGGGGGGGGGGGGTCATGCCTCATAGTAAAGTTGATCGACTGCTACACTCTTTGAGTGGTGATTCTTTTTTGTACCAGGGTTTGCAGGTTAGATTTACGCTGTAAAAGACATACCAGCTGATAGGCAGACAGACACTTCATGAGAACGGACAGACAGACGGTTGTGTGATGGGGTGGTTGATTACATGGTTGGTTGATTGGTTAGTAGGTAGTTAAGACAAATGATTGGCTGGGTGGGCGGGCGAGGGCGGACAGCAGATAGACAGATAGGGGGATGGATGGGTAGGTTGATACGTATACAGTAGTTAGATAGGGAGATAGGTAGGAAGCTACCCACCAGATGAAAATTACTTGTTTGGGTTTCAGCTGATCTTATCATATATTATTTACTGTTCACTGACAAATAGTAACATTGTATTATAAAGTTTATGTCGCAGTCCTGTAGCCATATATTGTACAGTTTATGTCACAGTCCTGTAGCCATATATTGTACAGTTTATGTCACAGTCCTGTAGCCATATTATGTACAGTTTATGTCACAGTCTTGTAGCCATATATTGTACAGTTTATGTCACAGTTCTATAGCCATATATTGTACAGTTTATGTCACAGTCCTGTAGCCATATATTGTACAGTTTATGTCACAGTCCTGTAGCCATGTACAGTTTATGTCACAGTCCTGTAGCCATATATTGTACAGTTTAATGTCACAGTCCTGTAGCCATATATTGTACAGTTTATGTCACAGTCCTGTAGCCATATTTTGTACAGTTTATGTCACAGTCCTGTAGCCATATATTGTACAGTTTATGTCACAGTCCTGTAGCCATATCGAAGTGCTCTCAGTGAGCTCTCTTCTCTTCACTCCGCTGTCCTCCTTCCCAACACGCCCATTTGAAAGTAATGTGAGGCATTTTGCTGGATATTTACGGTGTATTCGTGTCTTGAGAGAATTTCTAATGACGTTCGACATTTTTCTACACTGAAGAAACAAGCAGTTGTCTGAAACGACAGAGAGACGGCTAAAGAAAGAATAGCGAGATATGGCGAAGAGTAACGTATCGCTAAGAAAAAAAAATTATAGGAAAAAGAGGTTTTATTATTTTGCTGTTCGTTAGTGTATTTGCCATGTCAGGTATCTGTACCTTGGGGGTTCGTGTCACACACACATGTGGTTCTATGTGTTTTGGTCAGAAACCAGAAGATCAAGGAGTAGGAACTCTTTGTGGATTTCCCATAATTAATTGGTGATGCATTGTATGGCGTGCCATCCTTTGAAATTGTTTTTGATGAAGTCCTGGTTTGTCAAAACAAGAAACAGGAACGGCAAAAAAAAAAAAAACGGAAAGAAAAAAGAACAATAGATGCTATGCTGCCTCCTACTCAACCCCCCCCCCCTCTCCCCGAACCTCCGCTCCAACACACACGCACGCACGCAGGCACATACAGACATACATAAGCGGGTGAAAAAAAGGGAAACGATCGGTAGCCTATTATTGGTCTCCATCAGCAGGCCTCAGTTACAGCTAGTTTTGGCCACCCTGACTTCCAGTAACGCATACATGGATATCGCGACCTTTGTTTTTGTGTATTCCACCTCCATTGTCTGAAAATTTAGCATGTAGACGAGGTATAACAAATGCACACTTTGGCACCTGTTTAAAATGCGCCGTGGCATTTATCAAGTTGTTTCGCAGTTCCGATATATTCTGACTCCTTATACTTATCATATTACTAAAGCCGCAAACATCGAATTTCTAAAAAAAAAAAAAAGAGGGGGGGGGGGGAATTGGAACAAACCATAACTGAGGTCGCGTTATGTAGTTAGCGATCTGTTTTCTTCTTGGCAAGGCGACGGGTACCGTAGCAGAGGTCGCGGGTTCTAGTCCCATCTTGATCATTTTTCTTTCCTCCTTCTTTCACTCCCGCTTGGCTTTCCTGAGCACTAACTAGGCACTACAACCTTGGTCCGCCTAATACTTATTTTTTCTTATGTAGTGGATGTGACTCAACCAACTCCAGATACCACAGAAGACAAAATGGCGTGACGTGCGACAAATCTTCAGCGGATTATGCAAATCGATTGCTTTCCTGAGTAATTTTCCCGGTACACAGGCTGTTCATCACCGCAAGTCTTTGTGGGAGGTGGATTCCGGTGGAGGGCCAGAGAGAGAGAGAGAGACAGAAGAGGGGAGAGGGAAGAAAGAGGGGGAAAGAGAGAGAGAGAGAGAGAGAGAGAGAGAGAGAGAGAGAGAGAGAGAGAGAGAGAGAGAGAGAGGAAGCGAGAGAGAGGGAGATATATATAGAGAGAGAGAGAGTGTGTGTGTGTGTGTGTGCCACGAATAAATGAATGCAGCCAATGGAAAACAGTTTCATATTAAATGGTACAGGTTAAAGACCAAAATCTGCGCTCATTCCAGGCCTAAATTTAGTACGTAATATTGGAATTTAATTTAAATTACTTTTTCCCACTATATGAATTTCCTTGCACTCTTGTTAAAGTTTATGACTGCTTTAGAAATGGAAATTAACGAGGTAAAAATACATTAAAACCAAGACAGTGAAAACCTCATTTTGGCCCTTGACCATGGCGTTAAAATTTACCTCTTGGAATAGTTGTGACGTCACAGTATATCGATATCGACTATGGACGATATTGGGATCGTGAGTACTGACGAATGTAGATATTTGAAAATAGCATCTACGGTACAGCACTGTTGTTACTGTTCATTTTTGTGTATTTTGAATGCAATCATTGTGATATGAGCGGTAACACTCTAGGAAAGTCCTTATTGGACAATGCTATGGTACAGAGTATCATTGGAAAGTGTCACTGGATGAAAAGTGAACTGTTTAGTATTTGAGTTGTCGTGTCATCCAGCCTCCTTTCTTTCTCACCACGCCCCACTCACTCCCATGTTTCTCCCCGTTCACTCGCGCATTTTCAAGTTTATCTGTGTCATCCATGTGTCAGTATCTTGATTGTTCTCAGTTGTTCATTTGTATTGATTATTCTGCTTGTCTGTCTGTCTGTCTCCATTCTCGTCTTCAGTGCCCCTGCAACAGCGTTTGCCGGTCAAGATTTTAAAAATTCCCAAGAATCTAATATAAAAAATCCCAAAATGAGGTAAACAGTCGGAAGATTTTTTTTTTCAACCCCCAAAAATACTTTCAAAATTTACAAATTTCATGTATAACTAAGCAGTGCAGCTCACACTCACAGGCCATGCAAAAGGTCCTCTCATACAGGCAATCTCAGACTGTCCCTTAGGCCATTTGGCTTTATGTTTACCTTTTAAGTCGCAAGTGGAAGGACAATTTTGTGAATTTTTTTCTTTTTTTTTGCAAACAAATAATAGCAAAGTGTAGAGTCTAGAATAGCCTGAAAAATGCCAAGGTCTGTAGAAAAATGCCAAGATTCCAAAATTTAACCCCTAAAATCAGATCTTGGGAAAAATCCCCAGGACCGGCAATGCTGCTGTGCAAGCCCCCCCCCCTCTTTTTTTTTTCAGGCCCCAATCTGTCTGTCTGTGCACGATGTTGTAATTTATAAATAGCCCCGCCCCTGTTTCTATGCTATTCCCCAGCTCCTTTTCTGCGTGTCTGTCCAGTCTCCGCGGGATTGTCTGTTTCAGTGTCAGCTTATCTACATTATGCGTCTGTTATGTCTATGTGTCTGTCCGCCAAGACCTCTGACTGCTTCTTGTGTTTCTTTCTTCCTTCTCTCGTCCCGCGCAAGGTAATCAGCTATTTGAATATTTATTTCTTCTGTCACGATTTCTTTCCTAGCTTGAACGAACACATTGATTTCTAAGTATACCGCACGTTATTTGTTTACATCCGGCGCTTGTTGTGCTGACGGAGATAAAGGAGTATATTATCACTGGATTGAAAGTTCGCCATAAGTAACCACATGTGTATCGTTGACTTGCCTCCCAAAAACATGATTGAGAAATAGAAGAGTACCTTGGAGAAAAAGTCTACCGTATCTTTCTATTAATATTCCTTCTCTTAAGTAATCCAGTGGGTTTCCCAGTTGGATAATGAAAGGCAATTTCTTGTCATTCTTAACTTTCAGGCTTAAACGGAAGCATTGACTGTCACGAGTGGAGTGAGTGCAATTAAGGGGATTGCTACAGAGCGGGTGTAGAGTAAGAAGGACTCACAGTAGACAGCAAGTTAAGCGTGCTGTTGTGAGTAGTAGTGGGGGCGGGGTCTGAAGGAGGCGAAAGCGCTGTATAACTATCACTGCAAGTTAGAAGGTCCTAGGGAGCGGATCTGTGAATAATAGCCCATCGGGCAGACATAAAGGGAAGCAGTCGAGAAGACTAGTGAGTCTTTCCAGTTATGACTGGTATGTAGAACGTTGATTGATTATTATGATTGATGTATTATATTATATTCGTCTATTACCATGATGTGAATAAGTATATGTGAGGAATGTGGAAGTCCTTGATATTGGATATAGCAATGTGCGCCACGAGCGATAGATGAAAGTGAGTTCATGGATTTGTAGCGCGAGTGAGTAGTGTGTACTCCGATGGAGGTGTGTTACCGTAAGATGTGTGGTGAGTGAAAGGTGAACTAGTGTGTGTACGCTTCATGGGTTGTAAGGAGAGGTGGAGTGAATAGAGATGGTAGGGTATTATACCAATGTAATGTTATTCTTGTAGGTGTCGGGGACGGGCCGAAGAGCCACCTCGAGGAGCACAAGTGATAGGCCAGCATAGGGCCGGAGGCCACACATAGGCCAGAAGTGAGGCTGTCAGTGTAGGACAGTAGAGGCACATAAGTCGTGGCAGTCAGGCCACGGACAGGGACGTAGATATGAGAGTGAATGAGATACTATATTGTTGCCATGTTGATAGGCTAGTGAACTGATACTATGTTGTTGCCATGTTGATAGGCTAGTGAACTGATACTATGTTGTTGCCATGTTGATGGCTATGGAAATAATAATGTGTTATTGCCCTGCTGAGGTGCTAGGGGAGTGCTACGGTGTATGACAATAGGAAGGGGATATTGAGAGACTGCGGTGCCAGTAAATTATTAATGTACTATTAAGACCCTGAGGGGAGAGGCCGAGGCCGAAGTGCCTTTAGGAGTAACTACCGGATTGTGGATCCGAGGGAGAGTGTGTGTGAGAATAAGGCCGTTGTACGGCAGTCATTTCAATAATATAATGTATGTCATTGCGCTATTATCTGTATAATTATGTTTAATAAATGTGTGAGTCTGATGGATTGTTCTGTTAAGTGTTAAACTTGGTTGTTCGTGATTGTTGTCCTGTCATACTTATTACATCTCCCAGTCTGGGATTTGTGACATTGACATCGAGATACATAGTCAAAAATTTGCTAAAAGAAAACTGTAGCAAAACCTCTCGTAAGAAATTATACTCAAACGATATTTTTGACCTTGCTTTAAGCCTTGCCCTGACCCCACAGTTTTTCTGTGGTCTTTAAAATGTTACATGGAGAGACATGTATTTCTTTTATTATTATTGTTAATATGATAACCTTTTTCTGTGTGATGGTTTCTTCAGTATGAGTAATGTCGCTGGGCGGTAATGATGGGGTAATTAAAATTTCCGGCCCTGACGACCTTACCAAGAACTTAGTGAAGGCGACGATAACTGGGATTGATTCAAGTGTATGCTTGTCGCACGTTTTATTCCCGTTCAGTACCAAGAGAGGAGGGGGGGGGGGATCAAGCTGGCATTTCCACCACATCGACAGCAGGCCACTTTGACCTTGCGTTCGATGATACCCAATCGTTGCACAGGTCGTGGTGTGATATAAATTACTTTAACATTTTCTGGCACGATGCATAATTAAAGCAGGAGTGCTCAAACTTGTAGCAACCAAATTTTCACATTTTGGAAAGTGCAAGACACACGGAAACTTTTAGATATGAAACGTGAATTAAAGCAACAAGAAAAAAGTGTACTTTTCTTTCATTAGTTATGCTGAACGTACAAACAACAAAAATTCGTGGGTCGCGCGCACCCCCCCCCCCCCCCCCAATAGTTATCTGGTTGGCGAGCCGTTATTCAGTCCCTCGACTTGTTAGCTTCCACAGAACAGGATTCATTTCGCTGATATCGCCACCATAACATTATTAATGGGTTTCGTATCAGTGATAAGGGGAAAACGAATCGATTTCATTTATTATTTTGTCACAAAAGTTTTATCTGTGTATTAGTGCTGGCAGAGACTTACGGATATTTTGATCATCCAGTTCAAAATATCTGGATATCCGGATCATGATCCAAATTTTAGACCAGTTAAGAAATTCGGGACCGACGCTCGATCCGATCCAAAGAGAGACGAGGGTGGTCGTAGCTTTTTGTCACAGTTTATGCACTTAGTTTTGTTTTTATTATTAGACGTACGTCAAAGAGGGGTCGGCAGGTTAATTTCATTCTCTTTGATCTGGGGGGGGGGGGATTCTTTTGAGGTGCACACTCAACTTAACAGGCGTCAAACTGTTTCATTAGTAACGAGCCTCTGATCTGTATTTCTAAATGCAAGTCGGATCAACCGCTTGGTTCCGGATAACTGGATTGATCCGGTTAACTGGATATCCAGATCTTAATCTGGACTGTCGCCCAGCACCACTGGGTATCCATGAAAAAGACACACCCCCCCCCCCCCCAAATGCTCCTCTCGTCCTCCCATCAGAGAATAAAAAATCATTATCCCTTTGCCCCACCCCCGACACCTCGTCCTGAACCAGCCCACCTCCCCCCTTCTCTGTCAGCACTCATAATCACAGTTTATTGGCTACGTGGAAGACTAATTAAAACTTGCGCAATGGCATGGCAAGCGGCGAGTTCTCGGTCGGTCGTCAATAACGACGATGGTGTGGTGGGCAACGATCAGGGGCGTGGATGACCAGGTGTGTTTATTATGGGGGAATTACTCATTAGCCACGTTCAACACATCCGGCAGTTACGTTGAACACACCGTCTCTGTCTCTAATTCTTCGCCAGACATTCAGTAACAATACAAATTCTTTGTGCCGAAGGCCTGAATGCTTTTTGCAGCCAACATTATTTAGTTTACATAATTATAAGAATGCATGTTACTTATTTATTTATGTACTGTTTCTTTCAGCTGCTTTGGGGGAGGGGGGGGGGCAGACAGGGTCGAAAGCTAGGCATTTTTACTATAGATAAGTGACATCAGATTGTATTTAATCATGTGGCTTCACAGTCATGTTATTGTAGGTGTTAAACTATTGGCAAGACTTCATTGCATCCAGTTGCCGAATTTTAAGCACAAATCAAATTTACATGTATTTGCATCCCAATACACCGAGAGTATCATTTAGCCCATAGGCCCCCCCCCCCCCTGTTTCATATTAAATGGTACAGGTTAAGGACCAAAATAGGCCCTCCCCCCTAAGGGCTAAATGATACTCTCGGGGGTGGGGGGGGGGGGGGAGTTGGAAAATACCATTGTTTGGCTTTTCTCTCTCCTTTTTTTTTCTTCAATTTTTACGTCCTGCCGCCTATTTTGAGGACAGGAACAAGATGCAGAAACAACAGGCAGGAATCAAAAATAGGGCGCCAACAGCCTTGGGCCGAGGCCCTCGAGAAACAAAAGAACTCCTCTTTTTCCCCCCATCCCTATCCCCCAACCACCAGCAACTCCCCTCCTGAGTTGACGTCATCAAAATTCATTGGGTCATCAGGCCGAGGACGAATAGACCAGAATGTTAATCAGCCCGTGCTGACCTGGCCCAGGAAGCGTTATCTTTTGTTGTAGTTTTGGTGACAGAACCGGGACACAGAACTGCCATGTCGCTTCATTTTGTGCTGGAAGATATCAGTCGTCGCTTCCAAGGTTGTGTCCAACCTTTGTCATCGCCGCAAATGTTGAAAAAACGTGGAAGAGAACTGTGCAGTACTGTGGATTATAAACGTGCTTTCTTTCATCGGTTTTAGCACAAACAAGCAGAAAAGCCCAGTGCTAGTAAAAGAATGCTTTAATCGGCATTTTGATTGCATTATTTTATGCCCAGTGATAATTTAATGTTGCACCGAAAAGTGCCGCCAAACTTCCTAAAGATGACACCGGAAGAATAAGAATTTTGACATATCAGGGACAGGTAAAACTAGAAATGTATAAATCGCGACATGGAAGAGGTGGGGCTGAACGTTGCATATTATGAATATTTACACACAATTTCATTTGTCCGTCATAATCTACTCTAAAAATAATAACAACAACAACAAAAATTACGTAAAAGCTGCATGTTTCCAGGCATAGTTATTGTCTATGAGTTCTCGGCAACTCGATTATATTGATTATTTAAATTAATGATTTTTGTTGCTCAATTCCAAAATCTTTAAGTGCTGAAGTAAGTTAGGCGTAATTTGCTCAGTTTTCCGAAATTGCCGCAGTTGATCGACTTGAGTCCTTTTCACGTTTGCAATGTCTCGTTAGAACAAAATATGAACAACTTTGTAGTCGTTAACTCTTTGAGAGCCACGAATTCTTCCACGTTTGCCGATATAGGGAGAAAACAATGGGGGAGATGAATGAAGACTAGCAACGGCAACATTTAGAAACAGAAGGTCGACTTTCTTTCTTCCTGAAAGAAAAAAGTCTAGCATTCCTGTGTACCGATACATCGGTGATTGACACAAACGTGACCAGCGGAATAACCGATTCATCGGTTATTGGCACATAAAGAGTTAACTTCAAAAATGCCCAGTGTTTGTATTTGAAACCTGTCCCCTGATGCCCAGTATTCTGTATTTGGGAGCACATTAAAATTGTCAACAATTTATCCGGGGAGCGGGGAGTGTTAAGAAAAGTATACGTTTGCTTTCATTTGGTCATTTTAAATCAGTTTTATAAGTTTTTGGAAAATTTTTAAAAGGCAGTCTGTCTCCGGGTAGCACAGGCTTAACCAGCGGAGATGCAACACTGAACTTATCATTGAAAACTTGTATCCGTTAAGACATAATCGTTGACATATCGTGGCGACTCGCCGCTAACGCCAACTTCAAACTCGACATATCAAATTACGTTTTGCAGAAAAACAACAGCCACAATTCATTATACCTCCCCACGGTGGTGTCCAGAAATTCTTTATAGTCGCTGTTTTTTGTGTGTGCCTAACAAGAACTGTTGGGCTTCCTTCAGGTGCCGATGATTGAAATGATTGGGAAATCGATAAATGCATACATTTGCATAGGTGAACTTGATTATCCCGGGGTACAGAAAATAAAACTTGATTTATATAAGATCACGTGCCTGTGCGCTCTTGGAAGGAATCTGTAAATCTGATATCATTTGATTGTTAGCTTTCAGTACTATCTGTATTCCTGTGGAAACAATACACAATTTTCACTGCACTGGAGCAATAACCACTGGATAGTCAAACCCAGTGTAGTCCATTCCTCACCGCTGTTCTATCTCCTGTGATGAGGTCAGCTGTGGAGAGAGCACCCAGTGTTTACTCTACACAGGTAACTTACCCCCTCTTCCACTTAATCGCTTAATGAGTTCCCGTGTGTCCAGTTCCCGTAATAGAAAGTCAGTTTACTGTTTTGTGAAGCTTAGTATGAAGTGAGCACCCACTGGACTTATTCTGCAACTTATAGCTTGTAGAATTCCTGTATGGTTGTGCTCAGTCAGTCACAGGTTTCAAAATGTTCTTCATTTTGATGGAAGAGCTTAGAGCCATAATTATAGTACCACAACGTGTCAAAATAACCACAAGCTAAATTTGATATATCGAGCAAAAAGCGTTTTTCGTGCGTCGTATGACTGAAAACACCAACTCTTCAAGGTGCCTCACCTTAACAAAACACTCCGGAGTTAATATGCTTTGCACAGAAGACATTTTTCTACCGGCTGATCTCAATTCACAACCATGCTGTTTCTTTTGGAGTGCAGGTGGACTTAGGCACCATACTGAACTAATCTCTTCGCATGTTTGATTCTGATTCTAAATAACCGGTCCGCGGCAAGGTTATAGAATCTGTTCTATCCCGTCTGTTGTGGCTTCTGTGCAGTTTGAGAATTCTCAGCTGCCCATCCTGACCAAGAGAATGATGTCGGTTACTAGAGTTTCAGTTGGGTATTACATGTATTATTATTGAGCTCTCGCGTGTGTTCACAACTCATCGGAACCGTGGACCAGATTAAGGGAGGTATTATACTAAACCCGGACAGACACAGTCAGATGCTGGCAGACAAGAAGTGCACACCATAATTTCCTTTATTTTCTGAGTAAATCCGAGAACACCCTATCAAACCAAGCCTGGTTAGACACATTCAGCTTCTGCCAGTGTTTGTTTGGTATGCATGTTGCTGGCAGCATCTGCTGACTGTGTCTGACCAGGCTTAGTATGATAGCCCCCTTAGTCTTTCTGCTTGCTTTAACTGAGATTTAAGTCCATGATTATTTGGAGGAGTCGGTGTGATTAAAGATTATTTTCATATATTCAAAGAAATGGTGAGTCTTGTAATATGCCAATGCATCGCTGTCGTGCCACGATGTGGAGAGCATCGTTTTGAAGAAGAGAATTGAAGGATTGTACTTTCCAAGAAAGCATGATGGCATTTTTTTTTTTTCAGCCTCGAGGTTTCCATTCCCAGTAGGTTTCTAAGAATTCCAGGACTGCAGCCCAATAACTTAATATTGTAAGGAACCCCGAACAGAACGAAAACAAAATAGGAGTGATTTTTTCCATAAACACTGTCAGAACAATTTGTTTAAACGTTACCTTCAATAACGTAATCGGCAGCATTGACAAACGAGATGAATGAGATGTGGTTTTAACTAGGAATCAAAGCGGACATGGGGATGGGCTTGCGTTCCTTTCAGCACAACACATGTGTATTAGGGACAAGGTGATCCCCATCAGGTCGCCGACGAGTGCATCGCCTGAAACCGCAACCAGAAATGATTGGAACCTGGGTCCTCACACACATGGGTCTAAGTGCTCTTAACACTGAGCTACTGCGCCGGCATCAAGCGAGTTAGCGTGGGATATATAAAAATGAGACTTATTTCCCTCTGGTCAGTGTTTACGGAACGTGTGTGCCGTTATTGTTAAAT
Source organism: Onchidella celtica (assembly GCA_963931925.1). NCBI lineage: Eukaryota > Metazoa > Mollusca > Gastropoda > Systellommatophora > Onchidiidae > Onchidella > Onchidella celtica. The sequence continues at coordinate 21,655,228 of OZ007578.1, forward strand.
AAAATGGAGTCGAAGTTTCCAGGCCGGCGTTGTAAACAGAGTCGATTTCCCAGCGTATGAGGCGTAGACGTGATCATTCTGTGTATCTCATCCGTTGTGCCCTATGATCTTCTCTAGAGATCTTCAGCAACTACTTTGGTGTTTGCCAAATCCATTTCCTCTGCTTTCCGGGTCGACAGTTGACAAGTTTATAAAATTGACGTCTGTTTCTGTCATAGATTTCCATTCGTGGTCTTGTCCACAGCATCCGCTCCGCCCAGCTGTTGTACGGAAAATGACGTATGACAAAGTAAAACACATAGGTAGGGGGGGGGGGTGGCAGGAAGAGAGACTGAGAGAGAGAGAGAGAGAGAGAGAGCTGCTACATCCCAACAAGTTATTTAATGGTATCTAAACGGGATTGAATCACGGAAGTCATGAATTCAGTCAAACCACAACCATTAATCCGTATGATTTGATGATAAGGTCTCGCTGCAGTATGTGATTCATTCTTGTGGTCTGATGGCACCGGCCATTATTTCCCCGTTGTCTGAGGCAGTTTTGTTGTCGTCTCTTCTTCCAAGTCAGTTAAAGTCGTGGCCGGAGGGGTTTTGCAGGCTAGCGCTGACTGGGAGTGCTTGCAGCAAAATAGAAGTTGGAGTTGGGTAGACATACAAACTGTCTGTCTAACTGGTGGACAGACAGCGGAATTAATGAACAAACAAGGGGTAGATGATGAAAGGAGGGGCACGGGAGGGAAGGGAAAGGTATGGATGGAACAACTGAGAGGTTAGAAGATGAAATATTACAAAAAATATAAACTCTGGGTTTGCGGCAAGACTATGACAGAAAAAGAAAAAGTTGTATTTACAGCAAAGCCCCTCGGAAGAAATAATAGAGAAAAGGTACAATCAGTCGCAAAGGTTAGATGACAGAAAGTCCAGAAAGTGTGTGTACACATTTATATTAAGATTGTAGATAAATTATATTATTTGGTAGTGTATATCCGTACTACATGTTGTATGGATATGGACAGTGCATACCCATACAACATGTTTACCAGAAAGCGCGACTGGTGAAGGTTTGCTGAAACAAAACTTGGTATGGTGTTCACGAATTTAAAGTGAAAACACATGGAATAGTCAGATGGGCCTGGGGGCGTGAGGGTCTAGTCAGTTTGTATCAATGGGCGGTAGTCAGACTGTCTAATCAGGCGAAAACGCGCTGGGGTAGCCATTGGTGATCGACGTACACTCAAGTATATTATTAGCGCAGATCACGCAATCTCCGAGCAGAAGTCGGATTGTTTTGCTACTAAGCCGATTCATATTTTTAAAAACTACGCAAATTAACGTAGTCTAATGACAAAGCCAAATAGAGAAAATAGAGACTTATGTTCACTGTTCAGCTACAGCAACAGCTTTCTATGTAAAATACTACGCTTCCCTAACAACAGTTACCGCTATCTTTGATTTTCAAAAACACCCAAAACACGAGTTAGGCAGTTGTATTATGACCGTGACGATTTTGGGGAGGAGAAACAGAAGTAATTTGAAAGCAACAACAGTAGCAGCATTAATAGCAACAACAGTAGCAGCATTAATAGCAACAACAGCAACAACAACAAACACGGAATAAATGTGTGTTTATTTCTTAATTATATCCCTTAATTGGCAGCAACAAGCAAATTGAAACGTTCGACATAAATTCAAAACTTACACATTATGGATGCCAGGTGGGTAAAAGATTAGGCGGAATTTTGTGGGAAACCCTCATGAAACTGAGACAACTTGTATCAGAAGTTTTGGACAAGGTAGTCAATTTCTGGACATCAGAAGTTTGAATCTGTGAATGGCAAATCTGGGCAGTGGAGTGTGAATATTATGATATTGGTAATAAGAGCGATGGATCCAAAGTCGTTGCCCAGCGTCTGCGGTCACTGCCATTTTCTGGAGGTCATCCTTTCTTTCTTTCTTCCCCTTTCCATAATTTAAAGACATTTAATATGAGGCTAGCCGCTAGAATCTGTGCTGGCGTAAAGAAACAACAATTCCATGTTGAAATCGACATTTTATCAGCAACTTCGGCACAGATTAAACGGTTTTGTCCACAGCATCTGCTCCGCTATTTTTACGGAAAATGTCGTATGAAAATGAAAAGCACTCTTTGCCCCTGTAGCGGTGAGGAGCGGAGCGGAACGGATGCCGTGGATAAGAGACAAAGAGTGTTTTACGTTTTCATACGTCATTTCCCGTAAAAATAGCGGAGCGGATGCTGTGGAATTTCTTTTATTCCTGTCTAGTGAAAATGAGTTAATGACCAGGGCGACACGTTATTGATTCCAACAACACTCCTAATCTCACAGTTTATCAGAAAATCCGGTGGGCGGTATGGCATGATTAATCACCCAACACTATTTCCCCCCAAAATGCGTCCAGTGATAGAGATCTTCGCTGCACGCCTCCGGGATAAGCAGCCAATTGGATATTCGTGGGAAATAAAGCTAAAATCTCGGGAATTCTCTTTGGAAAAAGCACGTCCATACGACAACGGTCACGTTGTGCTAGGAAAAAGTAAGAGTGAGACCATAGACAAGAGTATTGCTGAATGGTAGGACAGAAGGAGACACTGCCAGGAGCGTCCACCAACCACCGGCTTACTAAAATTGAACTGGTCAAAGCGACCGAAACGGTTCTTTTGCATTTGTGACAGTTGTTAGTACATGTACATGTATTGGGTCCAGTGAAGGGCGTATACAGGTATTTGGATTGGGAGGGGATGGGGTGTGGAGGGGCATGTAAAAAAAAATAAAATAACACATGTCGAGTATGACAAAATGTGTTCTGCGTGTGTGTAATAAACAGTGATTCTTGTCAATCGCAGCTGTTGTTTGTTTTGCTATCTCTAATGTCTTGTTGGGATTGACATCAGATCGACCAATTTATCCTTTAAGCCATCCCTCGCTCTGTCGTTCAGTCTGTCCACCCACACCCAGTCTGTCCATATTCTTTTATTCCATCCATTCATTCAAACGTCTCTTCTTCCATCCATCCATTCCTTTGTCCGCTAGCCCGCCCGTGTGACTATTTGCTCTTCTGTCCGTCCGACCGTCCATTGGTCCAACCATCCAGCCATCCAACCATCCACCCATCCAGCCATCCAGCCATCCACCCATCCAGCCATCCAGCCATCCACCCATCCAACCATCCACCCATCCAGCCATCCAACCATCCACCCATCCAACCATCCACCCATCCAGCCATCCAACCATCCAGCCATCCAGCCATCCAACCATCCACCCATCCAACCATCCACCCATCCAGCCATCCAACCATCCAACCATCCAGCCATCCAACCATCCACCCATCCAGCCATCCACCCATCCAGCCATCCAGCCATCCAGCCATCCAGCCATCCACCCATCCAGCCATCCAACCATCCACCCATCCAGCCATCCAACCATCCAGCCATCCACCCATCCAGCCATCCAACCATCCAGCCATCCACCCATCCACCCATCCAGCCATCCAACCATCCAGCCATCCAACCATCCACCCATCCAGCCACCCACCCATCCAGCCATCCACCCATCCACCCATCCAACCATCCAGCCATCCAACCATCCAGCCATCCACCCATCCAGCCATCCAACCATCCAGCCATCCAGCCATCCAGCCATCCAACCATCCAGCCATCCAGCCATCCACCCATCCAGCCATCCACCCATCCAGCCATCCACCCATCCAACCATCCAGCCATCCAACCATCCACCCATCCAGCCATCCAACCATCCAGCCATCCAACCATCCACCCATCCAACCATCCACCCATCCAACCATCCACCCATCCAACCATCCAGCCATCCAACCATCCACCCATCCACCCATCCAGCCATCCAACCATCCAGCCATCCAACCATCCACCCATCCAACCATCCAGCCATCCAGCCATCCACCCATCCAGCCATCCAGCCATCCAGCCATCCAACCATCCAGCCATCCACCCATCCAGCCATCCACCCATCCAACCATCCACCCATCCACCCATCCAGCCATGCAGCCATCCACCCATCCACCCATCCAGCCATCCAGCCATCCAACCATCCACCCATCCAACCATCCACCCATCCAACCATCCAGCCATCCAACCATCCAGCCATCCAGCCATCCAACCATCCACCCATCCAACCATCCAGCCATCCACCCATCCAGCCATCCACCCATCCAACCATCCACCCATCCACCCATCCAGCCATCCAACCATCCAGCCATCCAACCATCCACCCATCCAACCATCCAGCCATCCAGCCATCCAACCATCCACCCATCCAACCATCCAGCCATCCAGGTCTCCTTCCCATTGAGGTTGATATTGTCCCTCCCATCTATCCGTTCTAGAGGTCAAGGTAAATCAGATGTGCTATTGTATTAGCCTGACTACGCCCACTTACCCAGACAAGTGTGCAGCTGAAAGATGGAAAACCGCACGTGTTTAACCAGCTACATGAATGTTGAAATGTCAAATGGTTTTTACATTTTTTATTTTATTTGCAGAGACGGTGTTATTACGAACGCTCAGAGAGAGGGAGAGAGAGAGAGAGAGCGCGAGAGAGAGAGAGAGACAGACACACACACACAATATACCTAAACGCAGTGTCAAGAGAAGAGATGAACATTAGAGAAGGAATAGAAAGGGTGTGTAAAAATTATGGACACATGAGCCATCTAAGGTGAATAGAATATGAGGGCTGAAAATCAGCATCTGTAGTTGGCAGTGAATTAATTGAAGATGTGATTTTTACTTGAATTTTTCTTCTTTTTTATGTTTGTTTTATATTTCAGTGATATCATATTGCGACAGACAGTCCAAGTGATGTGGAAGGACATTTGGGTAGATGGGTGGGACTGGCGGATACATAGATAGATAGATATATGGATGGGTGGGTGGGTAGGTAGGTAGGTAGAACATGCAATCACACAGGTCGATCGGTGGATAGATAGAGTGACTCAGTGAGAGACAATAATTATAACGGACCAAAGGAAAAATAATGAACATAGTTGTACATTCTCAGACACGTGGCAAGGGGGTGTAGGAGACAAAACTAATTACGTTCAGTGATAGTGTTTCGGCCACAGAGTCTCTGTGATTGTGAATAGATAGCTGGTGTGTGCATGCCCCCGCCTGGAGGTGTATGGCATTACATTGACCACATGGCTTCGACAGTCCTGACATCTCTGTGGTTTGATAGGTAGACAAGCCTGTGTATGTGTGTGTGTGTGTTTGCGTGTGTGTGTTTGTGTTTGTCCCTTGCTTCGACAGCTACGGTATCTTGGTGGATAGATTATGTGTGTGGGTGTGTGTGCGTATGTATGTGTTTGAGCGAGAAAGAGATAAAGTAAATGAATGAATGTGTAATCGGGACAATTTCATTACTGGCAAATATGACTTATTTTCGTTTCCAACCCCCCCCCCCCCCCCCCCCCAAGATGTAATCACCAAAACACAGCGATTTATATTTCCAAAGGCCTATTCCCTGAAACCACTGGTCGTTGAAATGTAATGGAAAAATACACACACACACACACGCACACACACACGCACGCACACACACACACACACACACGCGCGCGCGCGCGAGAAGAACCTTGCCTGGATATCCCAAGAGATGCGTCTATGTCTGTATGTGACTTATCATCATACTATAATGGAGCTAAGGGTGAAAGTTCTGCCCTCAAAGGCCATTTTTGGGAGGGCTCCAAAATTCTGGAAGCATTCTCATCGCCTATAACTCGACTTATTGTGATGCAAGGGGATAATGCTGCAAACTCTGGGTAATTTGTTTATTTTGCATAATTCACACGTAAAATTCGCAACAAACACTTCCGACTCCATGCTTTTAGAACAGGGACACGCTATTATGATCTATTTTTAATACCGTGACGCAGTTTCCCTCATCGTTTATTCGCTGGAGGAAGCAAATTGTGGATTAACGAAAACATGGATCGCCTGTAAATTTCAGCGAAAAAGGGAAAACAAACTCCAGAGTTGGCGCGGAACGCGAGTCGATACTGATTCTGTCATTGTATTTCTTTGCCTGTGGAAGGAACTTTACTTTGTGTCGTAGATCTAGATCATTATAAGTAATACAGATATTTCTTCCAGGCAGGGCTGGGTAACTCAGCTAGTGTAAATAATATTATGTGTCACCAAGCAGTCAAACCCATATTTTCAATTTGTTTGACGTAGCTGTGGACCAAACAATCTACAGTCATTTGGGAATTAAGAAAAAAGAATTAAATACACCACCCGGCTTCACCATTAAGGCTCTCGCCTGTGTCAGACTGATGTTTTATGGATTTCCAATAGTCAAAGTACCTGAGACAGCACAATTGTTGGTGTCTGTCAGTGGGGAGGGAAGCTGGAGCACAGTGAGTGGAAGAAGAGAAGATGACAAGGGTTAAGAGCAATTGTCAGCGAGGTTGTCACTCATGGTCGTGAGTGCCCATCGTGACACAAGGCTAAGGCACTATCGACCCTTCTTGGTTACAGAGGATGGTTAGCTAGGCGGGTGGTTAAGGCTCAGTACAGATAGGATGGAGAATAACCATGACAAGACAAGACACCGTGAACCGCCATGTCCTAGCTCCATTAGGGGTGAAACAAACCGTTGGATCTCGGTGTGGCAGTGCCTGTGTGGTAGTGTGGAGCAAAATTGATGGGCAGCGAGCCACTGGTATGGCACCTACATCAGCCTTGGTCTGTTTCACCCTTTAAGTTTGTATCTATCTCCTAACGAAACTAGGTTAATTTGTCGCGTTACACTGCTTAGGCTGTGTGAGTCATTAGACGTTACAAAGTGCTTTTGTTCTGTTACGGAATAATCAGTCTTAAATTTACATCTTCATCTGATGTGTATAAATTTACATCTTCATCTGATGTGTATTTACTATAGATCTGTCACCCACGATAGCTACGACTGCTGTAGCCCAAGGGCAAATTTGACGATGAAATACACATGAACACAGTTTACATAGAGCAGGCGAGACAGTGCTCTTTCCTTTCTAAGGCGCCTTGATAGGTCACAGTCGCTTACAAAACGCCTTCTTGGCTGTGTTGGTGTGTGCTCTGTTTTAAAACATTGCCATTTTCACCAACCGCCTCATGCCTTTATTATATAGTGACACTTCCTTATCCCCCTTGCGCTGGGCATCCGTAACTCACAGGCTGAGCACACCCACAGCCGTTCAGACATACTTTTTTTTTAATGATTGAAGGGGAGACACGTTCGGACAAGAAGGACAAACACACGGACGGACAGACTGACAGACAGACACTAACTGGTGTCCAGAACATTGAACTTTAGTGCAGACTGGGAAATGAACGGACGGACAGACACCAAGGGCAGAAACACGAATGTAGAATTAAAGGCACACACTGATTTTTATGTAGGCTGTCAGACACTCATTTTATTTAGAAGGCAGACCCTCATTTTATGTAGGAAGGCAGACACTCATTTTATGTATGAAGGCAGACACTCATTTGATGTAGGAAAACAGACACTCATATTATGTAGGAAGGCAGATACTTACTTTATGTAGGAAGCCAGACACTCATTTTATGTAGGAAGGCAGACACTCATTTTATGTAGGTAGGCAGACCCTCATTTTATGTAGGAAGGCAGACACTCATTTTATGTATGAAGGCAGACACTCATTTTATGAAGGAAGGCAGACATTCATTTTATGTAGGAAGACAGGCACTCATTGTATGAAGGAAGACAGACACTAATTGTATGAAGGAAGGCAGACACTCATTTTATGTATGAAGGCAGGCACTCATTGTATGAAGGAAGGCAGACACTCATTTTATGTATGAAGGCAGGCACTCATTGTATGAAGGAAGGCAGGCACTCATTTTATGTAGGAAGACAGGCACTCATTGTATGAAGGAAGGCAGACACTCATTGTATGAAGGAAGGCAGACACTCATTTTATGTAGGAAGACAGGCACTCATTGTATGAAGGAAGGCAGACATTCATTTTATGTAGGAAGGCAGACACTCATTTTATGTGGGAAGGCAGACACTCATTTTATGAAGGAAGGCAGGCACTCATTTTATGTTGGAAGGCAGACACTCATTTCATGTGGGAAGGCAGACACTCATTTTATGATGGAAGGCAGACACTCATTTTATGTATGAAGGCAGACACTCATTTTATGTAGGAAGACAGGCACTCATTGTATGAAGGAAGGCAGACACTCATTGTATGAAGGAAGGCAGACACTCATTTTGTGTAGGAAGACAGGCACTCATTTTATGTAGGAAGACAGGCACTCATTGTATGAAGGAAGACAGACACTAATTGTATGAAGGAAGGCAGGCACTCATTTTATGTAGGAAGGCAGACACTCATTTTATGTGGGAAGGCAGAGATTCATTTTATGAAGGGGCACTCATTTTATGTAGGAAGGCAGACACTCATTTTATGTGGGAAGGCAGACACTCATTTTATGATGGAAGGCAGGCACTCATTTTATGGAGGAAGGCAGAAACTCATTTTATGTAGGAAGGCAGACACTCATTTTATGTAGGAAGGCAGACACTCATTTTATGTAGGAAGACAGGCACTCATGTTATGTAGGAAGGTAGACACTCATTGTATGAAGGAAGGCAGACACTCATTCTATGTAGGAAGGCAGACACTAATTGTATGAAGGAAGGCAGACACTCATTTTATGGAGGAAGGCAGACACTCATTTTATGTAGGAAGGCAGACACTCATTTTATGTAGGAAGGCAGACACTCATTCTATGTAGGAAGGCAGACACTCATTTTATGAAGGAAGGCAGACACTAATTGTATGAAGGAAGGCAGACACTCATTTTATGTAGGAGGGCAGACACTCATTTTATGTAGGAAGGGAGACACTCATTCTATGTAGGAAGGCAGACACTAATTGTATGAAGGAAGGCAGACACTAATTATATGAAGGAAGGCAGACACTCATTTTATGAAGGAAGGCAGACACTCATTTTATGTAGGAAGGCAGACACTCATTTTATGAAGGAAGGCAGGCACTCATTAAGTAGGACGGCAGACAGACAACGTGAAAGACAGAACGAGATCGACAGAAAGATCAGTGACCGGAGAGAGAACCAGACAGAGATTGAAACAAACGGAAACATGGTCATACAGACCTGTTGACCTGCATACAGAAAAAGAGTTTCTCTAAAGGCTACAAGCCCCTGGATGTGTTTGTGTTGGACAGTCTGTACTTTTTGGTCTTTGTTGACAGTTTTCTTCAGTACTGTTGTTTGGTCAGTTTTTTTCATGCACCGGCATGGGTTTTTTCCTCTGCTGTGTGGCTGTTTGGTTTTCTGCTATATATTTCTTCTTTGCACCTGCTTTCCTTTTTTTATGTTGCTCTGTCATGCTTCTCTCTCTCTCTCACTCACACATACACACTGTCCTCACTCTGCCGACTCTCTTTTTTTCTGTATGTAATTAAGAGGAGATAAAGCGAATAACTTTACTGAATAGTGAATATGAGTATTTGTGGGTTAACGTATGGCTTTACTTTTGCTTGTTTTTCTCTCTCTCTCTCTCTTTCGCTTGTTTCTCTCTCTCTCAAATAAACTCAGAGAGAGAGAAAGAGAGAGAGAGAGAGAGAGAGAGAGAGAGAGAGAGAGAGAGAGAGAATGAATACTGTTTCTCTTTGTTATTCATCCTCACATTCTGAAACCGCATTAACCCGTCCAGCCACCTTCTCAAAATAAACCCGCCTTCCTTGATGGTATGTTTTAGTTCCTCCAGTCTTTGAGGGGCATCAGGTTCTTCAAACACAGCCAGGGGGGCGGTGGGTCAGCTTGCATTGTCAGGTCTTGTTGTTACTGGTAGGGAATCGATTGGCGGGATAAGTGGTTCATTTCCTTGAGTACTCGGAACGGAGGAGGGTAAGATCAGCTGTTGAGGTGGATGGAACGATGGGCTACTTGAAGAGTGGATGGAAGGATGGTTAGAGTGATTGAGGGAGGGAGGCATGGATGAATGGACGGATGGATGGATGGATGGGCGGATGGTGGATGGATGGCTAGATGGATGGATGGATGGATGGGTGGGTGGGTTGGATGGATGGGTGGATGGATAGATGCATGGATGGATGGACGGTCGGATCGGTGGGTGGATGGATGGGTTGTTGGATACAGGAAGAGACGAATAGATATGTGGATAGATCTATTGATTGAATAGGATGGAAGGATGTGTGAATGAATGGATAAGATGGACTAGGTTGTATGTGACGAATGGATAGATGGGTGGATACAGTGATGGTAATAGGTGGATGGGTGATTGATTGGATGGATGGACGGAGGGGAAGGTTGGTGGATGGATGGAGGGAATGAGGATGAGATTTTGGTGATCATGAAGGCTAAATGGATGGATGAATGGACAGATGGACAGCTTTGTGTCAGCCGAATATTATGGTCGTATTAGAGCAAGAATGGGCCATCTCACATTTGCTGTGTTTTGAGAAAATGAGGGTTAAACTCTTGGCTTTAATGACTTGTAAAAAGCAAAGACTTCGTGCCAGAAATATCCACCAACCAAGAACAGGAATACAACAGGTATTTTAGCAAAATTGAGTCAATGTCTATTGATAGAACCAATTATTTGGAAAAGATAAAGTGCGGGAAGACCCACTCTTGCTCTACGGCGACCATATAGATATAGTAACGTGATTGGTGGATGGACATATGAAAGATGAATGAATAAATAGATGGACGGAGAGGTTGATGGATGGATGGATACAGTGATGCACAAGGACGAAAGGGCAAATGAATAGATCGATAGACGCATCGATCACTTAGTGATTATGATAATTATATAAAGGGCACTACAAAATCGTTATGCTAGGACTGTTGGTCGAATTTAAAATATTTAGAGGTTCAGTTTGCGTCGAGAGAAAGAGAAGAAGATGGAGAGATTAACGATGAAAGAATGGAGATTTTATATTTTGTTTAATATTAATTGAATAGATGTACTGATGCATATTTAATCGTTATTATTATTTAATGATCATAGAACACCGATTTCTTTAGCATATCCGCCAAGTAAACATGACAATAACAAGATAGATTGGCAAGCAGATGTAATGAGATTTATAATCAAAGATGGACAGATGGATGAAATCTGGCATGAACGGAAACTGGAATTTGATTGGGGGCGGGGGTGGCGGATTTCCCTGCAGAGGAGGAAATTGATGAAGAATATTGAGCCAATGGATGATGAATGGCTGTATGCGGTAGGATGAGACATGTTTTACGCCAGGGATCGCTAGTCTGGGGTTGGGGCCTTCAGGTAGCCCCAGAGGAGGAGGGGGGGGGAGAACTCTCTGTGTATCTCTTTAGACTGTGTATATGTTTCTCAGTTTGCCCCTCTCTCTCTCTCTCTCTGCCTGTCTGTCTCTCTCTCTCTCTCTCTGTCTCTCTCTCTCTCTCTCTCTCTCTCTCTCTCTCTCTCTCTCTCTCTCTCTCTCTCTCTCTCTCTCTCTCTCTCTCTCTCTCTCTCTCTGGCTGCATTTCTATATTTTATACATGTATATTTCTCTCTCCAAGTATCTGTTTATGTGTAATGTGTTTATGAATGGACGGGTGATTGAATAGATAAAAAGGATGTCTGGAGGGAGAGATGGGTAGATGGTGAGTTGCTGGATGGGTAGACGGACGGGTGAATAGATAGAAGGATGGATAGGTAGATTGGATAGATGGATGAATGGATCGGCGGATGGATGGGTGAATGGACGGATAGATAGATTGATAAGATGGATGGAGAGATAGATGGGCAGATGGACGGTCGTATGAATGGTTGAATGGATGGATGGATGAAATAATATGATATGGCCATTACATTTTCCATGCTATATTTTGTCCGTGAAGTCTGTGTAATTTGACCCAGACATTTTAGGCAAAAATGAATGGATTGATGGCTAGACTAATCAGCTTTTATAGAATATAGAATCTACTTCCTGTCATTGTCGGTCTATTTTGTCCATAGTTTCATCACTACAGATAATTGAAAGACTGATATTGAAATTGAACCGGAGAATTAATTGCTTTCCTTTGGGTAAAAGGACCCAGCAGTGGATTAAAAAACCACACTGGCTGGGCGAGGCATTTTTTCTTCTTCTCATTTTGATTTGCCTCACAAGATGGTCAGATTACTATGGAGGAAAGAGTGAGATGGAGGAGGAAGCAGCTTAGGACGGTTTAGCTTCACTGTCATCATTTTGGAAGACCTTCCAGTCTCCACGAAACCAAATCCGGCACAGTTTTTTGTTTTTAAAAATGTTATGAGGTTTTGATCTCCGTGTTCTTCTCCATTAGTTGGTTATTGGAGACTTCTTGCCACACACAGGGGTAGTTGAAGTAGTTTTGACATGTTGTTGATACTTTGGGTTTACTGATAGGATATATTCAAGTTTGTATCGCTGCCTTCCCAGACCACTCTGTAAGGTTTCACTATTCCGTACTAAGCGAACATATTTCCCTGTTATTGATATTTTACCTTTACAGTACGATTAATATCAGATTTGTTTCGTGGCTTTCCCTGACCAAGTTTTCACCATTCCATACTAAGCAAACATATTTCCCTGTTGTTGATATAATATTGTATTTACTGTATAATTAATATCAAATTTGTTTTGTTGCTTGACCCTACGGCGTTTTCACAAATTTTGACAATTCCACACCAAATACATTTCCCATGTGATATAATTTATTATTATTGCAGTGGTCTGAGTAGATTTTAGGAAGTCAGATTTTTCATAATAATATTGAAGTCAAGGGGTCATTGATCACGCCGTTTTATACTGAAGAAGCAAGTGGAAGTCTTCAAGAGCGGAGGTCTTGTGGCAAAAACTGAAGTTGGTGAATTGGAAGTACTTCAAGAGACCTCGGGTTTGAGCCGAACACGTCACAAATATTGTTGTAACTACATTTTTTTGTTTTTTTTGTTTTGTTTGTTTTCACTCTTTTCATCCCATTAGAATGACGAGGGTCTGTCCCTACTTTTTGCCTGAACTGAGTTACACACGACACTTACTACTTCTACAGGCCTTCTCTATTGCGTGTCAAAGTATCAATCGGATTCTTTATGTAATTTTAAGTGTTATTAAACAGAAAAGCGTCTGTCACCAAAAGCTACGAGCACATGACACTTCAATCATCAATTTCACAAAAGTTGATGAAAGGGAATTAGACGCTCGTCGTTCTATTAGACGGACCATCTTTCTATCTGAAGTCTTGTGAAATGCGAAACAGGGGAGGGATTTGGCGCGGTTGTCAAGGTTGGCAGCGAGTTGAGGAGACGAGACCTAAGAAGCGACATTCATTAAGTTCGTGCCAGGAGCACAGATGAGTCCAACGGGAAGACTTTCATCCCTGGCACTGTTTGATGCTGTGAATGCCAGTGTTGAAAAGCGGGGTTAATGAGGGAGGATACCAATGTGTTCAGTGGTGCCAGCGGCATTTGACCTGGGGCAGGCATTGATTGATACATGGCTTTTGGCAGGTCCTGAAGTACCTGAATGGTTTCAACGAGGTCGGAGTATTCCAACTGCGGTTTTGTTAATCATAACAGAGTGAGGAAAGTGGGCTGAAGTAAGTTCCTACGAAACACCGTTTATTTCAACATGGTGTTCGTTTAGGTGCTGCGATTTTCTGTTACAGTCCATCTTGAAGTCTCTCGCTCTGTCTCTGTCTCGAGTGTCTACAGGCGCGCGCGCACCTGTCTGTCTGCCTGATTTGAACCAAACACCATGGTGCCCCCTTCCCGTTTTGTTTCTTCTCGCTCACCCACCCTCTATGTAAGGTGACTATAAATTTTATTTTGCATTTAGTGAACGACACCTGAGGTGTACTTGGGGGGGGGGGGGGGGGAGATTCCATGCTAGCTCGCTGCGAACAGATGCGCTAGGCAAATTAATTCTGTCAGGCTTACCATGAGTTATGACCGTCCGGCCAATTTTAGGTCCTCTGCACAAGGTTTATCAAAGAGTTTCAAGGGACATTATCTCATGCCCTGATTACTGGACCACAAGAATATATGGCGCGGTGCTGATGTCTGTATAATGACAATAACATTTGGGGGGGGGGGGGTGAAGAAGAAGGAGGAGGAAGGGGAGAATATAATGGGGTTAAAAATGTGGTAAAGAAAGGAGAGAGGGAGAAGAGAAATAGGGAAGCACAAAAAGGGGAGGGTGCAGGGGAGAGAAAGCACGAAGATGGAAAAGGTAACAGGATTTTGTGCAGTAGTGGTGTAAAGGAGATAGATAGATAGATAGATAGATAGATAGATAGATAGATAGATAGGTAGGTAGGTAGGTAGGTAGGTAGGTAGGTAGGCAGGCAGGCAGGCAGGCAGGCAGGCAGGCAGGCAGGCAGGCAGGCAGGCAGACAGACAGACAGACAGACAGACAGACAGACAGACAGACAGACAGATAGATATAGATTGATGGCAGGCAGGCAGGCAGACAGACAGACAGACAGACAGACAGATCAGGAATTTCTCATGAACCGGAAAGAAATCCTTACTATTGAATCACCAGAGCTGTGTGACATTTTCCGTGGTACCTGGAAGTCTTTTAACTGTTGAACGCTTGCCGTAGAAGGCCCATTGAATTTTATATCTTCTTTCTTTCAGGATCTAAGCAGAAAGGCATCTTTTATTTCCCTCCTCCCTAGGCATTCTGGTGTTTCTTCCATATCCTCTACCATTGTCTCTGAACTCATTCTCAGCTACATTGGAGACGCTTCCAGTAGGCACCTCTCTAGGGCAAGATTCCCATCACTTCCAACTTTGAGTTCAGCCCTCATAAAGTGCTTGCATGTATTTGCATTGTTCTTTGCCGCGAGAGACACTGTCCGTAGATCCATGCGATCAAACTATCAGATTCATGTATGATTAAATACAATCTTATTTGAACGACCAGAATTGTGTGTCTGATTAAATGCAACCTTATTTGAACGACTAGAATCGTGTGTAATTAAATACAATCGTAATTGAACGACGGGAATCGCATATAAGATTACGTACAGCCGTGTTTGATAAAGTACAATCTTATTTGAACGACTACAGTAACTTGTTGTGTATATGATCAAAGTACAATCTTATTTTAATCACTACAGTATTATTGTATATAATTAAAATGCAGTGTTATTTGAAGGATTAAAATGATGCATAATGATTAAATATCAAAACTTTGGATATAACGATTAAATATATTCTTATTTGAACGACTAGAATCGTGCACAGTGATTAGATACAATCGCATTTGAACGAACAGAATCATGTGAGTTTCTTGAATGACCAGAATCGTGTCTATGTTAAAACATTTACTTGACCTCCTGTAAATGAAATCTTAATCACTGAAGCAAAAACAAGGGTATGTGAATAGTCCTTTAAAAGTCATCTCTGCGAAAAATAACAACAAAGAACAACAATCCACAGAACTAGAATCTAGTCCTTAATTTTAGGCTCTGTGTATCTTGCGGTTTCCTTATTCAATGTAGGGCTCTCAGCCAAAGTCATACAGATATTTCTGAGACATTTGTTTTACTTCAACTAACACCTTTTCTTGACTAAATTGGAATAAAATATTTCTGTCTGATACGATGATCAGATACCATAGATCCTGTAGATAACCATTGTTTTCTGCCATTTTTAGGTAACATCTGCGTCATATATGCTAACCCTTAATGTCAAATAGAATGTTCTTCGTACGTCGTGCCAGAGATGCAGATTCAGGGGGGGTCACGGTTGGGGGTGGGGTGGGGGGGATACGGTGGTCCGGAGGCGCTTGCCTCTCATGCCGAAAGTACCGGGTTCGATCCCCGGTCGGTGCGGGCATGATCCTATGGTAGGTAGGATGGAACACCTAGTCATCTCGGATGAGGACGGAAAAACTCGGAGGGCTGGTGTGCACTTTGCGCAGGTTAAATATACCTTGGCAGTTAAAGGTCGAGAAGAGCAGGCCGGCTGCCCTGGCAAAATGAAAAAAAACCCCAACAAAACTGAGCACAAAAACACAAAAGAAAACATGAATAAGAACAATAAGAAGAAGAAAAGTGAGGTGTAAGTGCCAAGAGCAGCGAAACTGCTGAAACAAAGAGTTAAAACACGCCGTCTACCAATACACTCAGCTTTAGAATGATGAACGCCGGTATTGATAGATTCCTCAGTAACTCCTGAGGACATGATGGGTTGCACTCAGTTAAGAGGATTTCCAGTAGTAGTGACCGTTTCAACCTTTATATAGGTTATTCTGTGTTAATTATTTGGTAACATGATGTAAGAAAGCATCGAAATACTATAAAAAAAGGTTTTGTATTGCCTGGGGTGGCGCGATATTATAAACAACCACACAGAAAATCGTTGGGATCGCGGCAAGGCTTGAAACAAAGTTAAAATGTGGTAAAAAGAATAAGCTGTAAGTAGCAAAACCTCGCGTAAGAAACAATACAGAGACGATAGAATTGAACCCACACACGTTCTGCGGTTTTTAAATTTTGTATATTTGTTTGATTTTTGTTTTGTTTTTGTTTTTCTACTCTGTTACATTTTTTTTTTCTTGAAGAAAGTAACTGTTAGTACACCGAAAACTTGATTTTTCTTTCCTTTTCCTTTGTGTTTGATTGTATCGTTTCTGTGTTATTGTATTATTTCTTACGCGAGGCTTTGCTATGTACAACTTTTTCCTTTTGCCACATTTTGACAGTGGTGACTCGGTAGGGCCTTCTGTATCTCAACTCTATGGCCAAATTTCATGAAATTCAGAGATAATATGTCTTCCACCCATTTATTCTGAAGAGGATCTCGGAGCTCCTGAACTCGAAAATTCAGCCTTAGGGAGGGCCGGGCCCAAGGAAATGATTTCCCTGGCATCCCCAATCAATATTGTCGTTGCCGGGTGTATGGGGGACTGGAGGGGAGGGGGGTGTGACGAGAGGGAAAAGGGGACAATCTGGAACACGGGACAACCAGAAATATCATACTTAGGCTTAGGGCACTGATTGAAATCTCTCTTCTGTCTCTCTCCCCCCCCCCCCCCCCCCCACCCACTTTTTCTTTTCTCTTGATTTCGACCCAGCAGAGTCTTTTTGTTTGTTGTCACCAGATAGTTTAGAGAGGAAGAACGCGGAGAGGAGGAATATCGGCATGTCACACAGAATATTAAAATTTTATTCCCGTAGCGTGTCATCAGGTTCTAGAGAAGGATGCGTACATGGGTCGGCCGGTGCTGCTGCTGCCAGTCTCTCTGTCTGTTCTCTTCTGATCTCGTTTTAAAAGGTCAAAAGCGGATGCTGAAGTAAACGCTGGATTACGAAGCAAACTATTAAATCCAATAAAGTTTAAAAAAAAAAAAAAGCTACCAGAGCAGCTATATGGATGAAATATTCGAAAGGACTGAAAGGAATGTGCACAGACAGTTTGGTTGGTATAAATGCAGTGGTTGTGGATTAGGGCCAGTCAAATAAGTCAGCGAGTTTTTGTTGCTGTTCTTAAGAGAAAGACCGTATCGTCCGCTTAGAATGACAAGGTTCAATCTCCACTTTTTTGCCGAACTGAGTTACACACTACACACTGCTTCTACAGGCCTTCTCCATTGTAGGTCAAAGTATCAAGCGGATTCGGGGTGTAATTTGTCCGTATTATTAAAATGAAAAAAAAAAAGTCGTATCATCAAAAGCTATGACTGAACAGATAAAACGTCAATCATCAATAATAATTTCTCAAAAGTTGGTGGAAGGGAGTTAGAACCTTGTCATTCTAAGGGGACGGTATGTCGTTGCCCCCAAGCTTTTATAGGGAACTGAATCAAGAAAACATCATTAGAAAATGTCCCCCGTCCGTTTTCCTTCGTGTTCGTCAATAATTTGCCGCCATTAATTTCAGATCATTAGTGTTTTGTAATTATAGTTTTTTTTAAACAAACCACAGATGAAGTAATGATTTCACCACAATTTTCTGTATTTTGCCGTTCTATCCATTTGTATTTGTCCCGTGAATGGTGTGGGGCTACACGGATAACTGAAGAAAAGGGTCAAAAGCAGGGCTGCTCAACCTTTATTGACATAGGATCTACTTTTACATTTCCCAGCCTTTGGAG
Organism: Onchidella celtica; assembly: GCA_963931925.1. NCBI lineage: Eukaryota > Metazoa > Mollusca > Gastropoda > Systellommatophora > Onchidiidae > Onchidella > Onchidella celtica. Next base: position 21,673,371 of record OZ007578.1, read on the forward strand.
ATCTACCAGTCTGGCGAAGCCCTGAAACAAGATTGGCCTCTGATCTACTCGAAATTAGTCGATACCGGTAAATGTCGATTATCTCGCGCCCATAATGGCGGTTTCAGTGTTGCCAGGTAAACTATTGCCGCCTTGCCACATGTTTTATTTTCAATCCGCCACATTCACAAGGACAAAAGAAGAAAAAACGAACTCAAACCCGCCACATCCAAGAAAAATGACCTGCCAAAATACAAAAAAAAAATATAAATATATATATTATACCTCGCGGGTGTGTCCTACATTCATCTCACGATCGACTCCCAAGCACTTGAAGATCGACCGGTAGATCGCGATCGACTGGTTGAGCACCCCTGGTCAAAAGGATGCTACACTCTTTTGTCATTAATTTTGTTCAGTGTTGTTGGACGTCTTCTTTCAGCACAAAGAGGCTACCCCAGAGACGTCAGGTCCTTGACGAGTGGGTGACTGCAAAACCCCGCGAGAAATCAGTTAGTTGGGACCCCACCCCGAGCGGGATTCGAACCTAGGACCCTTCCACCCACGTTAAAAAACCTAACTACCAGGGCACTGCATTAGCACATTTGTCTTTACCTAACAGGACAACTGTTTCCCAGAATAAAAGCCCACTCATTGTATCTGACCCTTTTCTTCCCTTATCCTGTATTAATAATTTAGCCCAGTTATGCTTTTTTGTATATGGGGAGATGTTGAAATATGCGTCTCTCTCTGTCTCTCTCTCTCTTTCTTTCTCTCTGTCTCTTTCTTTCTTTCTTGCACTTTCTCTCTTCCTCCCTCTCTTTATTCTCTGTCCGTCTCATTCTAAATTCACCGATTTGGTGGTATAGAATTTATGCGGTCTGAACACAACCGCCTGGCAAACAATGATTGACCTCGTAATTCATCATGACCCCGGTGTTCAAAGAGTTTAAGGCCCGTAACCTTTTCCATCCAGGGACCAGGGAAAATAAATTATGTTGTGACATCTTCAGCAAGCAGAATATCTTTGAGAGTAGTAAGAGGTTCGCATCGTCTTTAGCTAACACGATTACACCATTACTGAACAAAGGAGAGAGAGAGAGAGAGAGAGAGAGAGAGAGAGAGAGAGAGAGAGAAAGAGAGAGAGAGAGAGAGAGAGAGAGAGAGAGAGAGAGAGAGAGAGAGAGAGAGAGAGAGAGAGAGAGAAGAGAGAGAGAGAGGGGGGGGGAAGAACGGTGAGGTGTAAAACAAAAAGTGCGATGTAAATGCCAAGGGCAAAGACCCTTCACGAAAAATAGGTCAATAAACAGGTGGTCAATGGGTGAGCGCTTTCTGACCGTTAGGTTACTGCACTAATTGACTTACTAGTGTTGCGTGTAATTTGTTTCATCCAGCCGGCTGTTCAGTTGGCGAACTCTTATGACCATCTTTGTAAAAGACAGTTTATGTTTAGGTCTTTATTTTAGGAGGCTCGCTGCCTTTGGCATTTACACTTCACTTTTCATGTTTTTTCAAAAAAATTTTTTTTCTTGTTCTTGTTTCTATGTTTTTTGTGTTAGGGGTTAGTTGTTTTTTTTTTTAAATTTTGCCCGGGCAGCGGCCTTGTTCGGCCTGCTCTTCCCGACTTTCAACTGCCGAGGTATCTTTAACTTGCGCAACGTGCACACCGATCTTCCGAATTTTTAGTCCTTGTCCGAGAAGACTAGGTGCTCGATCCTACCTACCATAGGACCAGGGACAGGACCCCCCCCCCCCCCCCCCCCAAATCGAACATGCCTGCAACGACCGAGGATCGACCTGGTACCTTCGAACAGTGCGGTGCCTCTTGTGAGAGTGTCGCTCGTGAGATGTAAGAAAGGAAATCGTTCAGACCGAGTTGTGCTAGGTCTGTTATGATCATCATTATACTGGCAGCGCAAAGGAAAATATTGGCTGCATTTGAACCGCTGATATCAGAGAGCCTAGATTACTATTAATTCCTTGATGCACGCCAAATCCGACAGCTGATGGGTTATTATATGCGCGTTTTCTTTCTATATCGAAGAACTTAAATCCACAGTACGGCGACAGGTTTACTGCCCAGTAGGAAACACAATATATTGTGAGGAGTTAAAGTTTGATGATTAACCCCCCCCCCCCCGCCTCCAAAGTGCGAGCTTCCAAAGTTTTGCCGACCCCCGATCCACTTCAGGACTGTCTTGTTGACCCCCCGGGGTCGAAATCAGCCGCTTTCGGACCGCTACTGTAAAGATTGATGCTGAGATGCAATGATTAGTTAGAACCCAGACCGGGGTTTCCTGTATTTTAACTTATCGGCGAGCTAGTAATGTATATATGGCTCATATGAATTTCAAAAATTTATGGTCGTGCTAATGCACAAGTAAGATACGAGAAAGACACGGAATTCCCGATTGAACGCTCTCGAATCTTCATGTAAATATATGTCTCTCTCAACCCTCCGGGATTTGGGCGGCTGCAGTTGGGCTGTTGGGCCATGAAAGAAGCAAATTGCTCACAGGAGGACCGAGCCAGTCTCCCTGTGTAATGAAATTTTCTTACAATACCCTCCGAGCTTATTGGGGAAATCCAAGGGCGGAAGAGATGGAGAGGGTACTTGTTGCTGCATTGGATTAACATGAAACGGAAGAGAGGATAAAAGATATTTGATCCTGATCGATTGTTTTTCCCCAACGAGGAAGTTCAATCTAGGGCGCGGTATCGACACAAGAAATGACGTCGCCAAGGAATAAGCGTTTAACCGAGATTGATCGATGACAACTGTCTTCAAATAATCATTTTTTTTGGAAGGGGGTGAGGGGTGGCCGGGGGGGGGGTGGAGGGAGGAACGACAAGAGTAGAAGGACACGGCTAGAAATTTGACGTCACGAATAGGAATTTCTTTTTCAGCGTGGGTGGAAAAGCGGGCATGGGGAGGGGTGTTTATGTCTCCATTTCCTCACAGTTAAGTTGTCAGAGACCACGTATGAGTCCCTGTGAGGACGCCAATAATGTGGGTGCCTTAAAGGCACTGCGAGACATTACTTAGGATGAACCTCCCCCCAAAGCTGGATTCGAACCTGCAGCCTATCGCTAACCGATTCGGCAACCGATCACTAGCCGAAAAGACTTGAAATTTGAGTGTAATACATGTATTATTGACTACGATTATTTGAGTAGATATGGTACCAAGAGAGGATAGAATGACATTTGAGGTTATCACCGTAGATCACAATGTCGGTGGTTGAGGATCATTTCGTGTGAGAAAAACAACAGTGGTAAACGCAAATACAAACAAAACAAACCAATAAACTCACGTGATAAACACTTAACCCTCCAGGCCCCGCCACATTTCTTTCTGTGGGAAAATCCTGATTTTGTGAACATTAATTGTTCTTGTGGGCATAATTAAGGGGTTTTCATAGTCATTTGATTGATTTAGTATATATTGTAGAAATTACTAAAATTAACTTTGGTCTCCTCGAGTTCTTGTGGGAACTTCAGTCGAGTGATAAATTTCTGTGTGTCCGTGGTGATACATGGTGGGGCCTAGAGGGTTAAAAACATTCTCCGTCACCGACCAGCTGTGTAGAATGCTTGTCTGCTCATGATTAAAACAACAACAACAACAGCAACTATGTGGCACCAGTAAACACACCAGTAATTTGTAGGCACCAGCTTATTAGCAACCACTTCAGGAACATCCCGTTCTGTCTACTGTACTTCAAGAGTGGCGAGCAGCGTTATTTTTGCGCTTTGGATCTCTGAGCTGAGAGATCGTATTGACCAGAATGTCAGGTGTGACTGTGGGGAGGTAATGGAGGGCTTGTCAAAAGAGACCGCCGAGGATGTGGTCAACATTTCCATTTTTAGATGTTCTGCTTTCTGATTATGCTAATTTCCGTAGGTTATCGAGCGGAAAAACCCAACACACATGGCCTAAATGGATATATAGATAACATGCTCATGCATTTACGCACCAGTGGGATTGAAAGAAAGTGAGACAGAAAGACTGCAAACATTTGAAATAGAAACAGGATCAAACAAAGAACGGAATCAAAGAACAAGGTGTTTACGGTATAGGATACAGGCCGTAATATGGTAGTTCCATTACTACATTATAACTATCTTATGGTCTGTATTCTGAATGTTGCATCGGCTGCGAAAAAAAAAATGGAATCGCGGATGTCAGGACTTTATATTATGTAGACTTATTTTATGATATGGCACACTCTCCCAAAGACACTGCGCGGCTGCATTATCATGTAATGGAGCAGATCTACCAGCTCATGTATACATAGCAGGGTTACCAGATTGGCCATTTGAAAGGCAAAATTTCAGAAATTTGGCTTTTTTTGGATATGGTTGGTGTCAGAAACTTCATTTGGCTTTTTGGCTCTTTTCTGGCCTTTTTTTTTCGTGACATACTAAAATTATCAGTACCAACTTTTTTCTGAAACATTTCTTATCGAGGAAATGTTTTGGTCAGTTACATGCACATGTATATGCCAAGATTTCTGCCGCTAATTGTCAAAACGCGCCGGCCGGCAAAGTCAGTGTTCAGGTGACCTGGATTCTATTGTTTCCATTTTTTAAAAACTGCTACCGTTTTTTGAAAGACTGTCACCCACTAGAACTGCCTACATGATACACTGTGGGTCTGGATTGATATACGTCACCATGAAGCATGTAAAGAGCTGGCCATCTTCGTCTTTGTCTGCCTGAGAACCCCAGTCAGCAATGCTGTAGGCCTATAGTTGAGAGGATATTTTCCCATGTATCCCCCGTTAAAGCTAAGACAAAAAAAAAAAAAAAAGAGTGCAGCTGAATTGCCTTGATGCTATAGTGAGAATCGGAGCAGAACTATTGCTTAAAAAAAATGTTGCAAAGGCTTTCTTTATACCAGCACAAATGCTTTTGAAAAAAAAAAAAATCGCAGCCGTCAAGATTTAAGCCAAATATTCTATCCACTCTAGTGGGAGGATGATATTAACCTGGTTGTGGACCTTTCGTAAGATGTTAGTATGAAAACTGGACTGAGATTTTTTTTTTCTGGCTTTTTTCTAGCATTGTTTTAGCTTAAACTTAATTTCAATCTGGTAACGCTGATACACAGTCATTCGTATGTCATGCTGATCGCTAACTGGCAAGAAGGGAGTGGCGTGTTGTTGGCCTATGGAAAACCTGTACAATAGTTCATCATTATTGGCAAGAGAAACTTACCTAAGCCATATCGATTTTGACACCGTTTTGTCCACCAGCCGGAGCTGGACACAAAGTGGATTAATTAAATCTCCGAACATCATGCTAGTGCCAGGAGACAATCGCTAAAGGTCATGACAGATAACAGCCTTTCTGAGGGAGTTTTTACGTGAGAGCAAATTGGTTTATATTGGATATTTCCAATGAAGTCTGGACCTCAGCGAGAATTATTTTGACCACGTGATCTGGGAATGACCTGTGATTTTCGTGGCCAGTCCTAGGGTGCATAAGAATTATAAATCCAAATGAACGCATTTAAATTGTCGCAGGTAATCAGTTTCTTGTTTACATGAATTAGCCTTCCAATTAGAGATAACAATTACATGATATACATCAACATTGTACTTGAAAACAGAGTAGCAACGCCAATAACAGTTGAGCTTTAAGAAACTGTGCATTGATGATGTGCTGGTGAAAATCTGATGACATAATTATGGGAATAGAAATTCAATAGCTCTGGTCTACCCATCACCGTGAGATTACGCTACACGTAATGAAATTATAACAATAGAGAAACTACGCAACCAACTGTTGCAAAACACCATTACTTTGCCCGAAAATATTGGTAGATGTCTGTTGGTGAGTATAGTGTAACCAGTGCCGGTTTTTCCCCTCAACAAACGCAAAGGAAATGCTCTGGACTGCTACAGAGAACAGAAGCAGATCATAGTGAAATGAAATTCCAGTAGAGAAAACATTACTGACCTGGTAACTGTTCCAAAGTACGTTTGTCCACCGACATACGGGAATACTTGGCCATGTTAAAACCAAAAAAAAAAAAAAAGAAAAGAAAAGAAAATCAACAACCGAACACACCAAAACTGTTTCAGTGAACGCAAAAAACATTTGACGTTTGGCCCCCGCTTTTTTTCTGATTTGCATTTTGTGATGACCACAAAAAAAAAACAAAAAACAACGACCCAACAAAACTATCCGTACCCGAATTGAAAGATTATCACATTTCATTTTATAGAGTAATGTTAAAACGTGAAACTCATCGGTTCAGTGCAAAAAATGATCATCTCCTCGAGGACGGTACGATCCAGCTTGGCGTGAAAGGCTTTCAGTAACAGGGTAGATCTAGTCTTGATCCGTGCAGTAACTGATACCGTTTTCCTCCCCAACAAATGCGATGGATGACTGCAGCAGGATGCCCATACACTTGCGTTGGCTGAGTCCGTGGACATTAAGCTTGATTTATTTTTCTCAGGATGCGGGGGATTTTGCTTGTAGGTTTTCCCATTGGTTCTCTAGTTGGGTGGCTTCAGTGGTCTGGTCTGTACTATGGTTTGTTAACCGTTTCTTTTTTTCTAGAGCGATGTTGTAGTTGCTGTTGTAAATTTGAGCTTAATCCGACAAAGTGGTAAGTTTCTTCTATGTCACGCGATATCCTGATTTACGCGTCTATCATCAGGCCAGGACACCAGGCCTTATCTAAATGTTCTAATTAGAAATTTACTACATTGGTGCAACACTCAACCCCTTTGGGAAATCAATTTCGTTTCGTTTTCCTGTGGTGGACTGAATTCTTGAAAATAGATGTGTGAAAAGACTGGCTGTTCGAAAGAAGCCAGCTGGCGCTGTCTGATAGAAACTGGTTATGTGTACATCTCAGATCTGTATGTATTAATCAATGTGTGAAACTAATGTATCCATAGTGGTAATTGAAAAACGGCATAAAATGAGAGTGTCTGTTCACTATGTTGTTGGTTAAATTCCTCGGGCATAAGGCTCATGTGGACCGTATCACTGATTATTATGCATCCCACTGAAATATCAGCCATAAACTCTGCACTTTGATGCCGTCACCTGGTCATAAAGAGTTCCGCTCGTTTTCCAGTTCATCCGTTACGTGTTCAGGCCTATATTTGAGGAGGTTCACTGCTCTTGGCATTTACACCCCACTTTCTTTTTTTTATTTTTCTTCTTCTTGTTGCTGTGTGTTTTTGTGGAAGGAATGAGTTTTGCTTTTTTAAAACAGTTTTGGCTGGGCAGCGGCCTAGTTCGGCCTGCTCTTCTCGACTTTCAACAGCCAAGGTATCTTTCGTGCTTATCCGAGAAGTCTGGGTGCTCGATCCTACCTACCGTCAGATCAGGGACAGGAACCCCCCCCCCCCCCCCAATGCAACATACCTGAAACGAACATGAATCGAAACCAGTACTTCGGGCATGAGAGGCGAGCATCTTGCCTCAAGACCAACCTTTCAGCCGTTACGTTTTTACATGAAATAAAGTGCCTCCTTCTCCAGGCAGTTTGTACTTTCACAGTATACCCTTAACTCAATTTTGAAAAAAAAAAAAAAGGCAGTGTGGACCGTTTGCCTAGAGCGCCTTGCAAATGTATGGTTCATTTTTAAGAAGACCCTTCAGTTTTTTCCTACCCAATTATTCTATTTTGTGAACAACATCCCTTTCTCCTTCTCAACAACCCTCCCCTCGGAGGTCCTGATCTGGGACTGGAAACTTTTCTTTTTATTTTTGGAGAGCCTCATTAATTTTGTCTTTCGTAGAAAGTTCTATGCTTGTTTGTCTGCTTGTATTGATTTTCACATTTAGTTGACGGACCTGATTCCAGTGTAGTGTTTAACGGCGATGCCTGTCCATGAGAGAGCGTGAGTGATATTTTCTGGTATAACATTGGAAGCACCGCATAGCGTTTTTCTCCCGTCGACCAGCGACATGCACAAGTTGAGGGTATGCTGTTGGAAGTGGATGTCAGTACATGTTTATTGATTTTCGCACGGTGCATGTTACAAGTAGATTTTTCACAACCACGGTCATCATTGTATACCTAGACTCTTCTATGCGAGTGTCAAATGTTCATCAGAGTAACCCGCATTTTGTATGTTTAGGCTAAGTTACTGGGACATTGTGACATTGTTTTTGTGACTGTGCGGCGACCCTCTGGAGTAACAGTTGTTTAACTTGAAGTCACGCTGTAGGGATATTAAATGTCAGTGTATATTCATCAAGTTTAGCTCGGTGAAGAGTAGGTTTTCACTACAATTATTTCCGTTATACGACTCGGACGCTTCTTGACAGTCAGGACTTCGCTCCCTTAGAATGGCCCGTTTCTAAATCCCTTCCATCAAGTTTCGAGAAATTGATGAGTGAAGTTTCATGTGCTCATAACTTTTAGTGATACACTTTTTTTCTTTTTATGAACACTTATAAATTACACGTCGAATCACTTGATACTTTGACACACAATAGAGAAGACCTGTAGGTGTAGTGTGTATTATGTAACTCGGATCAGCCAAAACACTGAGACAGATCACGCTGTAGGGATATTAAATATCAGTGTACATTCATCAAGTCTGGCTCAGTGAAGAGCCGGTTTTCACTACAATTATCTCCGTTACGCGACACGGACGTCGCTAGACAGTAAGGACTTGGTATTCTGTATGGTAGATAAATGTTCGTCAGAGTGATCCTGTAATACTTTCAAAGCAAGTTATCGGAGGAAAAGGTGACATTGTTTCCGTCCCTGACTCTGTGGGGACTTCGTTGTGGAACAGTCTCTTTTGTGCTAATATTATTGTGTATGCCAGTATTTTCTTTTGATATCGCCACGGGTTGGCTCTTTCTTTGCATGCCAAAATTTTACAATTACCGGTACTTTCCAAGAAGTAGTCATTTTAGGAAACTCTGATAACAAATTGGTGACTCTGTGAACACCATTTAAGAGGTTCCTCATTTTTCTTTCTAGTTTACATTTGAACGTGTACCGTAATGAAAATCCTATGGAAATGTTGTAAGATGTTTGTTGGTTTTACTGTGACGATACAGTGGCATTAAAGATAAACCATAAGTGTGTGAACTCGTTTCCCGTCATGTGCTGCTACACACCTCCCTAATGTAGTCATGATCATAGCATGCAGTGTTATTGGCACGTCCACATCCATTACCCAAAGGCGTTGAGAGCACAACCAGACGTTTTATAGCGTGTTGGTACATCGAGCGCCTTGCTGTCATTATCTTAATGTTAGTGGTATCGAATGTCTACGAGTCACAGAATGTAGTGTAATGTTGTTGAAAGATGCTTGTAGAGTACTCTTCTTACTAATGTCACATCTATACGCCCTACTAATGTCACATATATACTCCCTACTAATGTCACATCTATACACCCTAATAATTTCACATCTATACACCCTACTAATGTCACATCTATACACCCTACTAATGTCACATCTATACACCATATTAATGTCACACCTATACACCCTATTAATGTCACATCTATACACCCTACTAATGTCACATCTATACACCCTACTAATGTCACATCTATACACCCTACTAATGTTACATCTATACGCCCTACTAATGTCACATCTATACACCCTACTAATGTCACATCTATACACCCTACTAATTTCACACCTATTCACCCTACGAATGTCACATCAGTACACCCTACTAATGTCACATCTATACACCCTACTAATGTCACATCTATACACCCTACTAATGTCACATCAGTACACCCTACTAATGTCACATCTATACACCCTACTAATGTCACATCTATAGACCCTACTAATGTCACATCTATACACCCTACTAATGTCACATCTGTACACCCTACTAATGTCACATCTATACACCCTACTAATGTCACATCTATACACCCGACTAATGTCACATCTATACACCCTACGAATGTCACATCAGTACACCCTACTAATGTCACATCTATACACCCTACTAATGTCACATCTATACACCCTACTAATGTCACATCTATACACCCTACTAATGTCACATCTATACACCCTACTAATTTCACATCTATACACCCTACGAATGTTACATCTATACACCCTACTAATTTCACACCTATTCTTCCTACGAATGTCACATCAGTACACCCTACTAATGTCACACCTATTCACCCTACTAATGTTACATCTGTACACCCTACTAATGTCACATCAATACACCCTACTAATGTTACATCTATACACCCTACTAATGTCACATCAATACACCCTACTAATGTTACATCTGTACACCCTACTAATGTCACATCAATACACCCTACTAATGTTACATCTGTACACCCTACTAATGTCACACCTCTACACCCTACTAATGTTACATCTGTACACCCTACTAATGTCACACCTATTCACCCTACTAATGTTACATCTGTACACCCTACTAATGTCACACCTATTCACCCTACTAATGTTACATCTGTACACCCTACTAATGTCACACCTATACACCCTACTAATGTTACATCTGTACACCCTACTAATGTCACACCTATACACCCTACTAATATTACATCTGTACACCCTACTAATGTCACACCTATTCACCCTACTAATGTTACATCTGGACACCCTACTAATGTCACACCTATACACCCTACTAATGTTACATCTGTACACCCTACTAATGTCACACCTATACACCCTACTAATGTTACATCTGTACACCCTACTAGTGTCACACCTATACACCCTACTAATGTTACATCTGTACACCCTACTAATGTCACATCAATACACCCTACTAATGTCACACCTATACACTTACCGAAGGAAATTTTTTTTTTTTTGGTTGCAATTTGACCAGACCAGGCAACTTTTCTATTAAGTTTAGGGTTGGGATTATATTATCGCTAGGTTTGGCCAGTTGGCCGCACTAATTTCAACGTTGGCGAAATGATCACAGTAAAATAAATTGGCCACAAGTAACCTGTCGTGAAAATGTCAGGGGACACGTTGGACTAGAGGCAAGATGCTCATGTCGAAGGTATCGGGTTCGATCCCCGGTCGGTGCAGGCATGTTGGAATTTTTTGTGGTGTTCCCTGTCCCAGATCCTATGGCAGGTAGGATCGAGCACCTAGTCTAGCTGCGCACGTTAAAGATACCTTGGCAGCTAGTTGAAAATCGAGAAGAGCAGCAGGCCGAAGTTGACCGCTACCCGGGCAAAATTCTTTAAAAAACCCCAAACTAAATCTCTACCACAAAAGAACACACAGAAACAAGAACAAGAAAAATACAACCAAGAAAAGTCAAGTGTAACGCCACGAGCAGCAAATCTCCTAAAATAAGTGTGCTTGGGTGCCGATCCCAGAACCCTTATCTGATAAATGTTAGATTTTGATTTACGACCTTAGTGGAGACACAGGTGTCAGTAGAGGTAGCTGATACTGGTAACCTAACTTTACTAATGACGTACAGACAAAAGGCGCATAGTATCTGCTGAGAGGCCAGTGTGGACAGCCACTTTACTACCTATTGCGCATACGTGTTTCGGTCTTTCTCTGGAGCTGATAATAATTTTATTTTGTACATGTACGTAAGTTTGGCTGTCAATAGAGAAGGCATCATTGTCAAGAACAGATTTAATTCATAAATGTTTCCACTGACTAAATTTTTGTGAGAGAGCAGTGAGTAATTTTTACAAACGTAATTATTGTGCGAGCCAGCATAACTTGGTCTCGTGGGCAATTTGTTTTGAACAGTTTTTTTTATAATAGATAGACAGAAGGTGTGGGGAAGGATAGACGGACAGCGTAGGTGTGCATGACTGAGCACTTGTTATATCTCGTGTTTTGAACTAGGTTTAGTAAAGAGGGAAGGGGGTGAGTAGGAATTAAATGTTATTGAGACTTCTGTTGACGTACAGAAAATACCGTGATCCAGAGTAAAAGCTCGGGGTTTTGAACATGTTAAGAATTTATTGCTATAAAATTACATTATATTGTATGAAGTAATTCGACCTTTGATGTCGACCCAAGGTCGTTGCGTAGGGCTGTTACTTAAAATAACTCAGTTCGGCAGCTGAGCTAGAAGTGGTTGCACCAATCACAATCCAGGAATTAGACGGTAAGCTGCAGATGCAGTCCAGTATTTAAGGCCATACAGAACTTAGTTCTGGGCCACATGTAGACAATCCATTTACGAGGTGGTCGGCGATAGTCCTCAGCCAGATGAGAGACATAGAGACGCAGTTGAGCAGTCCATTGTGAGGAGCCTGATTTAAAGCTCCAGAGCCTAAGCTACTTGGTTTGATATAAATCCACAGCGTTTACATCCAGCGCTCTCACTCCTAGTGAGGGCCGCATGGTGAGAGTCCATACTAATTTGTAATGATGAAAGTGAAAAGTTCTACTTACTTTTGAAGACAGTTTCAGAGCTACCGCCAGACAACGCATGGTTGTACAAGCATTCTCCATGGCGTGTCTAGAGGAAATGTCCATATCCTAACATGTCTCATTGAATTAATAGAATTTAAACTGTTAGATCCGTCGCCACGTGCGTGGATTCTTTTTGCCATATAACTCATATGACCTGCAAGTAGTTAGATTGAATACGTTAGTCTTTATAAAAGCTGTAGTTCCATTAGTTAGATTCAGTTGCCTTTGAATTGATATTTATATTTATAATTATATTTGTTACATTTATTCCTGTAATTAAACTGCCCTACAGTTCTGCTAAAATTGAAAGCAATTGATTTATTTAGTTTTTAGAGTGCAAGTATTTATTTTTGTGTGTACGTCGATTGTGGGAGCGGACCTCGAAAGAGTGTCAGTCGAAATATCCCCATGTAACCCACATCGCGACAACCATAGAACATCGTGTGCTTTAATTTTTTTCGCTATAATCTTTTATATCAATCTGAATTTCAAATTTATGTTTTTATGTTTTCGTTGCATCCGTTAATGTTATCTTTGCATCTGTCAATGTTATTGTAGTCGGTAAAGCACAATTGATACACATCAATAATTCAGTTAGTTTGAGTAAATTGACGTATGAGATATGAATGACATGCGATATAAAATACACCAGAAACAGTTTGTATTGTTCCTATGATATCATGGGGGGGGGGGGGGGTTCAGACTGAAATGTGATTGAAGATGTATTCATTCTATGCACGACTTAGTGTTTAGAGATAACTAAATAGATAAATAAATAAGTACATAATTGAACGAACAGAAAAAACAAACTTATTCAAAATTGATAAATAGAAACTTGTATATATGTATATTCGTACCTAGATAAGTAAAGGAATTCAAAGTGAATAAATAGATAAATAGATAGACATAACTAAATAAGTAATGTCTGTAAGGGTTATCCTGGCGATCAGATCCAGCTGAAGTCTTTATATCCAGTTCATTTCATATCATTAACTGCATCATAATTTTCACCGGAGAAACTGCCAAGCTATGCCACTTGGCATTTTGTTACATTATTATTTTTGATTTCGTACATTCAGGACAGAAAGGTATAGGTGAAAGTATTTAGGCATGGTGTTGACACAGTCAGGTTTGTGTTAAAGGAGTGTGCGTAGTGAGAACTAAAATCTACGTCCTACTTTGTATGTGCTGATACTGTGTAACTAGGGTGAGAGAAACAGCTCGGTTGTTCAATTTTGCGAGACCCCCCACTAATGCTATGGTAAACAACTATTTCATCCACTATATTGGATTTTTATACAAAATTTCAAACATACATTTACCTGTACTTTCCTATTAACCCAATGTCACGAAATTGCACATAAGAATGCGTATATACATTCTTAGATCTGTTTAAAAAATTTTGTTTACAATGTTTTTCGCCAAAGTTGACCCGTGTTATCAAGAAAATCGAGTTGGTGGAGAAAGTGGACATATTCGTAGTTTCTAACATGGTCGGCCTGGCGACAGAGCCAAGTTTGTAGTTTAGAAGGCCGAATTTTCATACTCATAGAAACGTCGACCAGCAAATAGTTCAGAGTTCTGTCCTACAAAGTCAAGTTTAGACTGCCGAATTTTTAGACTGATTGAAACATCGATCAGCAAAAAGATCAGAGTTTTGTATTACAAAGTCAAGTTTGTAATTTAGACTGCCGAATGTTTAGACTGACAGAAACATCGATCAGCAAAAAGATCAGAGTTTTGTATTACAAAGTCAAGTTTGTAATTTAGACTGCCGAATTTTTAGACTGATAGAAACATCGATCAGCAAAAAGATCAGAGTTTTGTATTACAAAGTCAAGTTTGTAATTTAGACTGCCGAATTTTTAGACTGATAGAAACATCGATCAGCAAAAAGATCAGAGTTTTGTATTACAAAGTCAAGTTTGTAATTTAGACTGCCGAATTTTTAGACTGGTAGAAACATCGATCAGCAAAGAGATCAGAGTTTTGTATTACAAAGTCAAGTTTGTAATTTAGACTGCCGAATTTTTAGGCTGGTAGAAACATCGACCAAGGAACAAATGGGCGTTTTATCTGTTTCGCCAGATTGGCCATACTTAACGATAATAAAATGTTATCCTGTTTTCAATAAAATGTCGCGGACAGGTGTTCGAGAATAATTTCCTTCGCCGGAAGCCTCCAGATAATATTCCTTTGCTGAAATACGAACAAGTGCTCCTTATCAGAAAAACGCCCGTGTTATACTGTTATAGGGTCACCCATTGTTTGTTGACACCGACTTCCTGAATGTGAGGTGTGCATTATTGTTCACTGTAGACACACTTAATTTTACATTCAGGGGCCATCTGTAAAATATGTACGTTTTTGGGTGGGAGGGTTGGTGGGGGGAATTGCCCCAGCCTATGAAATGCGTACACCGGTGGACGGGTTGGGGCAGCGTACGTGCGCTTTTCAGTTATAGTAAAGAATTAAAAAGTTAACTTTTATTTACCCTTTTTTTAGCAACTTCAGCTGTAGAATCATATAAAAAGTGTTGTTTTTTTTTCACGTTTATTACGAAACAGTCAAATAAGCCATGCAAAATATCTCATAAAGTCTTAAAACATTAAAGCTTTAACATTGCCATGCGCCATTCTAATGGTCCTACGCATGTACAATGAGTTGGGAGGGGAAGTGGGGATTTACCTAGTTTATCGATGGCCCCTTATGGATTACAGGTGAGATATTTGAAAAGTTTATAGACGGCCCTTTATGGAATACAGATGAGATATTTGAAAACTCTCCTCTGAGCTTTGCTCCATTTTAAATTCTGAAGAAATAACAAAATCATATTAATTTATGCTGTTGTTGGTGGCAGCATCACATTTTTGCTGTAAAGAAAAAGACCAATAGTGCGGTTTGATGAAAATTTTACACATCTTGCTGAACGCAAATATATGAAGTATCGAGCGACAAAGCGGTATTTACCTCAGGGTGTAGGGGTGGGCAAAAGTAAATCATCGAAGCTAAGTGCTAGTGAGTTTGATGTGTGCACGTAGATAGCAGTGTAAATGGCATCGTGCTGATATTATTTTGATGTACTAGATCCACACCCTGAACTGTCCTTGTTACACATCAAAACAGGAGGCTTACCGTGCTCTTTATCATGGCTCGCCGCTTCAGTGAACATGTTGAGCACAGAGATGCAGGAGTGATTCCGCCCTTTATCTGTAACCTGGTCTCAGCTGATATGTCATCTGTAGATCCATCACAGATGGTGCTGGTATTCTTGTAATAATCATTTCCTCTCAAATTTTCCTTCTTTAATTAGACTAATTGGTCCGCTGACGCAGGGAATACTTACGTGCGATTGTTAAAGTTGAGTTTCGACCACCATTGACTAAATTGAGGCGCAGAAGGAAGTTTCCTGTCATACTTTTTAATGCCACTCGAAGAAAATGCGTCTTGTTTTTTTTCGACTCAAAATGTCGGAAAACTTTCTTTTGTTCAGCTCAGTTGTGGCTCAAAGTCAACGAAAGTATTAAAAATATTGCGAACTTCAAGACCTTTTAAATATGCCCACGTACACCTTTTACGTCTTTCTCTGTGTAATATGATATTTTGTAGAATTCAAGGCCCAGTGGTGAAAAAACAACAACATTTTTATGATTATGGAGGTCTTTACTTCCTTTATATTATAAAAAATAATAATCATGATGATCTAGTCCGCCCAATGCCTTCTTGCAGCTTCACTGAAATGGGCAGTCACCCAAATGTGAGGACTCTCAGTTCGTGTATCATTCTGTTGCTCAACTTTCGGTTTTTGCTGTGTTTTTTATATGTTTTTTAAAAGCCTGGTTCGCTTGTGTACGGGTAGGCCGGAATTGATTACGGTGTTGTAAGGTGAATCGAAGTTTGCCTGCATTGTTGAGTTTGGTCAACATCAGCGGTCCCTCCAATTTGTCCAAAATCACTGGCATGGGCGGAACTTTGGATACTTTGAGCAAAAACAGTTTAAATTCAAAGCCAGTGCGTGGAATTCAACATTTTTTGCAACATTTTGATGCACGCGGCGACATTCTGATATATATGCGCGGCATCAATATGGCGACCGCGACTGGCGAGAGTGGCCGATAGCAGTTGTTGATATTGGCCCATTATAGGTGGCGAGAATGACTCACTGCCAGATCTGAGATTGGCTGATTATAATTGTTGACACTGCTGAGAGCGTCCCATTACAAAAGTTGAGAGTGGCGAGTTTGGTCCAAAATAATAGTTAAGATTAATGCACCACAATTGCTGAGATACTCTACGCCTCAAGCTTTGTTTTCAGACACACCTCTTTGCTTGGAAACTCAGATCTTGATCACACAAGCTTTTCTGTATTCAGTGCATTCATTCAACATGCGAAAGATGTAGGATTAGTTATCACAAAATGACAAAATTGCAGCTTTAAACGATCTTGTCCCTGATAATGAGTGTATGGAATTGCTTGGAAGAAGCTCAGTAGCCTGTCTTGCACTTTTGTTTTCATCCAGATAATTCAAGAGACAGAGGGTCATATTTTGCTGAAAAGAGTAGAGATGTTGCCTACAATTACGATGGTTTGGCGAAGTTAGGAAGAAATGTGTCCTAATTACGTTGTGAGCACTCATGTAAGAGAGACGGGTTCCTGCCCTGAGATGAGAAGAATCGATTCGCCGACATACAGCCTGAAACAGACTGTTAGATCATCGATAAAGATGTGCAAATGTCTCATTGATCGATACCTGTCAGCGTCCAGACTGTTAGCTTGTGCTCATCGTACAGAATCTTGACGCCCGAGCTACACATTGGAATGCTTAAGAGAGTTCAATTTTTCAAGTGAAGATGCAAAGTTTAAAATATATCGCTGGGTATTTGCCATAATTATTGTTATATGTGACATTTTGCCGATTTTGAGATTCTGTCATAAAAGTGTTTCTCTCCTTCTAATTTCATAATGTCTACGTGCCATTCCAATGGGTTAAAAACTTTTGGAGATAGGTGTTTGTGACGTCATGTTTTAATGCGTTTTTGGATGTTGTTAGGAGGACGTACTATAATAACAAAGCGAAACAGAGAAAATACTGAGTTGTGTTCACTGTTCAGCTAGAGCTCTCTATGTAAAACACTACGCCCCCCTAACAACGGCTATGCGTTGTTTTTTTTTTTTTATTGCCGACCAAACTTCAATCTTCATTTTCTCGAGAAGGCAGAAACGCACATACAACAATATGGCAAATGCCTGACGAAATATCATTATATACCATAAGTGTATGTGTTTTCGTGGAGGAGAGAACTACCGATTGTAGATTACTCCAAGATACAGATTTTGTCCCTTTATTCCCAGAAATGATAGAGTATATTATGCCTGTTTGATTAGGTCTGCGGAGTTGTTGCCTGTAGAGATAACAAAAAGTACCGAGCTATGCGTACGTTGGAGAACTTTTCATGCGACGGTTTGCTACTTTTTTTTTTATCTTTAAAACAAACATAAAAAACAACAACAACAATAATATTATATTGCATCGTGCATGAAAGCGTTTGGTTCAGTTATTGAGACTGGCGATCACCAGAAACCATTGTTTCACGCAATGGCCGTTTTCAGTAGGGAAGAAATTGGAAAGTTCTTTACTGCAGTTTGGTTCATAAAACAGGGAAGCATTTCACAGATCACAGGGTAGCGCAAGTAGCCATCCGATTAGAAACAAAAATTCATACTGTAATCTATACTTTACAAAGAGCCCGCCCGATTTTTTTAACCGACCTACACGCCGTTCATGCACATTGTATTAGCCCCAGATTTTAAAAGTGTCTTCCTTTGGACCCATGGAAAGTTCTTTTTAAGATTTCGAGACATGAAATGATGAAGAAATATTTTTTAAAATTTGCTTTATATCGCTGATCGAGTCCCTGGTCCATTTTTTTTTTTCAAAACGCACGAGCCCATGCCGTCATCACTTCCTGCTCATGTGCTCACACAGCTTTCCAGTACGCAGATTATTCCATTTATGACAATCTTCATTTCAAATGCTGACGGGTACATATACCATTAATAGGCAGGGGATTGGAATAGGACTTCTCTGCAAACATACAAAAAAACAGACAGACAAACACAGAAACAAACAACTAAATAAATACTTTAAGAAATAGACAGTGTGAAGCAGATCCCTTGAAGTCACCCAGAATTGAACTGATACATGTAAACATATTTATCCCGGGCAAAGTCAGGTACATCTCCTAATCGATACCGTAAAAGTCTCGCCCGATTTTGCACAAGGCCGACTGCCGCTCACACACCTTGGATTTGCGTGAAATTTTTGCTCTGGACCTGCAGAAGTTTCTTTTTCACAATTAGGGACATGGGTGGAGAACTATTTTTTTGTTAAAGTTTGCCTTGTGTCTGATTTTGCCTCTGATCCCTTTGTGGGGTGGGGTTGGGTTGGGGTTGAGGGGGGGGGGGACGACACAAGAGCCCATGAGCATCCATGTTGAGTCGACATACCTTTGTGCGCACAGTGTGCTATAAACATAAGGCCTACTTTCTTTCATCTGCCTCACAATAGACCACTTCCCCCTCTTTAATTGCTCGGTCAGAACATAAGAACCTAGAGTAGAGGACCAGCAACTTTAGGCTGAAGCCGTTGAGAAACAGACATCCCTTTCATCGCTCAATAACAATATACATTTCTACAAGGCGAGCGCACACTGACGTTGCAGCCGTCATTGAAATAACAGTTTAAATCTGTCTTTCTCGCTGAATTTTGTGGGTGACCCTACGCATCTTGGCACTTTCATTATACTGATCTAACCTTTTATGCTGATTCCTTTCTGTCCGAACTGGTGCCTTTTATTTGTTTACTGTCCGTAGAACGGAGGCAGTTACTAGTTTTATAGTATTTGCGGACCTTACCGGAATGGACAGGTAGAGAAAACTAAACGTCAGCTTAAACGAAGTGATAAAACAAATTCAGGAGAGGCGCTGACTTCCTAAGAGCCCAAATTCACTGGATCCGGTTTTGTTTCGTTTACAGTTTGCTCCCGATAGTTTTGCCTGAAGACACCAGACTAAAAAGTACAGCGGAGCGCCATGCTCTGAACGGTGCCGTGAAGGTTTTTGTCATCTTCTTGGATTACGGTGGGTCGAGACTGACGCCATTTAACAAATTACAGAAAGCGACCCGAAAGCGAAACAAAACCGAAGTCGCTCTGTCGGGACTCTAAAATCTGTCATGGTCTTCCTCAGTGGTCTTGTCCACAGCATCCGCTCCGTTATTTTTACGGAAAATGTCGTATGAAAAACTCTCTTTGCCACTAAAGCGGTATGGAGTGGAGCAGAACAAGTTTACAGGGGCAAGGAGTGTTTTGCTCTTTCATTCGTTATTTTCCGTAAAAATATCGGAGCGGAGCTGATGTCGAGGACAACACCATTTAAACACTAACATTATGTTTTCCCGTTAGCCGTCACAGATTGGCATGGGTATATTTGTGTCTGTCTGATATCCAATGTCTTCCGGCCCGTTAACAGCGATTTGTTGTAGTCTGTTTGCAATCCATTGTAAAATGAAATTAGCTGTATAGCGGTTTACTCCCCTCTCTCCCTCTCTCTGTCACACACACACACACACACACCCACACACACACACACACACAAACACACACACACTTGCCTTTCTAATTGCCCGCCAGTCTGACTACCAGTTACATATTATGTTGTCTAGAACGAATTTCCTTTGCTCAGACAAAATTAGTCGGAAAGACCCAACACAAACAACAACACAAGGAACAACTGTGATAACAAACCAGTTTGCCCTTTTTTATGATATCGATATTTTGCTGTTCAGACAGTTCCAAGAAAAAAAATAATTTAAAATCAGTTTTTGTGTTGTTGTTTTTTGCAAGCAAGAGGCACCCTATTTCTGTACGCATTTCATCCATATTGTACTGCAAATAGCGAAAATTGGCAATAGAATACAATATTGCCAGATTTGCGAAGACGAAATAAGGTATAAGTAGCTTCATTATCCAGTCTGTTTTTTTCTCTTCTCTTTTTTTGCATTGTATCCCACACGCTTTGTAAACGCCTACAGAAGAACATACCAGTTACTCCAATGCTGTATTAGTCATTGGATCGACACATTTTATAAGCATTTCCTTTTCGTGTTTCTGTTTTAGATGTCGGGCCAGGGGTACAAACGCACCAACTTTGAAGAAGATGACTATGCCTCTAATGGAGGGACACCACCTCCTATGGACTTCACTTCCAGCGTGGCCTTCAGAGGGTAAGTTTTTGTACGACTGAAAAATGAAGTCTTGGTATGCTTTCTTTCTGTGTGTCTGCCAGTAAAGTCAAATATCTGACCGTTTTAAAAAAATCATAGTTTCTGTATGTTTGCCAGCAAAGTTAAATCTTTGAAGGTTTCAAAGAAAATCAAATGTATGTATGTTTGCCAGTAAAGTCAAATATCTGAATGTTTTAAAAAAAATCAAAGTATCTGTATGTTTGCCAGTAAGTTAAATCTCTGAAGGTTTCAAAGAAAATCATGTTTCTGTATGTCTGCCAGTAAAGTCAAGTCTCTGGAGGTTTTCCAAGAAAACTAAATTTCTGTATGTCTGCCAGTAAAGTCAAGTCAATCTGGAGGTTTTCCAAGAAAATAAAGTATCTATATGTCTCCAGTAAAGTCAAGTCTCTGAAGGTTTTCCCAAGAAAATAAAGTTTATGGTCGCCATAAGTGTCAAGTCTCTACGTGTTTTTCATTCTCAAACAGCTATTATTATTAATTCTTATTTTTATCGTTTTCATTACCTTTTGCCTGAAATCTCCAGAATAAGCAATTCCATCGTTGTGAAAGTGTGGTAATGGCGCAAATTGTAAACTCTGAGAGCATGGACACACTGAAATCTTTTGCCGTAAACTGCATTTCTTGGCCCTATCAAGGAATTGCACAAAGACGGCAACTTTATTATTTTTTTTTTGAAAACAAATATTCTGTGAACTCCACGGAGGATTTTTATTTTTTTCCCTATTGATAGAGGAAGAGTGCATTAAGTGTTACTAGGAGAAATGTGTCTTTTTTTGTCGGCTCAAAATGTCGGGGCACTTTCTTCTGTTCAAGTCAACGAAAATATTTAAAAAATGGTGAACTTCAAGACCTATTAAAACATGCCCCTGCACACCTTTACGACTTTCTATACATAATATGATGCTTTGTAGAATTTAAGGCTCAGCGTTTAAAAAGCCTTACATGATTAGTTTGGAGGTCTTACTTCCTTTACAATATGATATTTATAAAACTTAAAATATGCGTTAGATGAGGTAAGTAAAACAGTTTTTCGAGTAAAACATTTTTTTTTTCCATTCTTGTGAAATTATTTCCTTCTCATTTTTTCGCTTTCATGACAGGGCTTGCGATTCATTTTATTCAAAATAATGTGACGCCTAATCAGTCGGTGTGTTTTCATAATTATGTTCATTGATTAGGATGGACATGTCAGGGTAATGATGTTGTGACATCCTGCGCTTTCTTTAATTGTTTGGGAGATGCTATGCTATACTTCCTTTGTGTAATGTGAACACCAGGTATCTTCGTGGGAAAGAGGGGGGGGGGGGAAGGGGGGAAGGGTGATCTTGTATTGGTGTAGATGAAAAAATGCAAGCTGGCACAGAGAAATGGGAAATTGCAGTTAACCAGCGTTGTGGTTATGACCGGACGCGCCAGAGAGCACAGAAATGGCAATTATCCGGTTCGCTCAATATTTGAGGCGTGGACGATGCATACGGTTGTGCTTGAAAGAACATATTATTATACTAATAATACAATCGAACGTTTATTGGACAATATGTTGGGAACACCACCAAGTCGACCAATCATTGGGCTCGTTATGACAATGTCACCTATTCTCGGAAAGCAACAGATGGTCTCATATAATATAAATTTATGTGCACGAAGTGTCTCCTGCCGTTACCCGGTATATAATGTTAAACCATTCACATAGACCTGTGTTTACCTACAGCCGTGAGCTACAATAATGCTTTCATCTTATGAGACCCTGGGGACGCCCCGCAGGTAACAGTTCTAACAAATTTTATCGTGGTAATAATAAAGTCTTACCCATTGATCATCTCAGTTTTGTGATTTAAATAACACAAGCAGAACAACACAGCCTACGCCCTGGCCTGTAAAACTTCGAGCTTTCTTGGCTGGGCATCTTGACTGGCATTATTTTATGAAATATTTTATATATATATATATATATTTTAATGCTGCACCGAAAAATGCAGCCATTCTATCGAAAAATGACACCTGCAGAAGACATTTTTAAAAATCTTCACGCGGACGTGAAGGGGGGAAGAAAAGAAAAAGGGGGGGGGGGATCTCCTCAACCTAAAAACCCCTCAAACCCAAAAACTCTCTTTGCCTCTATAGCGGTGAAGAGCGGATGCTGTGGACAAGTATACTGAGGGAAAGAATGTTTTACGTCATTTTCCGTAAAAATAGCGGAGCGGAGCTAATGATGTGGACAAGCACAGTTAGATAAGATTCTTGACAAAATGTTCGTTATTAGCAGACACATTTTCCTTGCCTTGTAATGTAAGATTGTCGATAAAATATTTGTTGTAACATTTGCTTGCCTTGTGCGATATGGATAGGATTCTTGAAAAAATGTTGGTTTTAAGCTGACACATTTTGTAGTGCCATGTGTGAACCAGGGTCTTGGTGTATTAAGAAGACGAATTTTTTCCTGTCCTGCAGGTACTGAGGTTTTTGACAAAAATGTTCTTTTTTTTTTTTTTTTTCAGCACAAACCTGGGTCTTCCGTCTTGGGAACAGAGGACGGCCCAAGAAAAAGTCTTGTTGATATTGGTTGGGGTATTAACTCTGATTGTCATTATCATGGCAGGAGTTATGGCCCTGAAGGATTCCCAAGTCAAAGATCTGGAGGCTCAGACTAAAAGTAAGTAATGGAGAAAAGTGTAGATTGTTTGATTTAAATTGTAATTGTTTCAAGAATGTGAAGAAGGAATCCGTGGGTCCAAGATGTGATCTGATGCCACATTAATTTGACGAAATGTGGCAAAGAGAAATAGTTGTATGTAGCAAAGCGAGATATAACACAGAAAGAATGCAATGGAAGGCCAAGTTTCGACATATTTACCTTTGAAGATATCTTGATGGAGGTAAACATATCGAAAGCTTGGTGTATCCTCCCTTTTCCCTTGCGTTATATTGTAGCTTTTCTGTATTATTTCTTAGGCGAGGCTTTGCTACACACAATTTTTTCTTTTTGCCACATTCTGTTTTTGCTTCAAGCCTTTGCTGCGACCCTACAGATTTTCTGTGGTTTGTATAATATTTCATCACATTAATTTGAGTTTTTGCGGCATGGCGTCAGCACGCGCACAATTTGACATTCTAATTCTATGGAAATATCATCTTGAGAAACATACCATTTTTATGTTGACACCTGTTTGTTTTTTCATTTGTGGAAGGAGAAGAACCACAACAGTAATTATTTATGATTTAGAAAAAAAAAGAAGAAATATCTGCAAGAAGGAGAGAGAGGGAGGGAGGAAAGGAAGGAGGGAGAGAAGATTGAAGGAGGGAGGAGGAGAGAAAGAAAAAGAGAGAGAGAGGAGAGAAACAGAGAAAGTGAGGGAGAGAGAGAGATAGAGAGAGAGAGAGAGAGAGAGAGATAAAGAAAGAAAGAGAGAGAGATAGAGAGAATATAGATAGATATAGAGAGAGGATTTGTTGGTAGAGAAAAAGCAACTAAAGGTTGAAGTACTGGGCAGGTGTTTGTCAAATGGCCCAGAACGAGCAGATGTCTAGATAGGTATTATTAATGTGATGATTATATCGAACACTATAACCAGCTTACCCCGGCACATTTATTATAGATGCATGAGATGATAAAGAAGTATTGCATTGCAAAATATAAGTATGAGACAGAAATATTGTACATATAGTTGGAAATGAGCGGCCCAGGAGAATTTCAAACGCTGTCGGCGGCCATTTATTTTTCTTTGAGACGTATGGATTACACTACGGCTCTTTTTATGTTGCTGTCAGGAATAATCTGGTTCTGACCTTTTCCAGACCAAAATTATTTAGTCTTTTCTGCTGACATGAAAGCGTCGGTTTCTTATAACTTATTTAAAGTCTGTCTCTCCTGTCTGGGTAGATGAAGGGCAATATTGTCTGTCTGAAGACAGTTTTCCCGACACGGCAAAAGTGATTAAATCGCACCGAAAGTCTTAGTTAAACCAGTAATGTCTTGACCAAAAATTGAACTCATCACGTGAGAAATGAAAGAAAAATATGAACTGGGAGAAAAAATATGCCATTGCCTTGAAAATTTCTGGCGATGTTTTAAAATGGCCCACTTCTCGGTGGCCTGCCAGGGCCCCAGGCCTCATCTCTGATCATATAAACTCTCTGTGCTGAAAAAAAACAAAAACATGAAGCGTCAGCTCAACTTACTAGCCATCAAGCGTTCTTGTTCTCTTGCATCCAGAAAAATTTGTGAGCAGATGCGTGAAGCAAGTGATCCGCTATACTCCCTCACTCACGCATTCACTCACTGACTCAATCATTCACCCACCCGCCCATCCACCAACTCAGTCAGTAAGTCAGTCAGTTACTCACTCACTCATTCACCCCACCCACCCAATCAGAACAAGTATTCTGGTCCGTCATTATCATCAGAACCTGTTCTCGTTGAATGGGCATCAAGTGGTAAAGGCTCGTAACAGGCCATCTGGTGAAGGGTTGCACTGGGGCAAAAATATATTTTGCTGATCCCAATGGAAAACGGACGGGTAGGAGAACACTGAAGGTTGAAGTGAAATGGAGATCACAACATACATGGCCAATCATATTTCTTGGCTGTGCTGCAAATGCATAGTTTCCGAACAATAATAAATCAGAACTTCGATAGCAGTGTAATGTATGGATGTTGCTGAATGAGCTATGGGTAAAACATAATGTGACCACAATTTATGGACGGTCAGCAATCTGCAAATTGCCCGAAAATGGGTTTAGAAAAGTCTATAGGGAGGTCTAGTTGCAAGGTTATACCGGTAGTGGGGCAAAGAGAAAAAAAAAGGTCAGTTATGTAAGACGAATACCTAATTCATGCGGTTTTAAATTATAATTGCCTATGTCACTTTTCTAGAACAAATTCAGTCTTCAGGAAAAATCATTCGTGTCCATAATAGATGTAGCCATCAGGATCTGCAGTCAGAATTGCTTATCATGTGAATGTAAATGAATTTTTTGTTCACTCTCTCTCTCTCTTTCTGTCTCTGTCTCTCTCTCTTTCTCTCAGTGTCTCTCTCTCTCTTTCTTTGTCCTTTCTTTGTCTCTCTCTGTCACTGTCTGTCTGTCTGTCACCGTCTTTCTCTCTCTCTCCATGTCTCTCTCCTTCTCTCTCGCTCTCTCTCTCTGTCAGTCGCTCACTCTCTCTCTCTCACAAACACACAGACGTACATGCCTAAACACAATAATAATATATATTTTTTCTTAGACATTTGTCATAATACAGCCGACGAAATGCATTTGCGGAGCCCTACGGTAGGGCTAGGGGACATAACGGGAATTGTTACGTGAAGATCAGAAAGCTGGATTTTCAAGTGTACGGAAACGCAAACGGCAACGGAAGCGTCAAAACCCTTCAAGTAGTGAAATATAGAGAATGTTTTCATGCGTACTTAAACGCCATTTCCCTACACATGGAAACACTCTTTCTTTTTATTACTTGATGGATTTTTGCCGTTTCCGTTTCCGTATACATGAAAACCCAGCTTACCAAACCCAGTAAAGGTGACAGATGTGGTCATATGAGACGACATGTGGTTTTACGTTTTATTCGTTATTTCAGAATACTGCATGACCCCTGACTGTGTCAACATCGCCAGTACGTTACTGACCTCCATGGACCGTGCCATTGACCCCTGTGACGATTTTTACACCTACGCCTGTGGTGGGTGGATGAAGCAAAATCCGATACCGCCCGGGCACTCCAAATGGGGAACCTTTGATCTGATGTGGCAAAAAAATATGCTGGTTATGAGAAATGCCATAGGTGAGTTGTTTCATTTAATTATGCCCAGCAGAGTAAAATTGAGAGGGGTTAGAATTAGAATGGATTTAAAGTGCCAAAGTCACAATTGCTCTGAGATAGAGAGAGATAGAGAGAGTGAGAGAGTCAGCGAGACAGGGAGAGAGAAAGAAGCAGTGTAGTGTGTTGAGCGCTTCGCCGGCGCTCCATTCTGCTCTGTGGTTGGCAGGTTTCTTCTGTAAAGCGCATAGAGCATTTTAAAAATGGATAATAATAATAATAATACGAATATTTGAATTTTTTATATCAGGTGAATCCTCGTTAGGCAAATTTGCTAAAAATAGCAACTAGGAACAAGTGGGGCAGTTGGAAGAGTTGGTGTCAGTATTGCAACCTTTTATTAAACCAGATGGGGTACCCGGCATTACCCGGGATAAACCTGCGAACCCACAGTTCTATCTCTCTTTTTTTGTCCAGAAAGCTTCCCATTATTCTACAGTCTTACTATAGATTTCATGCGCACCAGAGCACTATGCACTCATTTCTGGTAGGGAAATTGCGCTCGGCCATGAAGGCGTATTAATATCGTTTCCGGTGCGGCGGACTTACTTCAGGGAGCCAAACAGATAATTGTAGTTTACATTTTCACAACTTTTTATTTAAAAATACCTGAAACTTGAATCAAAAGGATTGGGCTGGATTAGTTGACACTTAAGAAAATTAATTTTTAATTTTTGAAACTGTCATTTACGCTTTAGCGTCGAGTAAAATAACGGCCAACATTGCACTGCAATGAATTACTCCCGTATTTTTTTTCATAATAAGATTCGATTGGTTTATACTGAAATGATGTTCGTTTTTTCTCAAAAGTAGTCAAATGGCATTTCTAATTCTAATTCTAACGGCCTCAATTAATTCAGGGGCAAACAAACAAACAAACAAACAAAAAAGCCAAAAAACACATAGGAAGTACCCAAACTTGCTCGGTCACGTGACGTCTCATTTGTTTCCCATTGGCGAATGGATCGAGACAGGATTAACAGAAAATAAAAACAACTAAAAAGGTTTTTGTCTTTTTCATGTCTACACTGAATTACAAGTGACTGCTGAATTGGTTTAGAGTGACCCAGGGATGGGGGGGGGGGGGGTATAGTGATCTGACTGTACCGAAAGTTTTATGCCAGTCGGTCTCAACGTGGGCGACATGGCCCCTCGGGGCAGGGGGCTATTTTGATTTCCAGGGGGGGGGGGTGAAAACGAAGAAAAGGACGACAAGGGGGCGAAAGCAGTGAAATGGGGCGATAAGGGGCGAAAACAGTCATGAATAGGCAAAGATTTTGGGGCATATACAGGACAGCCACTGTCTTGTTCAATTGCTGGCGTTGATATGATGGGTGTTCCATCAGAAAAGACCTATGGTTTAGTACATTTGAGAAAAAAAATGCTTTCTGTTCCATAATGAATAATCAACAGCTTATTGTCATTAGTAAGGCTTCGAAAAAGTTACCATCATAATGTTGTGTGTAGTTTGTCTTCTTGTGAATTGTATAGTTGGATTTGAATAGAGATTTTGGGAGCGGCGAGGGGAGGTGAAACAAAATTTGGAACCGAAGGAGGCGATCGCCTGAGAAAGGTTGAGAGCCACTGTTTGAGACTTTTGTTTTCTGTCTGGGCTAAAAGTTGTAAATTGAGTGTTCTACTTGTACTAAAATTTAGTTTATTTGTGCTCTCAGTTCAGAAATCTAACTAGAGAAGAACCGAAACGGCACACTCACACACAGACACAGTCCATCTGATGGGGACACAAATTATGAAACAAGATAAAATGCTACCTTAACATAAAACAATCGTACCACAAGTTAAACCCAAACACAAGTAAGGTACTGAACAAAACAAAATAAAAAAAAGCTGGGGTAAAAATTAACCTACCAACCAACCAGCCAGCCATACCATCCCATCCATCCCACTCTCACTCACTCACTCATTGACTCACTCACTACTCAGTCACTCGCTCACTCGCTCACTCACTCACTCACTCACTCACTCACTCACTCACTCACTACTCAATCAGTCAGTCACTTACTCACGTTTACACTCACTCACTTACCTACTCACTCACTCGCTCGCTCACTCACTCACTCACTCACTCACTCACTCACTCATTCATTCACTCACTCACTCACTCACTCACTCACTCACTCACACATTCACTCATTCATCCACTCATTCACTCACTCACTCACTCACTCACTCACACATTCACTCATTCATCCACTCACTCACTCACTCTTTCACCCACTCACTCATTCACTCAGTCGATCAATCAGTCAACTATGTTTTGACATCATTGTCCACCAGACAAACCGGATTCAGAGTTCAAGAGTTCTGCAGAGCTGAAAGCTAAGAAATACTACACATCTTGTATGGACGAAGATAAACTAGTTGAGAAAGCTGGAGCTCAACCTCTGTTGAACCTCCTGGCGGATTTAGACTGGGGGATCAACATCAGCGAGTGGGACCACAACTGGACACTAGGGGATAACTGGAATCTCCACAGGATGATCGAGGATGTCCAGTTGTACAATGTGGGAGGTTTCTTCGCTGTCTGGGTATCTGAGGACGATAAGGATTCCAGTACTAACATATTGCAGGTAGGCAGTAAGATAAGATAAGAATCACTTTATTATCCCATGAGGGAAATACTCTTTCATAGAGCGTTTAATAGCACATACATGGTACAGACAGCTTACACATAATTGCATAAGAAAACACTTACCGTAACTCAAATAAACTCAGTAACAGGCACACACGAAGTGACATAGTAAGGAATAGCGAAATGTGGCACACATGAAAGCGTCATGTTGGGCCGAATTGGGGTGGGCAAAAACGATCTTCTGTATACATTCTAGAAGTAACAGTTGGCAGCATAGCATATCTTTTTGGGATGCAAGGCCTGAACATTTGGATAAAGCAGTGGCAAAATTGGTCGAGGCGTTTGGGCCATATCAAAATAAACAAAGTCAAATTTGGTGATCAATTTGTGGACCTGTTCCAGAATCGTGATTGTGGCCATTGTAACGGTGAAAAAAGGTTACTGGGTCCAGCGAGTCAAACATATTCCCAGTCCTAACTCTAACCTGTGCGCTGTCACTGTATAATATAAAACTCAGTTTGGTCCTATGGCCTAACAGCCACTTTTAATCAAATTATTACTGTGAAATGTCAGTTACTTTAGGCGGAGCTGCAGCGTGAATAGTGTACACACATGCACACATACAAACACGCACACGCATGCTTTTCTGTTTCTGTCTTTGTCTGTCTGTCCCGTTCCTTCTCTTTTGTTCTCTCTGTGTGGGTCTCTCTCTCTCTCCCTCTCTCTCTGTCTCTGTCTGTCTGTCTCTTTCTCCCCCAGTCTCTCTCTCTCTTTCTCTCTCTCCCTCTCTCTCTGTCTGTCTGTTTCTCTCTCTGGCTGTCCTTCCCCCTCTCTCTCAGCAACGTGAAGTGCACAAGCCTCAGTTGTAAATAGTGTAAAGAAGAGACACGGTAATGTGCTGTCTGAAGAACGTGGGTTTTATTGCACAGCATTTCTGTTTGTACAGATGCCACTCCACATGGAAGATTATCATCTGGGTGCCTCTTGCCAAGAGAAATTGTTACAGCAGAAAACCAATAAATATTTGTGTGCAGGCAAAAAAGTGCATGTTAACCTTTGAAGAAAGTTTGGAGTTCCACTCTTGCATGGACAGTACTCCCAGACTTCTAGGTGTTAATATTACTTTGAACGTTGTTTTAGTAGACAAAATAATTATCTGCTATGGATAAAAAAAAAACACACACAAAAAAACAAAGAAAAGTCACTGCTCCACGCTAATGGCATAAGTCGTTCTTTGGCACTTTTGAGATATTAAGAAAATCAGTTCTTTTCTTATCATTTGGTGACTTATTCCATTATATTTCTGTTGGGTTATTACATTTCCTATTGGCACATTTCTTTTTCTGTAATAATATTATATGAAAACCGTCACACTCAGGAATGCAATGAACTGTCAGGTGCCATTTGGAATAAGTTTGACATATGCCATTGTCGTAGAGCAGTGACGAAATACAGCTTGATACTGAGCATTTTATGTTAGTTAGGCAGGTGTGTTTCTGTAGAGAAATTTCAACAGTAAGTAATACTTTTCGGCAAGACGTGCACTATGCAATACGTGATATTATTTTGTCAACACATGTTATCCGCGGTATTCGAAGTGAAAGTGGCTTCCCTGCAGGCAACATTTGTATTACTGAGGCGTTCTCAGCCAAATGATATTTTATAGTGAAATAAAATACTGAATTGGGGAATTCAGGTACCTAATTCAAATTCTCAGTGCTCGTCGCTGAGCTGCAAGATAGCAATATGATATATTATCCCTATCACCCCCTATATCACCAACAAAAATTTATAATTCATTATTAAATAAATATTAATATATATTTAAATATTATTATAATACTTTAGAATACAAGTCGTGAGTTGTGAACTGTTGCGACTTGTGAACTGCGCCTAACAGGCTGCGTTACAATTTGCTCTGAGATAGAGAGAGGTAGAGAGAGTGTGAGAGAGAGAGAGAGGGTGAGAGAAAGAAAGAGATAGTGAGAGAGATGCAAATCGAGAGAACAGACTTTCTGTAAAGCACCTAGAGCAAACTCGTTTGGAGTAGGCGCTATATAAATGACCTCCATTATTATTATTATTATTATTATTCCTGATAATTCGGGTAGAAGAAGCTCCCATATAAGACATAGAAATCTTTGTTTGGGAAGGTTCGCTACCCCGGGCATTGGTGCCTGTCTTTGGTTGTTTTTTCTTGTTCTGGTTGTTGTCTTGGTCCTGTATGTTGCCGTCTTAGCCATCCAAATGGTCTGGTCCCCCTTGCTGCCTATGCTTGTTGTTCTGTAGCCCTCAGAAGGGCTTTTAGAGCATGGGTGGTCGGTGCAAGCTTTTTGGTAGGATCTCCTGCTGCACTGTCATTCTGCTCTATTTTGGCCATGGTCTTGCTGCTTCCTTAGCACAATATGGCCGTTATCGTGTCAGCGTACTTTCTCCAAATTCAAACTCAAGCTTTTAGAGCTGGGGTCAAATTAGGTCATTTGATCACATAATAAAAGTAATACATTTTTTAATATGATAACAAACACGTATCTGTCATGCTTCGAAGCCTGACTTAACCAGCCATAATCTCATAATAGTATGGTTCAGTTTTAGCTTACGCAGTATGGAGCAATTTCCCCTAAAGCTAGAGGGTGTCCTGAGAGTAAAGGAATTCAATCTCTTCTTGTGCCCATTTATGATCCATTTATGATATTACAGTTTGAGTTGGAGCAGTTTGATTACTCCAGGCTTGCACAAGAACTGAAAAGGAGGAATTATTAAAATTAAAAGCATGGGAGACAAAAGAAACGACACAAAAAGATTATTGCTAGGAGGAAATTAAAGCTGAGGATATTCAACTCGAACGTGAAGTCAGTCCTGTTGTATGGATGTGAGACTTGGAATGCGTCCCAGGCCTGCATAAAGAGAATCCAAGTTTTCATCAACAGATGTTTGAGGAAGCTACTTAAGATCAGATGGACAGACAAGGTCAGCAATGAAATTGTATGGAAAAGAACAAGACAGAACCCAGTCAGAGAGGAAATTGGTAGGAGGCGATGGAGATGGATCGGCCACACTCTCAGGAGGCCAGGAAACAGCATCACGAAGAAGGTATTGGACTGGAATCCCCAGGGCAAGAGATCAAGAGGAAGGCCGCGCGGAACGTGGAGAAGAGCCAGAGAAAATGATGTGCAACGAAGCGGAAAGACTTGGAATAATGTAAAGAGGCTGGCCCATGATAGAGAGGGATGGAAGGTGTTTGTTGGTGGCCTATACCCTGATCCAGGGTGAGAAAGGCAATGATGATGATAGGAGGAAATTAGAATCGTTGAAGAACTGAAGAAACGACATCAACAGAGTAGTAATAAGAACTATAAAAATGCGCCATCAGCGGCAGCAGTAACAACAACAAGAACAATTGCGTATGAAAGTGATTTTATTTCATTCAGCAGAAACAGGCTTTATTGCTCTGTACCATTAGCAAAACTGCATTAGTGAATGAAATCCTCATGTAAAAAGTAGCAGGCAGACGTAATGTGCGAATATTGAAAGTGTGGCTTGATATCAATGGAGACACACTTTGCGCTAATATTGGGTGAACTGTTAGATTGTGAGTTTTACCTCGGCGCCTTATCAGCTGATCGTATTCTTTAATGTTATCCTGCTGATAGTAGTGCAGTAGAGAACAGAGTGACCAAAGTCTCCAGAAGTAGAATAGTGCACGCTGGACACGTTAGTCTAGAGGCAAGATGCTCGCCTCTCATGTCGAAGATACCGGGTTTGATCTCGGGTCGGTGCAGGCATGTTGGATTTTTTTTTTTATTGGGGGTTGGTTTGGGGGGGGGGTGGTTTATTCCTGTGCCTGATCCTATGGTAGGCAAAATCGAGCACCTAGTCTTCTCGGATAAGGATGAAAAACTCGGAGGGCCCGTGTACACGTTAAAGATACCCTAGCAGTTGGAAGTGGAGAAGAGCAGGCCGAACAATGCCGCTGCCCGGGCATAATTCTGTAAAACTAATGCCCTACCGCAAAAATACACAGAAATAAGAACAAGGAAAATAATAAGAAGAAAAGCGAGGTGTAAATGCCAAGAACGACGAACCTGTTAAATAAAGAGCTAAACACAAGGAGAAAATAAACCTATGTTGTAAAAGTATTAATCATGTTGACTCGTCAGTCGGAGATGCAAATATTTAATAAGTGCCTGCCGTTGGAGAAAATGAAGATAGAAGGTCTTTGTTTTTGTTGTGTGGTAGCTATTCATTCCGTTAAATGATACACACTTCCGTTCAGATATTAATTGATTGACTGATTGATGACAGGAATCAGAATTCTAGCACTCTCCATAAGCATCCCCACGAGTGCTCCTCTCCCTTCTCCAAGATCCATTTGAGGGTTTTCCTCGTGGCCAGCTGGTTCCATATTTGTCGGTTTCGTCCGACCTCGCCGCACAGTCTTCCCTCGCTCCGTTTGTATCCCGTCTCAAACATTCTGGTAGATAGATAGATGCGCATTTACATGGAGTTAATCAAGGCTTTCCATCATTGGCCATGCAAGGCCGTTTTTATTTTTTGTTGTTTTTGTTTTGATTTGTTCTTCTTGCCGGGTGTGCATTTTTCCGTTTCCAGAATTACTCATTTGTTTTCTGCAATTCGATCCCTAATTTTCGCCTCTGCATGTCTCGTTAACCACGGTCGATGTTGGGGTGTTGTGGTTGAGGGGATTTCAAGAGAAAGGGGTGGTTGTAACCGAATACCGACCAGACTAGGGACGAGTGACGAAATATCATAGGGTGTGGAGTCCTGGGTGCCGGAGCTCCTGCATCAACCATGAAAAAGTAAATGAAACATATACTTAATAATAAATTTATAAAAAATGATAATAAATAATAAAAGTAAGAAAACAGTATTTTTGAAGAAGAATTTTCTTTAAAATTTTTCCACCCAGATGAGTACAGTCCTTGTTTTGGGGCATAAATCGAATGTCGGCAAATAAAAAACAACAGCAACCGTCTGCCGTTATACGAATCGAAATTTGTCCTTGCTAACTATTGGTTTATTTCACTCTACGTCACGGAATTTGTGGTGCTCCGACAGAATTTTGAATTTTATGGCGTCTTTCGTCGGAAGTTCCGCAGCTACAAGTTTCCTTCTCCCAAGAGTGTGCATGTTCAGCCGCCGTGTCCAAAACAAAATGCGGCTGGAGGGGGGGGGGGATGTACCGTCCGTGCAAGGTATCGCGGTCAATATCACAGTATTGGTTGGGTGACATAAGCAGGGTTACCAGATTGGATTTTTTAAAGCCAAACTCCAGAAATTTGGCTTTTTAAAGATATGATTGGTGTTAAAACATTCTCTTGGCTTTTTGGCTTTTTCCTGGCTTTTTTTTTTCTTTATATACTAAAATTGGCTGCATGAAAACTGCGTACCATACTTTTCCCACAACATTTGCTTTCTAGGAAATGTTTTGGTCAGTTGCATATTATATACATATGCCAAGATTTCTGCCGCCAATTGTCAACTATTGCTTTCAAAAAATGTTGGGAAGGCTTTCACTGCGTCTCCAGAAAATAATGCTTTGGAAAAAAAAAATCACAACTGACAAGGGGGGGTGGGGGGGGGGCAGTAGTGACGTGGTTCTGGAGCTTTTCATGTGATGTTAATATTAAAAACTATACTTAGCTTTGTTTGGCTTTCGTCTGGTTTTTTTTCTACCATTGTTTAGCTTAAACTTAAAGTTTCAGTGTGGTAACGCTGGATGCAAGTGAAACACAACACTTTATTGCAGGAGTTTGAGAACCACTGTAGCCTGTGACTACTTAATTGGACATCATTGCAAATTTGTGCTACCACCAGCTCTGTCATGGCCCTGTCACAGATCTGTCACAGCTCATTGGCCACTGCTCGTTAAACCTACCCTTTTTATAGGTCTTGCCTTCAGCTTTTCTATTCTTTGGATTGCTTTCGCTGACCTGTTTTTTTTTTTTTTTGTTCATTTCTTTGTTGTTTTTTTCTTGTGTCCATTTTCTTTCGTTTTCTTTGCGTTAAACTTCTCATTGAACTGCCATGCTATATAGCCATTGATGTCCTAAAAGTACAAAGAAAAAAATGGGAGGGGGAGGCGAGCGGGAGGAAGGCACGGCCATTGATATTGTCTTTCTTATAATGATGCATCCTTCTGCTCACCCTTAGAACCCATTGAACTAACTTTGCTGGTGTTAGAGAGGATAAAAAGAGAGTGGAGAGATGGGGGGCGGGAGAAGAAGAGGAGAGGAATGGAGAAAATGAAAAGGAAAAAAAAAGGGTAGAAAAAGAAAAGAGAGAGAGAGAGAAAGAGACACAGAGAGGCACAGAGAAACAGAGAGAGAGAGAAAGAGAGACAGACAGACAGGCAGAGAGAGAGAGAGAGAGAGAGAGAGAGAGAGAGCGAGAGAGAGAAAGAGAGATGGCACCAAAGTGTGGTGCAATAAAAAGATCTATCGTCATCAGCGTTGAAAGACATGTTAACTACAGTAGTGTTAGACTCGGCCTAGACCTGTTGTGTTGCTCATCAACACCTACCGTGAACTCTAGATATAATGGACTTTATACGTTCTACCACTGATAACGTTTTTATTGGCCAGACTGCAGAGCCCAGAGCACTGCAAGGAAGCTAACGATACACCTGCACATCTGTTCCAGAACTGGCCCGGTATCGATCTGAGGCCATCGATTTTTTGTTTAATTCTTCCACCCAGATGAGTATAGTCCTTGTTTTGGAGAAGAATTGGGTGTCGGGCGTTCCTGATTCCGAATAGTATCGAACTGGCCAGACAAATTGCTGTTTGTTAATTTGGATGAAAGAAGGACAGGAGGGAAGTGAATTCGTGGGGCAAGAAAATGGCGACTGCTTGTAATTTTCATGGACGTTATTGTTGTTGTTTGGAACTGTGAAAGGGGGGAGGGGGTGAGGTCAAGAGAGAAAGAGAGAGATAGAGACGAGAGAGAGAGAGAAAGAGAGAGAGAGAGAGAGAGAAAGAAAGAAAGAGCCCGGAATAAACAATCCTGTGCTCTCTCTCTCTCTCTCTCTCTCTCTCTCTCTCCCTCTCCCTCTCTCTCTCTCTCTCCCTCTCCCTCTCTCTCTCTCTCTCTCTCTCTCTCTCTCTCCCCCCCCTCCCCCCCCCCCTCTCTCTCTCTCTCTCTTATAATAAAAGTAGTAATCTGCAGTCTTGCTTCAGAACTCATGCGCACCAGGACACTACGCACCATACTGAACGCTTGATATGGTTACTTTTTATGACATGCATGGTACTATAACAGAATGGAGCCAAGATGGAGGATGAAAATTAGAGATATTGACAGCACGATGAAACAATGAATTTTCTATAACTTCAAGAACCAAACTAAGCAAAATAATAAAAACGTCCGTGCACCCTCCACGGTATTTGAAATGAACATGTAAAATTTGGTTACTGTAGATGGCCTAATAAAAAAGCCTTTTGCGTTCAAAGGTGGAGAAAGTGCGTAATATATAATTAGATAAAGATGAAGAAGGAAAAGTAAAGCCAGCTAAAAATCTGGAAACAGAACAGAAAGATAATGGAGGCTCATTAGGCGTGTGACGTCAGTGCGGTGAGCCAGATTGTGCAATCCGATCTCATATTGGATAAACACAATTTTCTGTTTTGTTTTGTTGGCTTTAGCTTTTCTAAAAACCAGAAAATGCCCGGCAGATTATTTCCAATAGGCGTCGTAGGAGAGAGAGAGAGAGAGAGAGAGAGAGAGAGAGAGAGAGAGAGAGAGAGAGAGAGAGAGAGAGAGAGAGAGAGAGAGAGAGAGAGAGAAATCATGAACGTGCGAAAAAAAGACAGTCACGCAAGAAATGGACGCCGTGACTCCGTGAGCGAAAGGCTGGCAGGTTGTGAGTGTGAGAAGAAAAGCCGGATGCGTGATTTTTTTGGGTACGAGCTTCATTCAGCAAATTCAGGAGCGGGCCAGCAACACACCCCCAAATACAGGTAATCGTCTAAGGGATTTCTCGTCCTATCGAACACTGCCATGGGTGCTGCAATCTCTGGACTGTGCCTGATATGACTCTGAACGTCACCGAAAATCCCTGGGATGTGTCGGAGCTGTCCTGTGTTTGGGGGTGTGTTGCCGCCCCGCTCATGAATTTGCTAAACCTCGTACGGAAAAAAATCACGCAAGCCGGATATGTGACTGGGACTACCAGTTCGAGTGGAGATACAAGCGTTTTCAGGAAGGAACTGCAAGATACGAGAGCTTGGCGTGCGGCTAGGACACGGGGACTCTTTTAGAATGGCAGAAGTAATGAATAGACAGACTGATGGACAGACAGGTGGGCAGACAGACAGACGGAAGGAGAGACACAGACAAACGGACTGTTAGATTGATGGGGGGGGGGGGGGACGAAGGCGGAGGAACGGACGGAGAAACAGCCATAGACAGGCAGACAGATAGACAACAAACAAGCAGTTGGATCGATAATATGGGTACAGAATTAGACAGATCAGAATCAATTTTTCAGCTTATGAGGGAAATTAATTCATGTTACACATATCTTATGTAATGTGACATGGGCATTTTTAAACTCAATAACATACATGGGGTATCATGGTAGGTAACCTTAATAACATATGGCACAGATCTTGTAGCTTTGATGAGGCAAACTGCAGATAGTAAAGACGACATTATCATTTTCTTGAAGAACATTCTTGTTCTCCATACGAAAATCAAGCAAAGGCCAAATGCGACAATCTGCGGTTGCTATGGTGGCCCCGGTCTCCAAGCTTGAACGCAACGAAGACGGGAGGACTATTGGGAAAGACAGAGAAAAAGAACTAGACATATGACTGAAAGGATGGATGGAAGACATTAGTCACCGCTGTTGTACTTCAGTGGTAAATGACGTGGTTGGCAGTATTTGTCAAGAAGATATCGCTGCAGAAGACATCTGAAATACCACAGTCATGGATCAGGTGACAAACATTGTTGTTGTTGAAGTTGTAACTGAGTATTTGGGAGAATTATAGAGAGGAAGAAGTTAAAGCATACGGTGAGCAAACGGCCACAGTGAGGCGCGATAGCCGAGAAAAAAAAAAATAACAACCAAAAACCAAACAACAAAACAAGAAGGGCTAAGTGTACTTGACCACAGCATCCGCTCCGCTATTTGACGGAAAATGGCGTATAAAAAGCAAAACACTCTTTGCTTTTATGGCGGTGATGAGCGGAGCGGAACGGATGCTGTGGACAAGTATACAGAGGCAAAGAGTGTTTTACTTTTTCATACGTCATTTTCCGTGAAATAACGGGGCGGAGCGGATGCTGTGGACGACACCACCAAGGCACGCATTGTGATAACTAGCCGACCCGGGTAAGATGAATTTTGCAAATTCTTTAGTACTGGCATTTGTATTCAGTGCAAAGACTAATAGAATTTACCGTTACACTATGATTCCTTTGCAGAATACACAGATATGAGAGTTGATTTATGGGCCAGCAATGTGTTCAAAAGTGGTGAGTTATGAAATTCCGATCATACTTTTCGATTTTACTCGACGAAAAAGTTTCTCCTCTTGACGGGCTTAAAAATGTCGTCAAATACATAGTCTAGAATATTAATATTGAAGATTGAATTTTGTCTCAGATCGACGTGTCCACGTAACGTAGCGTCAAAAATTAAGGCAGTACACAAAGTTTCATAATTTATGGTTACGCGGTCACAAAGTTGTAGGTGCTTATGTATTCTTGCGGTAGCTCCATGATAACTTAATATTCTAATCACCTTCATGATGATGAGCAGCAGCACCCACAGTAATGGCAGCTACAAGGGAAAAAAATGTGGAAAAAGAAATGGAACAAAAGTTTGATCAGCGACAAAAATTTACTTCCATAATATATAACGTCGACCATAAACTTCCGTGTTTATTGTCAGTATATTCGATATCTTCATCATCAGT
The DNA here is from genome assembly GCA_963931925.1 of Onchidella celtica. NCBI lineage: Eukaryota > Metazoa > Mollusca > Gastropoda > Systellommatophora > Onchidiidae > Onchidella > Onchidella celtica. Next base: position 21,712,430 of record OZ007578.1, read on the forward strand.
ATCCTCCTCCTCCTCCTCATCATCATCATCGTCACCATCATTACCACCACCAGCAGCAGATCATCATCATTACCAGGCCCGCCTCTATCACTACATCATCATCATCATTACCAGCCCCGCCTCCACCGCTACATCATCATCATCATTACCAGCCCCACCACCACCACCACTACATCATCATCATCATTACCAGCCCCACCTCCACCGTTACATCATCATCATTACCAGTCCCACCACCACTACTACATCATCATCATTATCTTTATCGCTATCAGCTATAACTACACCATCTTCAGCAGCTTCCGAACCTCCGAACATTAAAAACAAAAGAACAACAACAACAACCAAAAATGTGGCCAAAAGAAGAATTTATCGGCCCTATTGCTGTGAAATAATTTGCCATCTTCCTTGACCGGCCAACATTTTATGGGAAATTATTCAGAGCTGCCGTGTAATGTGCCCAAATTTCTCGGCCTTTCTTTTCCGTAAGCCGCCTTTACAATTAGAGAGACATGGCGGCATCTCCATTTTTTTCCCCCCATTAACAGAGGAGATAGAAATTCATAACCTAATTCACAGCTTCCATTCATTTGTCATTTCCAATATATTTATTTTGGAATGAAACGGGACGTCCTGTATCGCGGGTGTGAAAAGAAACAGAAATATTTGGCCAGTATAGACTAGAGCATCCCGTGGTGGAGACCACTAAAACTTGGCACTTCTCCCTCTCTCTGTCTCTTTCCCGCTCCCCCCCCCTCCCCCATGTGCGGTTTTCATTATAAATGCTTGGCCTTACCCCCCCCCCCCAACCCCCATGTAGTTTTCATTCATAAAAAATAAACGGTGTTTCTCCCCTCTCCCCCCTCCCTCCCCGCGACCACGCAACTTGCACGGTTTTCATTCAGGCTTTAACTCTTCACCCCCCTCCCCCCTCCTCCTCTCCCCCCCCCCCTCTCCATGCACAAGAGAAGAGTGCGATCATCAGAATGATGAATACCTGTGATAAGACCTTGACATTAGATCTAATTAAAACGTTCAAGCGACATTTTGCATGCAATAGATACACGGCGTTGGTATTCGAATTTTACATAATCCTAAAACTGTTGTTTTTTAAATTTAAGTTTTAATGTGAATCAAAGGAAACTTCTCAATTCATTACAATAATATAAAAGCATAATTAATACTAAGTGCATATCCGTACAACATGTGGTACACACAATTCGATGACGTGGGCTGGGGTAGCTCTACCTGATTGGTCTAAAATGTAAGCGCTTTTCTATGAATGAAGAAGATTCATTCACATTGTGTGTTCTACGTCATCGAATTGTATGCACCACATTTTGTACGAATATGCGCTTCCTAATTAATATGTATGTAGGCTACACTTACCAGAAATCCACCTCCTCCCGCGTACACTTTTCGTAAGCTGGGTTCACACTAGGTTAGCGTAAGTCATCTGGACCATGTCCTATCGAAATTCACACATCAAAAATAATTATGTCGCAAGGGACACGGACGATTACACTGTTATTTCCTACTCTGAAGGCCATTACAGCATCATGCGCATTCATTTTGCCATTGAAACCCAAACAAACATCTTAGAGTTTCGTGAGACACTCCAACTGATTACAAAGCACGCAAGTTTGAAGACGAAATCAAAACCATTCATGTCTTCTCTCAGCCAAAGAAAAAGACTAGACATCCTGACAAATATCAGGGCGAAACGCGTGTAAGGAGAAATTTGCCAGGATCTCTACCTGCAACAAATGACCACACAAAACTTTGATAAAGTCGAGAGGCTGAGACCCAGAGGTCTCAATACACCCACATTCATGACCTTGGTGTGGCCTGGCCCCTGTTACAACCGTGAAGACTAAAAACACTTGACTGACGGGGTTTCTCTTCTCTTGAAGATCTGCTGTAGCTAGCCCTGCAACCTCAAGAGTTGCAGATTTAATGGTTTTTTTGTTGTTTTTTTCACGAGTCGAACTTATGAATTCACGAGAATCGTTCGGGTTGTTTGTTGCCGGTTGCCGGTTGCTCTCAAAAGATCACAAGGTTCATCTCCCCCCCCCCCTCCTCCTTTCTCTCCCCCTGCCTGTGTCTTTCTGTCTGTGTATCTGTCTGTGTCTTTCTCTTTCTGCTCTCTCTTTTTCAGTCTCTCGCCCACTTTCTCTACTGTCTTTGCGTCTGTCTGCCAGTGTGTCTGTTTCTGTCTGTCCGTTCGCCTCTCGCCCACTTTCTCTCTGTCTCTCTGGTGTCTGTGTGTCTGTCTGTCCGTCTTGTGTGTTTCGGTCTCTCGCAGTTCGTCTGTATCTCTCACACTGTCTCTCTGTCTGTCTCTCTCTCTCTCTCCATTTCAAACTGACCAGGCCCCTGTATTATCAGACAAAACCAACAACTGTGTTGCCAATCAAACAGCCACAACAGCGAAAATAACTCGGCGGGAAGCACCGGCTGAAGGAAAGAAAACAGTCAGTCTGAATTTCCCCCCATTATAAATCCTGATACATGTAAATATTTGCCTACAATTTTGCACGAGATATTTTTGGCGACCGGAACATTCAATCCCACACCTATTAGCCACCCACGCGCTTCTTGGCAAGTCCCAAGTTTCCATTTATGAACATGGAACTTTGTGCAACTCTGCCGCACTTCACAAACATTTTTTGAAACATGATTTATTCATTTTCGCAAATTCCATAAAGAGGGTCCATAGTGACCAAAAGGTTGTGGAAAGTTGCTTTTATTTTCATTCTCATTCTGACGTTTACTTGCTGCTTGCAACTTCCGTGGGGCTGTGCGGAATGGCCAGATTTTAACTTAATTTCTATTACAGTTGAGTCGGTTAAAATGCTAATGATTTGGATAAGTTTTCATTCCTTTAGCCCATTTTTTTTGCATGTCAGCGGAAACCAATACTTTCTTCAGCATGGCATCTGACAGTTATTAAAACAATCAATACTTGAAGGATATGGTAGGAACTGGCTACTTCGGGTAACATAAAAATGTAAATTAAAATTTTAAAAATCTTTCTTTTTGTTGTAGAGAGACCAAAAGAAAAAAAATGCTTTCATTCACTCGGTGCCCCGAAGATGGCACTACAGCTGACAACACTACGGACGTTTTTGAGCTTTAGATGGAAATTAAATTTAGGAGAAGTGTGGGCAGGGAAGACATGGCCGATGCCCCCAGCATCCCTGTGGAACAGCACCATGTTTCAAAATGCCACGCAAAGGGTTCCCATGAGATGGCATGTAAAACTGAAATAATTGTGTTTTTGTTGCTTTTGTCATAAATGTCTGTCTGCCTGCATGTCTGTCTGTCTGTCTGTCTGTCCATCTGTCTGTCTATGTGTCTGCCCGTCGGCCTGTCTGTCTGACTGTCCATCTATCTGTCTGTCTATACGTACGTTTCTCTGTAAAAGCATCTGGTGTTAATGGAGCTGAAATTTGTCACCGGTAAACTTTCTTTCTTTCTTGACCAGAATAATTTTTTCTTTCTTTCTTTCTTTCTTGATCAAAATAATTCTTTCTTCCTTTCTTATCATCTGATAATGATGGAGGCTGACAATGGCACTTTATCATACAAAAGTCTATCATGTTTTTGGAAAGCTAAAGCACCAACAACAAAAAGGATAAATTGGCTAATCAGCATTTTCGGAGCCTGTAAAAAAGAACCTGATAGTTTTTCAGACCCTACATAGCCGAGGCATGAACCTGGCCTGCTGATTTGTCTCATTCATAAACGAGAAAACAGCAGTTCCCAAGCCGCCCGTCGCAAACCCATTTCCTTCGTTCTGGAGACGAATTATAAACATTATACAACAATTTTTTAATACCGGGAGGGCAAATGACACAGAAATCGAAGTCTCGAGAACAGCGACATCACCAGTGGCCGTATGCGTAACTGGTTACACGGTGGTGTAGACCTTACGTTTCAGTGCAAAACGCTACCCTGTATGCATGAACTTTGTGCTGGCCAACTCCCACGTGTAAAGGGTTCGTAACTTTACACTTTCTCCCGGGACGACTAAATCAGCTACGCAATGCGTAACAGGCTTGGGAAAGAGGTGTCGGCTAGAAAGAAAGGAAGTAACTAATATTTTATTTCAATCCACGACTTCACGGGCCAAGGAAAAAAATGGATTTCTACTCACCCTCGATGTGTCAGTTTAGTTTTGATGGACGTTGTTTTCTTGTGGCATTGATTGGCTGATGCCAATTCTGTGCATGTGCAATGTCAGTATTTGTTACAGCGGTAAGCAGCAATTGACGCGTAGGTTGAGGTAGGTGTAACTTCAGTTCATGCATTGGGACTAAATGTGAGTTTACAAGAAGGTGGCGGTAGGCACTGCTAAGCCTGCATAATGGTGCAAAACTGGCGGATTTACACCAAGTTCATGCACACCACCATAGGCCGCGAGCCATTTTGCTCTTGTGACTTTCAACTTTACAAGGCAGGAAATTTTGGGATTTCAGGAGGGAAATACTTGGGCCGTTAAATAAATTAAATACACTGCATGGTATTCTGACAGTTGCAATATGGGGGGAAAAGTTTTTTTTGTTAAAAAGCTCCGAATCTTCTGTTACAAACAACCTTTAAAAAACAACGACAACAGCAACAGCAACAGCAACAACAACAAAACAAAACCCAGAAAATCTTTGAGGTAATAGAAGAGTTTGCAAAAAAGTTAAAATTTGCGCCTCCCCCCCCCCCCCTCCCCTCAATGTTTCAGAGCTCCTAATTCCTCGTTACAAGCAACCTTATCTCCCCCCTCTCTCTTTGTCTCTCTGTCTCCTCCCCCTCCCCCCTCTTTGTCTTTCTGTGTGTCTGCTCTTTCTTTGTCTATCTCTGCCTCTGTCGTCCTCTCTCTCTCTCTCTCTTCTCTGTGTGTCTGCTCTATCTTTGTCTGTCTCTGCCTCTGTCGTCCTCTCTCTCTCTCTGTCTCTCTGCGTGTCTTATTTTAAATGATGAGCCTTTAATTTTCCTGTTTGCTGATTTGTGCAAAGAGCCAACTAAATCACCGTTCTCTGATACCACTGACTCACGTTGCTCTATCAGTGTAGGCGGGTCTGTGGAATGGAACCGGAAGCGTTGTTGGGAAAATCAAGCCATGAGTATGATTGTAGCGGAAATAGGTTTTTAGAAGGTTGAAACCCTTTGAAGATGGAGGTATTTTTAATGTTTACCTATCTAGAAAGACGGGGTTTTACAGGACCAAAAAAACATCGGCCAGTGATACGTACAGATGCTCAGATTTTATGAAACAAGCCTTCTCATTGGATAATAGACCATGGCACGACTAATTAGAACTGCTTTCTCAGCCGTTCGTCTATTTCACTATAATATTGACCCCGGCATCTTTTTCACTGTGGAATAAGTTGGCCGATCATCGGCCTTCTCGTCTTCTAAAGGATAAATGTTTTATACACAGCGTACTATGTGTAGCAGAACACTTGAATATTAAAACCTCAGCGAAAGCGTATCAATAAAGTATCATGTGTGGTGAGGCAGGGAAAACAGGTACAGGGTTTTTGGTTTCAATCTTTGAATTTGTTTCGTTTATCGCCAGAGCAATCAGGACAGAATAATTCCATAATCACATCATGACCGGAAGAAGGTCGGAGGAAATGTTTATATTTTTGGATTACCTGGCATAGAGCCAGTACAGAGATCGATAACCATTCTAGGGGTGGCATTTGGGAAACAATGGCAACTTGAGCTGGGTTGGACTGTGGTGAGGTGGAGGGTTGGAAAGGAAGAGAGAGAATCTGCTAGATTGTTTTTAAAAGGGGTGGAGGGGGCGGGGGGTGTGGATGTGGATACCTCGGTTGTTGTTATTTTTCTTATTCCAGATTGTTACATTCAGCGGAGTCCCTGTTGCTGTATTCCTTTCAACCGGGTTGGCCCATCAGTGTTTGCTAATGCTGTGGGATGGAGCCTGAATTGTTGTGTGGAGATATAATTATAAACCCATGAGACGTGGATGTGGGGGTGGGGGATGGGGGTGGTAGTGAAAATAGATTTTAAAAGGTAATTTAAGAAAAACTATACTAGACCTGGCGACCTTAGTTCTGAGAAATTCGAAATTAAGCGTTTGCGAATTGCAGCTTTAGTATTATGATAAGGAGTTAGAATAAATCGGAACTGTGAAAGAGCTTGATAAGTGCCACATCGCATTTTAAACAAATGTCAATGTGTGCATATGTTACACCCCTTCTACTTACTAAAAGATCTCCAGTTTTTCAGAAAATGGAGATAGAACAAACAAAAATTAAGGTCGCGACATGTTAGATGTGTGACAAGATGTCAGATGGGGGGAGAGCAGGTCGTTTCATAGTGGGAATGCAGGGCTTCAGTGTGACAGTGTTGTATTTGTTGATCAGGAGAGGAACTTAGTAATTAGAGCTCTTGACAGAGGTGCGATTGCTACTAGGTTCTAATCTGGCTTGTGATGGGGTGCAACTCAATGATTTTTCCCTTGCGTTTTAAGGCATGCGCGCGTCAGTAGCCTCACATGGGGTCCAGGCTTCGACTCTTATAATTATGGGGGAGAGAGAGAGGAGAGAGAGTGAGAGGAGAGAGAATGAAAGAGAGTGAGGGAGAAAGTGAAAGAGAAGGCGAGAGAGAGTGGGAGAGAGAGAGAGTGTGTAAGAGAGAATGAGAGAGTGAGAGCGAAAGAGATAGGAGAAAGAGAGAGAGAGTGTGAGTGAGAGAGAGAGAGAGAGAGAGAGAGAAAGAGAGAGAGAGAGAGAGAGAGAGAATATCTGTTGATTACACCGTCACGATAACTGTTACTATACCCTCTTTCCTATTTCAACTTGCCCGTGTATAATACATATATTTATGGGCACTTCGTGTGTGTTTTCCATCCGTCAGTTATGGCGTTATGGCCTTACATCAAAGCCTTTGATAACGCATGTCTGCATGAATTCATTACTTTTATAGGTAATATGGTTAATTGGTCGGTCGAATCTCCCATGCCTTTGGTGCAGGCAGTTGTCAGATTTGTCAGCAAAGAGAGCATGGTTTTTTTCCAAGGAACCGACTTTCCATTATGCAGTACGTGTGCAGCCTCTATCTATCTATCTATTAGTCTGTCTGTCTGTCTGTCTGTCTGTCTGACTGTCTGTCCGTCCGCCCGTCCGCCCACCCCCCCCCCCCCCCGCCCGCCATCTATTTATCTGTCTATCTATCTGTCTTTCTGTCTGATTTTTTTTTTTTTTACAAATTCTTGATAGTTAGTGGACGAGTTGTTTTGACAATGACTGAAATGTCTCCCGATGTCAGGAACAAGAGATTATCTACTGTATGCTGCCATTGTCCATAGTTTACGCTAGTGGGGACTAACTAGACCTGGACCATTATTAATTTGCATATTTTAGTGAAGTAGTGTTTCTGACCGGGATACCTTGAAAAGCAACAACTGTGATTGAAATTGAGCACTGGAGACATAGCTATCAGTTTGGGAATCTCTGCGGCCACCCCCAACCCCCACCCAGGCCACACTGTGGCAATCGCTAAAAGGATTATTGATCTCAAGCCATCGCAGGTTCTTGTTTTTTGTGCCACTAGATGAAGTTCCCGGCATTATCCGGGATAAACCTGTCCACCCACCGGTCTATCTCTTTCTCTTTTTTGGTCTAGCAGGCTTCCCATAATTATTCTACAGTCTTACCAGAGAGTATATAGATCTATACTCTCTGGTCTTACTACAGATTTCATACGCACCAGAGCACTACGCACTCATTTCTGGTAGGGAAATTGTGCGCACCGAATTGAACGCGTATTGATACATCGTTTCTGGTGCGGTGGGCTTATCACAGGGAGCCAAAACAAAGATCATTGTATTTTACATATTTACATCTTTTTGTTTGAACACACTTGAAACTTGAATCAACACAAACGGTCGATACAAAAGCGATTGGACTGAATTAGTTGACAGTTAAGAAAATTAACTGTATCATTGTTGAATCTGTCATTTAGGCTGTAGCGTCGAGCAAAAAAAGAGTCAAAATTGCACCACAATGAATTACTCCCGCCACTATTTTTTTTTATAATAAGATTTTGTTTTATCTCTTTTAAACTTTTTTATTTTGTTCTCTGTCACCATTTCTGGGAGGTTCTGCTGGTGTCATATATTTTAACGCGCCCCCTTTTTTGTCGTCATTTACGACTCACTTACCCACTCACCCCCTCACTCACTCACTCACTCACTCACTCACTCACTCACTCACTCATGACCCACCCACCCACACACTCATCACCCACCCACCCACTCACTCTCTCTCACTGACTGACTGACTGACTGACTGACTGACTGACTTACCATCTTACTTAAATTATTTTTTATCACTGCCAAAACATGACCGTGTTGAGACAATCAAATGGCCCCTCATTGGGGCAGTTCTGATGATTTATTTACGTTAGTGCCCCAGCATTGGGCGAACAGGCAACCCCTGTTGGCATACAGAATGGCAGACAGATTGATAGGAAGGCAAGAATATTGATAAACAATGAAAAAAAGCCGTGTGTTACCAGATAACGAGGCAGAGCAACAGACAGGTGAAATATTCAGCTGATAGCTCACTGTTGTTGGAAGCCATTTTGTTAGTATAAATGTTTTCCCCACTATCTGCTCATCTGCATGTCTAGGTCTGATCTTATCCCCCACCCCATGTCTTTCTCATTCCCAAGTGATTGTACTGTAGATAATGTTCGTGAATTATTATGTTGTCGTTATGACCATCTGTCTTTTGTACACTTCCACCATTCTCATCCCACGCACGCGTAATAGTCAGACAACACACACACAGACACTGGTACATACGCACGGGTACACAGCGTACTATCATGCAATTAAGGTCTTCTCAGACAAGCCGGACGTCGTGCCATGGGAGTTAACGCGTGGGTAAAGAACGCACGGACTATTGATAGGAGATAGAAGGGTAGCAAATTAGATCTATTCAACAGTAAACAGTAGCTCTAAAGCAATATAGAGGTTACTGAAATTGCACAAAAAGATGACGTCATTTCAAAACAACACACAACAGTATGGGAGTGGGACCAGTATTCTGCCTTGTATTCTTGTAAACACAGCCAGCTTGACAATTCTGGCGTGCGGTGTGAAGTGCATTATGTGGTTTACATGCACCATGAAGGGCGAGTTCATGCCCCTTCTCGTCTCACAGGTCGTATTGCAATGTTTGTACACGTAATCCGCGCCTGTGTTCCCGCGGCATGGAGTCCCTCTTGGACAGGACCCTTAGGAACATCTGACCACACTGACAGATGCAAACCGCAACATACACTGTATTCACCAATGTATCATTGTTTGCTTCTCACCATCATTGTTTTTTCTTAATGATAATGAGCGATCATGAATGTGGTCCACACCCCTCATGGCAGAATGAACGAAATGTCAAGCCCTGTCAATCAGTCTAAAGTACAGGTCGTGGTCTGTGTGCATGTACGTAATTTTTGTGTCTCCCTTCCTGTGTCTATTTGTCTACTGTGTGGCATGGAATGCGTTTATTGCTTGGTTATTGCCCAAAGGTGATATTAAGTTTTCAGATATTTTGTACACGCAAATGACAATGGAGCATAAACTAGTGGGCGTCCACTGCTAGGCGGTTCTGCAAATCCATTTTTTCTCCCATTGTCATTTTGTAGTTGTCATTCTGTGACCTCACGTCAATCGGTGTCCATTGTGTAGACACAGTCGTATTAGTGTTATTTCCCGGGAAAGGAAAATGAACTGAGAGGGCGCTCAAAATGCCAGTGTCTGTGTCAACTATTTCAGGCATCATGACATTATGCACAAATCTTAATAAACATTTTGGGTGGGGTATTAGAGCTTCACACCTTTTTTTTTATGTGCAGAACGATAATTTTGATACACGATTTACCAGTGTGGATTACTGTCATTTACAAAACGAATCTCCAATGATTGCGATAAATTAAGGAGGCACAACTTAATATTATTCTAAACACTACGAGAAACCTAATAATATAGCCACGTAGTATATTTAATAGACATACGAATTCTTTTTTTCAGGACAGGGGAATCACCGAGTTGTACAAGAAGTCACACCGGAGCTTCAGATTCTGGAGCACCAGACAGAATGATTGAATGCGAATAGGAACACTGGCTATGATATTGAAGACGCACAAGGAGAGAGACTGCGGAGTTTATTGGGTTAGGGGGCGTGACCAACTAATCAAACATACACTGTACATACACCCTGGCGTGAACATAAAAGATTTATTCCCCTTGTCCATGGAGCTATTAATAACATTATTAGTACCCCCATGCCCTTGTCAGAGATCCAACACACTAAAATGTTGTTTACTATGCAGTTCGGTGTTGCTGTGAGAATCTTGTGAAAATATTTGACCAGTGCTTGAAGTGTATCTGATGGTCCTGGGGCACCGTCGGAATATTTTGTTTCTGCTGCACGGAGATTTAATCGTCAGTTCAATGCAAGAAGTGATTCTATCCGTGGTCAGAAAGAAGGAGATAATCACTTCTTGCACTGAGGCAGCGAAATTATCTGGCTTTTCTAAACATTGTTTTGCCGTTGTGGTATCTTTTTGCATGGCCGTCATTAATTGCATCATTAGCGTATTTGGTCTCTGTATGTTGGTCGTAATGACAGACAGTTTTTGTCGTATTTCGGTACCACGCTGCTCTACCATTAGTTTAATGACCATTTGTGCCACTGTTTGCTAGTCCATCAAGCCTTGGTGTCGATCCGTTTACGTATCCGCCTGTATTTCCTATGTCTGTAGGTCTCTACGTCTGTATCCTGATTTGTGGCGATTTTTTGTTTCGGCAGTTTTTGTGTATTGTCTTCTCCTTCTTCAGTTTCATCAACACATTGGACATTCATGGTGTCGGTATCACATTCTGGCACCCCCACCCAACCCTTCCACAGTTGTTTTATCTGACAACACTCGACCTTTTTCGTCGCAAAGTGTGTAGAATGTCACGATATGGATCCGATGTGAGTTAGTAGGCTTTGCGTGACTAGAGTCTGACATAACTAATGTTGCTCGTATGTCCTCTTTCTTTCTTTCTTTCAAACGGTTTTGTAGATGAGACCAAGCACTCCGACCAAGTCCGCGTGATCAGTTTGTGTTTCGTGTGCTTATCTTAGGTGAGAGGAAGGGGATGGGGAGGAAGAGGAGGAAGAATGTCTGTTTGGCTGTCTGTCCCTATTCACTGGATACAATGACATAAGTTTCCGGTGTCTCTCTGACCACCATGTCTGACACCAAAGTCTCTTACAATGTCCGTTGGTTTGCGTATCAGACTCTGACCGTTAGGCCAGGTAAGCACGAGAGATTGTTTAGTTGCCCATCCAAGAAACTATTTAGTCACCGGAATCGAACAAACGGTCTTATGTTCAAAACCTACACAGGTGATCTTTTAATCTGCAAAGTGAAAAGTAGTTTTTAATTTCACCTTTCACCTTTCACCGAGGCATTGTTCATCCGCTGCAGGATGTAGCGCCCTCCGAGAATGATTTCCATTCCTTTCTGTCTGATGTTTTCCTCATCCATGATGTTCCTTTTGTCTGTTTTATCATTTATGTCGACTTGCCATCTTCTTCCTGGTCGACCTCTTGTTCCTCTTCCTGGTCGACCTCTTGTTCCTCTTCCTGGTCGACCTCTTGTTCCTCTTCCTGGTCGACCTCTTGTTCCTCTTCCTGTCCTTGGTTGCCATTCAGTGCAGGGTTTTGTCCACCGGTAGATTTTACCTAAATAAAATAGTTTCTCGGACTGGGTAACTATAAAATCACTCGTGTGCGCCTGGACTTAATCTCGTAACGCAGTGTTTCTAAAGAGTGGAGCGTTGGTCATCTGAATGAGGCGTAGTTTTTTTTTTGTTTTTAAAAAAAAAATAGAAATCTTAATTTCATCGTGTATTATAACTTAACTGTCTAGATAAACTGTTCTGCAGCCAGTGTCATGGGCGAGGCCACCATTGAAGTAAGAAACAAATGAATAATATTTGAGATAAAGTTTTGATTAAAACTTCTGTTAAGTGTATACAAATTTAAAATGCTTCTGTAGTGTGTATAATATCTTCTTGAATCTTGAATCCATCCGGTGCCATCAGACATCACATAGGGCCCCAATCGAAGAAATATATTACAAAAACCACAGAAAAACCTTGGGGTCACAGCTTTTTTTCCTTGAAGAAGGCTTTTGCTGAAATATTGGCATTCTGTGTCTTCCCCTTTTCCTTTGCGTTTCATTGTATCGTTTGGGTATTATTTCTTACGCGAGGCTTTGCTATTATTATACAACTTTTTTTTTTTTTTTGCCAGTTTTTGACTTTGCTTGAATTTCCCATTTCTTTCTGTAGTTGTTTTTTTTGTTTTTTTTCTCTTTATTTTTCCTTGAAGAAGGCTTTTGCCGACATATTGCTTGTCACGCGATTCTTTGCTACATACAACTTTTTCTTTTTGCCAGTTTTTGACATAGGGCCCTAAGCATCCTCCGCCAGCCATCTTGATCCTATGCTGCCGTGGGTATCATTTCCTTGGATTCCAGTCCAATAGATCTTGCCTCACAGTAACATTCTTTCACTGTCTCTTTCGGTTGGCCCCTTTTCCTTTCGCCAGTGACCTCCCAAGTGAGTGCCTGCTTCAGTATCCTGTTGTCTTGGCGTCTGCATTGATCATGTCCAACACAGGCCCACCGGTTTCTTACATAATCTTTGTGATTGATGTTTGGCCAGATGGTTCCCTCACCTCTTTTAGTGTCCTAAACTCGTTCCATTTAATTGATAAAATCTTCCTTAAGGCGTGTGTTTTTAAATATACTGTATACTAATTTTGTTCCATCACGGTCGGGCGCACCTTTTTTGTTGTTGTTGTTGAAAATTGAAGTGGGTGGTGGCACAAACAAGATTTAAGAAATGCAGATGTAACCTGTTGCCGAGCACCTGTCGACGCTGCAAACCGAATATCATAGTTTTTAGATATTTCTAATCCTGTTAACTCTTGGTCTTGTGTTTATGTCTTTATTTTAGGAAGTTGGTTGCTCTTGAGGAGGTTCACTTTTCTTGTTCTTGTTTCTGTGGGCTTTTGTGGTAGGGATGAGTTGTTTTTTTTTGTAGAATTTTACCCGGGCGGTGGCCTTGTTCGGGCCTGCTGTTCTCGACTTTCAATTGCCAAGGTATCTTTAACGTGCGCAAGGGCCCTCCAAGTTTTTTGTCCTTATACGAGAAGATTAGGAGCTTGATCCTATCTATCATAGGATCAGGGACAGGAATCTCCCCCCCCCCACCTCCCCCTCCCACCACCAAAATCCAACATGCCTACACGGACCGGGGATCGACCCGGTACCTCCGGCATGAGAGGCGAACGCCTTGCCTCTAGACCACAGTGTCCTGTAATTCTTGGTCTTTGTATCAAAGAAACTGGGGATGGCCGGGGAGAAAACCTGACATAAGTGTATCACTGTATCATCCTTACCGACCTTTAGTAATTAGGCCATGGCGGTCTTAATGATATTGACTTTTACTTAAACGCCCCACTAGGAGTTTCCTTGGGGACCTAGCTGGCTATACTTAGCAACACGCTAGTTTTTCATCCGGAGCTGCTAGATTCTGGTATCCCCCAAAGATGACGTCTAGCCTCCGGGAAATTGGGCTAGAGTTGGGGGTGGGGAGAGGGGGGGGGGGAAATAATGAGAGTGAAATATTTACAGCAGCGGTTCTCAGACCTTTTCAGGGAATCGTCCCTTTAGGCTTAAATTATTCTGACATCGCCCCCTTCTTCCCCTCCCCTCCCAAATCCCTACAAAAACCCAACATTCAGGAAGACAAGACCAGACACAAATTATGATGTTTTCTAAAACCTCATAAATGAAAATGATTATTCATTATAGAACAGAAAACATTCTTCATCAAATGCACACACACACAAAGAGACTTTTTCTTCTCACCAACCCGATTTGTGCATGCTGTTTAACACGTAAATGGATGCCTTGTATTTGCCCCCCAAATCGCCTCCCATTCATGTTTTTGGCCCCCCCCCCTCGTTCGCCCTCCCTCATCGTTTTCGCCCCCTGTCGCCAATTTCTTCGTTTCTACCCCCCCCCCCCCCCCCGTGATAATCAAAGTCGCCTGCGTTGAGTACCATTAATATGCGGTATCATAAATGAACAACAGACATATTGTTTGGCTCGTTTTCAGTTCTCCCTATGTTGGGAGAGAGAGTAATTAATCATTAGGATATCTGGTCTGTTTATCTGTCATGTGTTTACTGTCACTGTCGTTATGTTGACCCGTCTTTCTGCTTGTCTGATATAATTATGTCTTTGTCAGAATAGATTTTTCTGTCTATCAACGGAGACCTTGTTTGCCTGCGGTCACCCTGTCTTGGCGGTTTTCATTATATTATATAGATCCACAGGACTGTTTGTCAACTATTTTACTTTTCTTTTCGTGCCAACTGCCATTGTTTAAGATATCAGTAACCTTGCTGCAGTGTCAGTAAGTCTTCGGCCTTTGATTCACTCACTCACTCACTCACTCACTCACTCACTCACTCACTCACTCACTCACTCACTCACTCACTCACTCACTCACTCACTCACTCACTCACTCACTCACTCACTCACTCACTCACTCACTCACTCACTCACTCACTCACCCACCCACTCACCCACCCACTCACTCACTCACTCACTCACTCACTCACTCACTCACTCACTCACCCACTCACTCACCCACCCACCCACCCACTCACTCACTCACTCACTCCCTCGCTCACTCGCTCCCTCGCTCACTCGCTCACTCACTCGCTCGCTCACTCACTCACTCACTCACTCACTCACTCACCCACCCACCCACCCACTCGCTCGCTCACTCACTCACTCACTCACGGAATATCCGCGGATGACCCTGGGCGCTTTTGGTTGGGGTCTCTTTCTGTCCTGTAATTCTACATGTACTGGTTAATCTTCTTGCTTGTTTCTAGCACAGTATGGCCGTCGTCGTGTCGACGTACTTTCTCTGAACTCAAACTCAAACTCACATTGATGCACATATCCTGCGCTACATGAAATCACCGTACGCATCAAAACAAGTCGAGAAATGCGAGTTTATGAGTAAACGGTCATAGTCTGGTCAAATTGCTTGTTATTATAATTATAACCATAAAACATCAAATAAAAATAAGGATCGAGTACCTAGTCTTCTCGGATGAGGACGAGAAAATTCGGAGGGCCCGTGTGCACGTTGCGCAAGTTAAAGATACCTTGGCAGTTGGAAATCGAAAAGAGCAGGCCGAACAGGCCGCTGCCCGGGCAAAATCAAATAAAATGCATCCCTACCACTCCCCCCCCCCCCTCCTATCTCCTCCCCAAAATACTTTGTACAGACTAAATATTGTTTACTGACAATACAGCGGCATTGTCATCCGAATCAAAGTTATTCCACGGAATAGTAAACCCTGAACTATTTTCTTGTTTTCTTTTTCAGTTAGGAATGAGGGGCAGCGGCGTAAGTTTCAGAGCCCCCACGAAAGAATTAGAAAAGATCATAGGCAGTCGAGAAAGTCCGACTACACTGCTGACAGAGCAAATTTTGAATTAGAGTCTCTGTGGGTAGGACTGTGTCAGGCTTGGTGACAATGCAGTAGAAATGAGACATTGTATGGGGTGGCAAAGCTGCTAGGTTGATGGAAAAGCCGAGGTACGGGATTTCATTTCCGATGGTTCCATTTGTTTCCGCTGGGGAAGTGAGGGAGGTGGTGGTCAGACGAATAGATGGGTATATAGACAGATGGATGGATGGATGGACGCATGGGCGGGCAGATTGGCAGACAAACAAACAGACAGACAGACATGCAGATGGACGGGCGGACTGACGGTGGGTAGATAGATAGACAGAAAGACGGACAGACAAACAGACAGACAGATGGATAGACAAACGTACAGTTAGAAGGATGGGGGTGGAATTTACTGAAAAGAGTGACACAGACAACAGTCACACAAATTGAGATTGAGACACACACACCAGGTCAGCAAACCATACGAAAGACTATCATTGCCCGGACCCTCAGACCATGCATCAACCAATACCAATGAGAATAAGTGAGACACCAGAGGACTCGACGGTCAACACACAAAATTGCCATCATGAATTTTCTTCCCACGGGATGAGAGAGAGAGGGGAGAGAGAGAGAGAGAGAGAGAGAGAGAGAGAGAGAGAGAGAGAGAGAGAGAGAGAGAGAGAGAGAGAGAGAGAGAGAGAGAGAGAGAGAGAGAGAGAGAGAGAGAGAGAGAGAGAGAGAGAGAGAGAGAGAGAGAGAGAGAGAGGAGAGAGAGTTTAGTGCCAGACCATTCATTCTCATTATTTACGGAATAGATTGTCTTTTCCGTCACTACAAGAATTCCTCGACTGCACGGGAATCGGGCCAAACGGAATAACGGCATTCCTCAGTTAGGAACGCTCTCCTGCCACGCCTGGATCCTTCACTAAACGGGAATTAGATATCTTGTTAAGAACGGGGGGAAAATGGGATGTCTATGCGCATCCTATATTACAATTTACATGCATGCGCCATTGGTCCAGCCAATGTCGTTATTTATTTATTTATTTATTTATTTATTTTTTTATTTATACCTCTGTTTCTGTATTGATTAAATATGTCGCCACGCTTATGAACATGTAGTGATTGCATTCGGTAGGTTGGCTATGTATGAAGGCGTAACTGGGGCTACTTGCGACTTGCGAACAGAATCGACTACCGGACTTCCGCAGTAGCGGAACTCCTTCGTAATTGGAGGACCTTCAGTATATCCATTCTTACTCCATATCTGATCTGTGGATTCCAAGCGGGATTCAGATCTGGAACCAAACCACTCCCAATCATGTCAAAAGCTCTTATCACTCGATCACATCGACGGCAGGTTGGTTGATGGCCGCTCGTGGTGAAGCATTTTGCTTTGTTGTTAATGTTTCTCATCTGTATGCTTGTATGGTTGGGGAGTACAATCTGGACAAAGATTTCCTCCTGCCATAATATAATGGTATACATGTATATTATACCCTTCTTGTTAATGGAATAATCTGTTATGTTCTTTTGGTGATAAGAAAATTCACTCTATCATATCAGTGTCTCATTCATGAACGTCAAAGTCAGAACTTTGGCTTCCAGGCACCATCTACAGCCAAACTTACTTCTCCAAACACTGCTCAAGTCAACGGTGTTTCTGTCTAGTGTCAGCTCTACACTGTCTGCCTTAGCCCGTGGACACAATGAAAGCCTTTTACTGAGATTGGAACACGCATAATTAGATTATCCGATTTCGGAGCTTGTTCACACTTCAAGCAACGCCCGAACCTTCTTCTTCTTCTTCCTCTTTTAAATTTGTTTTGGATTACTCCAAAGAAAAGTTTTGGCAAGTTCATGAGCTGGTGGGAGGAAGGAGAGAGAAAAGAAGGAAAGAACGAAAGAATGCATCAAGTAAAACCGGTGAAACTGAATTATATAATGCATCATAATAGTGCCAGGTGCGCCCAGAGCGGTCATCCATGGGACCGTTGATCCATGTTGAAAACAGTTTGCAACACATCTTAACTTTTGTGTTACGGATAGTATATATGGCCTTTAGCGTCTTTACAGACGGTCTTAGCAGCTAGAATATTCACTTTCACTTTGGCTGACAGCTTCTCTCGTGGCTTATTCTACCAATGTTTGACCCGAGAGTGCGATGGCAGTGATTGCAGGTCAGTCTTTTGGGTTCACTTTGGCGAGTGTTTTCATTCCGCCTCTGTCGTTTTGTCAGGTATGTTTCTTTTGCCTTGAAGTCTATTGCGAGCGTGCCACTGCGCAATTTTTGTCTCCATCTGCTTCGATCACTTGCAAGGTTCTCCCATTCATTGGGGTCGATGTTGAATGCTTTCATCGTGACCTTGCAAGTGTCTTTGAATCGCAGATGTGGCCTACCTCTGGGTCGGTTGCCAGTAGCAAGTTCCCCGTAGAGAATTTGTCTGGGGATGCGATCATTTTCCATACGGTGGAGATGTCCAAGCCACCGCAGTCTTTTTTTGCCTAGGAGAGCCTGAGTTGATGGAATGTTGGCTCGGCTCAGAACTTCGATATTTGAGATCCTGTCTTGCCACTTGATCTTGAGAATTTTGCGTAGGCAGCGCAGGTGGAAGGAGTTGAGGGATCTTTCATGTTTGGAGTAGGTGGTCCATGTCTCTGAGCCATACAGCAGGGTGCTTAGGACGCAAGTTTGGTACACGAGTACCTTTGTTTTGATGGTCAGCTTGCTATTGTTCCACACCCTTTTTGAGAGTTTGCCAAAAGCTGTGGCCGCCTTTCCTATTCTGGCATTTATTTCAGTTGTTATGTCTGTGCTACCACTGATGGTTGAGCCTAGGTAGCAGAATTTTCCCACTTGCTCCAGAGGAGAGCCATTCAGCATGATTGGGTTGGAGTTTCTCAAGCCTTGTGTCAAAACTACAGTTTTTGAGACACTGATCTTTAGCATGAATTTGTCACAGGCTTTGGCAAGGCTATTGATGAGAGCCTGGAGCGTGGTTTCATCGTGGGCCACGATTGCAGCATCATCTGCGAAGAGGAGCTCTTGTAACATAATATGCTCTGTACGAGATTTTGCTTTTAGTCTGGCAACATTAAAAATGGAGCCGTCCACTCTGGTGTTAATAAGTACTCCACCTGAACATTGACCAAAGGCATTCTTGAGTAGGGCTGCAAAATATATACCAAATAAGGTAGGAGCAAGAACACATCCCTGCTTCACACCGCTGTTTACAGCAAATGAATTGGATGTGCAGCCCTCAAAGTTGACACATGCCCTCATGTCAGTGTGGAAGGATGCAATAAGTTTTAGCAATGTTGGTGGACAGCCTATGGATTTAAGGACTGCATACAGGCCAGATCGGCTTACGGTGTCGAAAGCCTTTGTTAGGTCCACAAAGCATGTTATAAGCGGCCTGTTTTGTTCTTTACATTTTTCTTGGATTTGCCGAAGTGCAAATATCATGTCAATAGTTGATCGTTTGCTTCGAAAGCCACATTGTGTTTCTGGTAAGACTTTTTCCGCCAGTTGTTGAAGGCGGCAGAGGATGACGCGAGCAAAAGCCTTTCCAGTAATGCTGAGGAGGGATATGCCTCGATAGTTGTTGCAGTCGCCTTTGTCTCCTTTGTTCTTGTAAAGTGTGACAATTTTGGCGTCTCTCATATCATGTGGTATCACGCCTTCTTTCCAACACTGCAGTAACAGATTATACAGGTGTGGTAAAAGTGGGCCTTTTAGGTCTTTTAATACCTCTGCAGGAATGTTGTCACTTCCTGTGGCTTTTCCAGCAGACAGGTGGTCGATTGCATTGGAAAGCTCGACTAAGGAAGGTTCAGCGTCAAGTTCGGCCATTATTGGCAGTTTTTGGAGGTGTTCCTCAAAATCTGGTGGAATATTTTTCTCAGTTGAATACAACAGAGAGTAATGCTCTACCCACCTATTCAGTTGTTCATTTTTATCTGTGATGGGTTCACCATTTACAGACTTAAGTGGGGCGCTTTTGGTGATGATTGGCCCAAGGGCTACTTTCATCTGACTAAAGGCGGTTTTCATATCTCCCTTTTCATTTGCCTCTTGTATGCTGTTACGCAAGTCTGTCCAGTATTTGTTGGCGCAACGTCTTACCTCCAGCTGAAGTTTAGCTTTTGCATTTTTCAAACAAGTTTTTGTACTCTGATTGCAATTTTTGTTATACTCATTGAAAGCAGATTTCTTTTGCTCAATGAGAGGTAGGAGAATTTCGCTGTTCTGGGCTACCCAGTCGTTGTTTGAAACTTTATGCTGTCCAAAAGACTTGATGGCACAGTCATGAATTTTTGAACTGAGAGTGTTCCATGTTTCATCTACCGAGTCGCATTGGGTGACATTATCCATGCTTTCAGCAAATAACTTTTCAAATGACTTTCTATTTGATTCATCTCTGATTGCTGTTACATTGATCTTAGGGATTGAAGGGGCTTTTGATCTGTATATTTTCTTGGCCGAAATTTTGATTTTCCTGACTACCAGTGCATGGTCGGTGTCACAGTCAGCACTGTGGAGGGAACGAGTTATTTTTATACAGCCCAAACTCTTCCTCCTTGAGAGAATAAGATCTAATTGATGCCAATGGCCAGACCTGGGATGGCGCCATGATGTTCTTTGGCATCTCTTAAGGTCAAAGTACGTGTTTGTAACACATAATGAGTTTACGGAGCATAGCTCCAGAAGGCGCTGCCCGTTTCGGATAGTAAACATAGTAGTAAAAGCAAAGAAGTGCATGTGTGAGAAATACGAAAAACCGTGAAAAATGTTACAAGGAACACGCGAAACGCTTGATTAGGGGATATTTTCTTCCTGTGGAGATGTCTGTAGTTTGGCTGTTCCAAGAGATTAATATTTTCCTTTAGAGTAATAAAACCACATTACGGCCCCTATGATCATTGAAGTTGCTGTGGGCTCCGAACGTTCTTTTTGACAAGTCTTACATGTAGTATGGGAAACCTTTTTCTCCCATGGTCATCTTGTAGCTGTCATACTGCGACCTAACATCAATCGGTGTCCATGGTGTAGACACAGTCGTATTGTGTTATATTTGGGCAGGTCTGTGTCTATGGCAATTGAGGGGCTTAGAATTAGGGGCACCTAAACCCAGTCCAATTGTAACCCTTGAGTTTTAACCACAGTCGACTCCAATCTGCTTTATCGTAATTACTTGCTGCGAACCTGTCACTTACCCTGACAAGCCCTAGTAACTTGTTTGTCGATTAAGTCTAGCATGTGTGATATAAAAGTGATAGTTTATTGCCGGAGGTATGTGGGAAGCGAAAACGCACGGGTGAGTGAGTGAAGAGAGAGAAAGAGAGAGAGAGAGAGAGAGAGAGAGAGAGAGAGAGAGAGAGAGAGAGAGAGAGAGAGAGAGAGAGAGAGAGCGCGCAAATAAGTCGTGAATGAGTCAGAGGTCGACGAATACTCGAAGTTGTGGAGTGAGAGAAAAGAATGAAATAGGAAGACAGAGAAAGATAAAATCGCAGAGTCAAAAAACAGGAAACAGAAAGGAAGGAAAGGGGAGGGAAGAGAAGGGAAGGGGAGAGAGCAGCATATTAAATTTTGGCAGATCCCGGGACAAACTTCGCAAGCAGCAGATTTGAACTGTCCTTGAGCTCAGATTTGACCGAGAAGGACAGAATTAACTGACACAAAGAAAGAATAAAAGTGACAAAGCTCATGAATTTTAATGAAGGCTGGGTGCCAGGTTCACTCATTCTGTTGGCCAGGCGGACATTGGCTGTCATTCTGTTCTCCAGGAGGATATTCTCTGTCATTCTGTTCTCCAGGAGGACATTGGCTGTCATTATGTTCTCCAGGAGGACATTGGCTGTCATTCTGTTCTCCAGGAGGACATTGGCTGTCATTATGTTCTCCAGGAGGACATTCGCTATCATTCTGTTGGCCAGGAGGACATTCTCTGTCGTTCTATTGGCCAGGAGGACATTCTTTGTCATTTTGTTGGCCAGGAGGATAATCTCTGTCATTCTGTTGGCTTGGAAGACAACTCTGTGACTCTTAGCGAAAACGAGAAGCAGTACACAATAGTTATTACTGTGTCAAATAGGACATGGCATAGATCAATAGTGATTTACTTATATTTCAAGAAGGAATGGTCTAAATTACTGCCTCGGCCTGACCACCCCTCCCCAGATCCATCCATCGACATGGAGTTCTCCTTCCTGTGCGGAGCTACACTCCCTTACAAACAATGAAGTGCACCGCAGAGGGGAAATAACCAATATATTCGAATTTTGCAGTGGTAATCATTTTGCCGCCCAGTTTACACTTTTATTAGAAGACAAGCAGCTCGTGTTCTTGTGCTGCCCCGTCTTCTTGCATGACCCTCTATGGATAAATTAGTTTCCTTGATGGCACCTGATTTTATGCGGCCATAGGATTTGGAAACTGGTTGTTATTGAATAGTTCAAAGAGTCAAACGGAATATAGAAATAATAATATTGTTTGTCTGTAAAGATCTTAGTAGACTAGGCTGCCACAGAGTCCCTTCAGAACGTCAAGGTCCTAACTCAATTCCATCAACTTCTGAAAAATTGGTGATTGAAGTTTCATGAGCTCATAGCTTTTAGAGATACGACTTTTTTTGGGACTCTTTTGTATGTTTTCAAATGACACACCGAATTGGCTTGATACTTTGACATGCAATGGAGAATGCCTGTAGAAGTAGTGTATAGTATGAGTTCAGCCAAAAAGTGGAGATAGAACCTTGTCATTCTAAGGGGACGGCATGGAAAAGGAATTAGTTGTGATCAGTTGATTTCTGAGAGTGAGCCTGTAGCACCCTATTCAGTTTATGAGCTGATGTTTGAGACTTCATCCCTTTGGTCATGACATTCACTATGATGTTCTGTAGATATTTACTTGATAAAATTTGATATTTGCTGACTACGTGTTATACATTTGTATATTTGTCAGGTTGATCAAGCTGGGCTGGGACTGCCTGAGAGAGATTATTACCTCAACAAGTCTATCACAGAAGACAAGGTATTGGGAACATTTCAGTTTATGTTTAAGTTGCAGACAGTACTTTGTCCAGTATCTGGGTGTGTTTACACTTAAGGTTTGTTTATTCAGTTTGTTACATTGTATTTGAGGAGATGCTGTGTTTTCATAATGACACAGTATTTAGATTCAAAGGAGGACTTGGAGTAGGGATGATTTTTTCTTGACGTTAAAAGAAAGGTAACATAATATTGTGTTGTTACTGGAGATAGGATTATATTGATTAATATTGATTAGTATTGATAGTATTGATTAGTGCCCCAGATTCAATAGATGTTTCCATCTTAGACTTTCTGATACACTAGGGTGGCCAGAAAACAACCAGGTCATGAGTTATCACAGTGAAAATGTGGGAAAAAAAGGAGAAAAAGTTAATGTTGCAGAGCATCTTGTTAGAAAGAAACAATAAAGAACTTATAGAATAAAATACAAAAGAATTGGAAATGAATGGGAGAGAAAAGCTTTCAGTCATTACAGGTTAAAAAAACTGAATGCAACTGAAATAATATTTGAGAAAAAAACAACAAAAAAACGTTAGACTGTGGCTGTTGCAGTTCCTGTCTCAGGCAAAAGGCCATCCTACAGCTGTTCTTTACTTTTTGAAATATTTTGTCATGAGTTATCATAGTCTATGTTGAATTTACCTAGACCTTATGGACTTTGCTCTACATATTTTTCTAATGTGAAGTTGTGTGTTTTGTATTGCCAGATCCTGTCTGCATATTTCAAGTACATGGTCGTTGTGATGCAGCTGTTGGGAGCACCTAATGAAACATTCACCAAGGAAAGCATGATGGAAGTCATTGAGTTTGAAACAGAACTGGCTAATGTAAGATACAGCACAGTGGAGTGTACCATACTTTTCATGGATCTGGAATTTTCATGGATTTCAATTGAGGTGGTTAGAATTAGAATGGGTCTGTGTGCCTATGGCACTGTCAGCCCTTTTAATTCTAACCACCTCAATTTCTTATCTCAATTGGGGGAGTTAGAATTGGGCCTACCCCCTCAATTTTCATCATTACTTCAATTCATGAGTGAAATTTAATCCAAAAAATCCAGAATGGGTGGAATTTTAACTGCAGTCTCTCAGTAAATAAACCTAAGCTAGTTTTATCTGTTAAAACATGCACTTAACCAAAAAACACTTCAAAACATGTTTATGTTTGATGCAGTGTTGGTGGGGTTTTTGTTTCCATGGACAACTGCTGTTCATCAAAGCCATGAAATTTATGTCCATTTCCTTTGGTTGCCACCTCTTTCAGATTACCATACCTCAAGAAGAAAGAAGAGACCAGACCAAACTGTATCACAAATACACCTTGGCCAATATGTCTCGCACCTTTCCTGAGGTAAGCTAACTTTGAATGGATCCCACTCTCACCCACATTCTCTGGTATGGACATATTCATTTAATGGAATATTACTCAGGTTAAATGCCCAATAATTAACATGACAAAGAATGCTGTGAAACCCAATGTTCCTTTACAAAGTTGTGGCAGTTATTTGTAGTCTAGTGAAGTGTTTAAGGTAAAAGGATGGCAAAAAAAAGTGAACATTCCACATTTGAAAACCTACTGCAGTCCCACAGGTTCAAGCTTTGTGTTTTGTAAAATTGTTCCAGTGAAGTCTATCTGAAAATCTCTCAACAATTAGAGGTACGGAGGAAAAACTTTTGATATCAATCAGTTTAATCTTTTGGAACCTGTTCCACTCCACATTCATGACTCATGGCTTCATCAACCCCCAACCACCCCACCCCCTACACGCACACATAAACATGCACACAACAATTCAGATTTGAAGCATAGACCTGGCAACCAAAGTCAAACTGACTTAACCAAGTAAAGTTGAACTGAACATCAGTAGAAATTATTACATATAATCTAGAGTAAGCAAAATAAAAGTGACTTTGCATTGTACTTTCTTAATACACATTGTATGCATTTTATGCTTTCAAGGCCTTTCTGCCTCAGAAATATCTAAATTTCTCCCAGGCTTAGTATTGCTGGTGCAGATCCTTTACATTTATGTTACTCCCCACTGTTGTTACAGATTAACTGGGTTCACCTGATCAACCATTTACTGAATGATGTTGGTCTGACAGTGACTCCTACAGAAGCTGTGGTTATCTATGCACCAGGGTTCCTGACTGATTTAAATAACCTTCTGGCTACCTACAAATCAACTGACAAGGGCAAGAAGTGAGAGATTTTCTCTAACAGTCATCTGCAGCTTGGGGTCATCTCAGTTTAAAAGTCATTCTGCAATAATCCACTAGGAGCAAATTGGAGTTTATTGAAGTTTTTGTACTCCATTGAGAATTTGGATGTTAGAATTATACTGTCACTTGTAACTCTTTTGGGGGACATTTTGGTTTGTTGTATGTAACTGTAAATGTGCATTCTTGTGTTCCACTGATGGTTGCTTGTATTTATTTTTTGTGGGTGAACAGAAATGTCCCCCATTACTTGTATTAGTTTCTTGTTTACTTTATATTTAGAATGAAATGAAAATTTTGAGTCATGATTTATTGATTAAATTGGGTCAGTGATATATAGCTGTTGAAATACGAAATCTATTTCCTTGCTTTTTAGGTATATGTGTGTAAATTGAATGAAAGGTTCATTTTTACATGGCATACTTGCTTTATGTTTCATTTTTATAGACAAGCGTCATTTCAAAGAAGTGAAATATTTTATGGCAGGATGGTTTTGTTTCTAAGTACTGTAGAGTTGTAATTTTGCATAGAGAGATTTTTAAGTGCTAGTATGATCTATAGATCATGAAAAGACACTTCTGCAGTTGAACATTTTTGGAGGTGCTCAAGAAATATATCACAGGCAGGAAATTTTCTTATGGTCTTGCGAAAGTAATCGGATAAGAAAAAAACTATCAGCCATGCATCATGTGTCTGTATTTTGTCTTTCAGAATTCTAACCAATTATCTGCTGTGGCATGTGATCAGCAATTTTGCCAGTTCCTTGTCTAAACCTTTTAGAGATGCCAGGAAGGAGTTTTCTGAAACCATATCTGGTAAGTTTGAATCTTCAACTCATTATGGCTGTAGTACAGTACTTACCATTGTTTTCTAAGCAGTTCTCTGTGTGCCAATCTGTGCTGAGATGCAGTTATTTGGGTCTATTGAACCTATTAAAAATTTTTATTAGCTGTGATAGTTTGTTGACTTGGTCAGAATATCATCACTCATAGACTCTGTCATATGCAGTAAGGCTGGGCTCCATTGAACTTGAATTGACTTATGAATTTGGATTTAAAGTGCTGCAGGAAAATCACATGGAATAATATCAGCGACAGTTGGTATTTCCAATATTTTTACTTACTTTTCTTTTAATGGATATATCTTCACTGTTCCCTAAAACTGTAAAATTGGTTTTGGATACTTTTCAGGAGAAGCAAAGAACTGTTTTATTTTCACAGCTGGTCTAGTTATAATGAATTTTTGAAAGTTTTCAGTTTAATTATTTTTTGGCTTAGGAGTTTATTACCAAGACCGTCTGATGGAGCTTTGAATGTAGTTGAATATATATAAAACTTGATTTTTCGAATTTTGAGTTACTACTGTTTTAGGGGAATGGTGACGATATATATTTAAAAAAAAAAAAAAAGAACAAAAAATATCTGGCACATGAAATTAGCCCTGGCATCTTCTGTTGTTTTTTTTCAGGACTGAAAGGCAGTGATGACCCCTGGCATGTGTGTATCACTGACACTGACTCTGTGCTGGGCTTTGCCCTCGGAGCCTTGTTTGTGAAGGAAACTTTTGTCGGTGGCAGCAAAGAAAAGGTCGAGTAATAACTTTCTTTTTTCTCTCTCTCTAAGCTTTATATCCCAAGGGATAAAATCATCCTGGACCTTGACACGGAAGATGAAAAAGAGGACAAAAAAACAACACACCAAGTAATAACAAACCTACTATTAATATACAAACACATACTTAACTTCAAAAAGTCATCAGAAATGGTAGTTGTACAATGTACATGTATGAGGGTACATTATTATTATTATTATTTTTTCCCCTCTTTGGGGGGGGGGGGGGGGGGCTCAGATTGAAATGCGAATTTTAATGCATTCATTCTGTGCATGACTCAGAAATTAGATATTGCTATTAAGTTTGCTCAGATTATTATAAAGTTTTTTTTCTGCAAGTCTAGCAATTGAAAAAGTAGATTAGATTAAATAAATTACAGAAATAGGAATATTCCTAGGTAAGAGAGAGATTAAGCCCAGTGGGCTTCTGCCATGTATTTTAGTACAATATGCACAGTTTTCCGATGATTTTATTCCTATTCGTGTAAGTAATATGTTGGTGGGATAGATATTATGTATTAATTTGAAGTGAAGAAGCCTAAGTCTACTTTCACGAGATGCATTTTTCGCTATCATAAAATATTTTGTTATATCTATATCCATCTTTCTTTTCCAAAAGCTCACTCCACAAATAGTGCCATCTCTCGTGTTTAAAAACGAATTTCGTATCTGCTTAATAGTTTTGGCAAAGAAAGATTCTACATGTTCAGGCAGCTTACGAGCTCTCTATATTGCTTCCTTAATCATGTCTTTTGTGACTCTGTTTAATAATTTCCTCTGGTTTTCTGTGAAGGCATTTGCCATTGCATTATATTCAAATAGTAGTCCTGGATAATTTCGTCTTTTCCTGTATTATCTCCCTTCTAATTACCCCTTCCTCATTCCATACGTCATGTACATATCTAATATTTGCTTCAACCCATTTTGGAAAAAAAAGGAGTTTTCTTTTATATTGAAACAATGTATTATTAAATGAAGGTTGATTTAATAAATCTTGTTGTGAAAGGTTATCCATATCGTATTCTACTACTTTTGTATCCTTGGCCTCTATCCAGGTACTAGCCCTCATCCCGCGTTGAGTGAACTCGTCCACGTAACGTCCAGTGCGGGGATAGCCAGCGGCCAGTCAGCCGATCGTTCGCGTGTTGCCGATAACCTCGGCGGTCGGGTCAATCGGGTCCTTGTGAACACCTGTATCGCGTATACTTCAGGACGCAATAACAACAATAGTGGTGGATAAATCGTAAGGGACCCCTATGATATTTGGATAAAGTACTTGTGATGATATGCAGTAGGTTTTATAGTGAAATGGAAGGCCCCAAATCAAGAATTTGCTGCATTTACATGCCGTTTAACATACGTTTTATCATTTTCCCAAGACCTCTGTGCTTTTTCTGTCCCTATGTCAGGCCATTCAGGTGAACAAATTATTTTTTAAGCCATTTGCTTAATTTACTAACCACATGTATCGTGACATTGCCTTC
This sequence comes from Onchidella celtica, assembly GCA_963931925.1. NCBI lineage: Eukaryota > Metazoa > Mollusca > Gastropoda > Systellommatophora > Onchidiidae > Onchidella > Onchidella celtica. The sequence goes on from OZ007578.1 coordinate 21,740,371, forward strand.
TCCTTCCTCTACTATGTAAAGCGTCCACTTACTATAATGTTAGTTTTAGCGAGAGATTTGATTTCCAGTTCCAGGTCGTAGAGCACATACATGTACTGAAAAGCGGTTTAATCAAAGGAACACAATATCTCTCTAATTACCACATCAAATAAAGACAACGACCAACAACAAAGTCGGTCATTTTCTCCCAGTTTTCCCTGATGAAAAACCTACTGACAGACGCCCTTATGCAGCATGCCCTAATATTACATCGGAATTCATAATTACAGACGTAGAACGGCGTCTCAAATATGCACATGGCCCACTTTCTTCTCATTTCACATGTAGACGACAACCAGCATCAAAGTAAAAGTTTCCCCAAGATTTTCCCCACTTCAAACTTCAGACCGCCAGTACTATTACACGAGTATGACGAATAGTTGCGAACAGTTGCATCGTAATAAACGTAATCGGACGATACCATTTTGTTAGATTTTGTAGGGGTGACAGGATAGATAAACACGCGAAAATTGTGTGGAAAAAAAACGTGAAAAAACAACAACAACGACAGCCTTGGCAACCGAATGACCAAAGCGCGAGGCGCACCGTTGCTATACCAAAATGTGGCCTCCCGCAGGACCTGCGGTTAAGCGTGTCGGACAAAATTATGGCCTCCCGTATCTCGCGTGTTGCGCGGGGAGGCCAATATAGTGGCCTCCCGCAGGACTAGGGCTAGCTACAGTTCTCCAGAATAAAGATGTGATAGTATTTATTTTTACCTTATGTTTGATGCTAAAATTACCTTCTACGAAGACTTTGCTCCCTCCCAATTGTGAGAAAAAGTGTTCAGAAGTATTTACACAGCCTTCATTCGTTCTATTACTTTTCGATGTCACCCATTTGATCCACTTCATTAGTAACACTTTCTGCTGATCCTTTAAACTAATCATATCTAAACCTCCTTTAGAGCATTCTTTGCAAATTACAGTTATTTTTACCTTCTCAAATGCTTTCTTATTTGAATATTTTTTCTGCCAAATGAATTTAAATATCTTAGAATCTATTTCTTGCAATATATTTTGCGGTAAACTCAGGGACTGTATTATGTAGCTCAACTGTGACAGTAGAAGGCTCTTTACCACAGTTATTTTACCATAACATGATAAATTACGTCTTTTCCATCTTTGAATGATTTCTTCAATTTTTCTTATCCTTTCATTCCAGTTCTCTTCTACGCATGATATTTCTTGATCAGCATTAAAATAAATGCCCAGTATTTTCATATTATCTCCTTTCTTAAGCCACAATATTCCCATATCACTGGTTCTCACAATCCTATCACCTATTTCCATCCCCTTGCATTTGTTTTTATTTAATTTCAACCCTGAGAATTCCCCGAATGTTTCGATGTCTCTAAGAACTTCTCTCAAATCATTAGTATGGTTTAACATCAATGTTACATCATCTGCGTATTGGTATAATTTATTATCCAAGGTATTTTTTAATTGTATGCATTTTATGTGCGAATTATATCTTACCTTAATGGCCATAATTTCTGCCACTAAAATAAAAAGTAGAGGGCTGACACAACAGCCTTGCCTCACTCCGCGTTCCGTTTTAAACCAGTTTGAGACCCAGCCTCCATTTTTTACACAGCTTTCAGTATTTCGTATCAATGTTTTAATATATTGAATAAAGTTATTGCCAAAATTGAAAGCTTCAAGTGCATATATGATTGCTTTTTTATCAATACTATCGAACGCCTTTTGGAAATCTAGCGATACTAAGATACCTGCCCCACCTTCCTCCTTCCTTACTAAGGTCATACAATCATCTATAGTATGAATCATTATATTTTTATATAACACTCACATGGAAATATGTATGAAGAGGGTTAATATTTGGATACTTTTTTGCTATTCCTTTATTTGAAACAAGTTCAAAGAATTTTCCACATAAAAAGTAATGACTTTAGTAAGTTTACAAATTCCTGATCTGTGACATTTTCGTTTTCCTTCCAGGCCAAATTAATGATAGAAAATGTGCGGGCAGCCTTCATTGGCAACCTGCCAAAACTTGACTGGATGGACCCCAAAACAAAGAATGCTGCTGTAGACAAGGTCTTGCTTCCTGCATTTCTTCCATTCTTATTGCCATCATTCCTACAGTTCATTAGCTATCCATTTAACTGTTTTTGTTAACATCATCTTTTCTTGGGTCAGTCTACTCTTTTTCTCTTTGTAGTTTTTCCCCTATTCTGAAATTTTTTTCTTCATTGGATTTCATCATGGAGCAAACTATCTCGATATTTTATCAGTAGAAGAAAGTGTTGCAAAAATATGCTTTCATTGGTGTCTTGATTGGCATTCTTTTTTCACACATGGTGATAATTTATGCTATGCTGGAAAGTGTCACCTGGCTACAGAAAAATGAACAAACTTTTCTACAAATTGTGGATAGGGAAAGCTACAAATGTTTGACTATAAAATGCAGTGTGTGAAAATCGCATATTTGTAGGCTTTGTGGTTGTCTTGGAATTCTTGGCAAATGTTTTGCAACTTGCAGAGAGTTTTTTTTTAACATTTGACGTTGTTTTGTGCTGACCGTCCCCCTACTGCATCAGGATCTGTTTGACTGCCTTTTTTTTGTCAATTTTTATCAGTTATACAAACTGGAACTTTTGCTGAAAAGTCTTTCATTATTTCCTGTGATGTATAGCTACAGTTGAAAAAAATAAGTTTAGTTTATAAATAATGTATTAGTTTTTATCACATTAAAGGTGAAAGTGTCAGATGTTGATGAATTCTGTTATCTGTTACAGGCCAATGCAGTCACAGATATGATTGGATATCCAGACTATATCATGAACATTGGCAAGTTGGATAAAAAATATCAACGTGTGAGTTACTCTTCATCTTGCGTGCAACAGTTTTCTTTTCTTAGAGTTTTTCAGTTCTTCGAGTACATTTCTCATTGTTCTCTTGAGCTTGTCTTACAGGTGGAGAGGATGGGATAGTTATGCTGGATAAATGTCTTTTCTGTGGAAAAATTATTTAAAATAATAATATTAGGAGAACTGTATTCGCTGGAAGTAGCCGCAATGCTAGTGCTTAAAATGTGGGAAAGAAAAACAAAAAAAATGAGAGAAAAAGTTGTTGTATGTTGCAAAGCCTTGCATTGAAACAAACAACAAAGAACTACAATAAATTCCAAAAGAAATAGAAATGAAAAGGAAAAAACAAAGATACCAAGCTTTTGGACTCCTATTGCCTTCTTCAGGCAAAAAAAAAAAAAAACCCCAAAAGGCAAAACGATATGAAAATAAACAAATTAACACACAACGGCCACTTAACTGTAGCTGCCTCCACTGCTTGTTAACCAGTGATGACGATCCAGTAATTGTAGTAACCAGACCAACCCAGTGCAACATGACACATACAAGTGTGGTGCACAACTGCAGTACTTGTTGTTAATTGTCACTTGCTGTAGTACAATCATTTCAATGGTTTGTGACAATGGTATAATCACATCCAAACAGTGTAATGCAAACATATTGAAAACTATAGTCTTTATTCTTTTTTGCTAAACTGCCGCAGTTACGGATGCTATAAAAGAAGCAGGCTTTCCTACTTACTTGATTTAAAATGTCAAAAAGTCGAATAACTATTCTTTTCAAAAGTCTGAATCATTTTTACTTATTATGCCAATGTGATATCTCCAGTTACAAATCAATGAAAGTGATTACTTTGGCAACAACTTGGCATCCATCCGCTTTTCCTTCAGAGAGACATTTGAGAAGCTGAGGAAAAAACCACAAAATGAGTAAGTCAGGGATATTTTATGTTGTTTGTGTCATCAACAGAGTGTTGGGCTCAGCTGAATGTCCATTGACAATTGTATTTAGCAAAGCCAGGACAGGTCTATGGGTGATCTGGCTTGAGAACCAACGGAAATCATGATGAAAAGAGACACTGTGTGATAAAGTGTCTATAAAGTCTTAAATATCAAATATTTATTTGAAGGTGCTATGCTGTAAACTATTGAAGTATTGCACACAAAAAAAAGAGAGAGAGAGAGAGAGAAAGATCGTGTGTTACAAAGCCTTGCATGAGAAACAATAAAGAAATGTTACAATGAATCAGAAATGAAATGGAAAAACAACACGTTTTTGGTTTATCAGGACCAGCTGCAGGCAACAACATGCACACAAAATAAAAAGATGTGCTGTAAAAAACTAACCCAGGGATGAAATGTGGCAAAAAGAAGAAAAGGTTGTATTTTCATAAATCCACACATTGTTGACAGATATCAAGAAAAGCTGGAGGTTGTAACCCACACAGTTCTGTGTTAGAAACAAACCACAAGTAAACTTTTATACTTCACAATGCTCTAGGTTCAAGATTTCTTGGGTGTCTTGAACAAAGGGACTTTGTGAATACAATTTTTTTTTTTTTTGTGGCCACATTTTATCTTAGTGCTAAACCCTGCTGTGACCCCCCATTTTCTTTATGTTTTAAAAAAAAAAAAAAATTTGTAAAATGCAGACCCAGTCCAGCATTAATGACAAAAAAGTGAACTGATGATTATGGCAGATAAGTATTTTGTCATTTTTAAGATATGTACTGTCTCAGAAACCTTAGAGCCAGTTTCGGGGAGGGTCAGTGTAAAGAAATGTATAACCGTACAATGAACATTATATGATTAGTGCACTAATAGTACATGAGATACAAGAATGGAACTTTAAAACTGATTGTTAAAAAATGATATGGAAATGTATCATGATAGAAGGGAGTTACTATCTGTATCTATTACACAAGAAATTATGATAAGATTGTCACGATTAAGGTTGATGATCTTGTACGCCACGAGTATAGAGGGGGGTAAACTTAGTAGGGGAGAAGGGGAGTTTAAAGTTGTTGTCGAGCATGAAAGATTAAATATCACGAGGAAGGTCGGTGGCCTTGTGCGCCACGAGTCTAGGGGGGTGAGCTTAGCAGGGGAAAACACGGTTTTTAACATTGTTGACGAGCGTGGATAGATACACACGACTCGCTTTAAACTAGTCGCGTGTGCAAAAACCTCGGGAGTATAAGTAGAGGAGAAGCTCGACACACGGGGTTCCCAAGTTATTCATTCCTAAAGGAAGACGCAGAATTTATCGGTCCGGGCGACAAGTGGAAGGTCGTGCCAGTGGGGACCAGAAGTGTTAGGTGTGTGAGGGATCCATGATGTTCACATTTATTTCCCAATAAGAAGAATTTATCGGTCCGGGCGACAAGTGGAAGGTCGTGCCATGGGGACCAGAAGTTGAGTTCTGATGATAGGATGGGAACCCATCAGAAGCTCGTGAATCTACGATGGCGGGTGTGAACCGTCGGTGTGCAGTGTGTTTGCAAGTTGAAGAGTCTTGAGGACGGGATGTCGAGAACCCCTCAAGGAACAAGTAATCTACGATGGCGGGTGTGAACTGTGTGTTCTTATTTGTGTGAAGCCAGGGGCGTCTGTTTCCCCTTTTATCGTCGAAATTAAAGATCTAGAAAGGATTGTGTGAACTCTGGAGAAGTGAAACTGCATCAACGAGGAGGGCAGCTGTTGACAGAGACTATTAAGTATACGTAGTTAAGTTTATAGACAGAGGGATTAGATCTAGATGTGAAACGGGGAATAGATAATAGCCATGATCCCCAAGAGTAAATTTGAAGTATCTCTGTTTTTGTGATTATGTATGTGATTATCGTGAGTTGTATGTTTTGGCATAAGTTTTGTCATACATTTAGTATTAAATATCGTTTAATTTAAATCTCACTCCATGTGTCCGTTGATCGCTGGTCTGCTTGCTTGGCTTGTTAGCTGGATTTGAAAGGTAAATAAGTTAGGTACTCATCACACACGTGGTCGTGACCATCTTCACGCACGTGATCGTGACAATTGGGGGCTCGTCCGGGATTTAAACCATTGTGACACATACGAGTAATTGATGTGAATAAGTAGGACGTGAATCGTCCGGGATTTGAAATTGATATGAAATTGATCTGATCGTAAATAAATAGGACGTGAATCGTCCGGGATATAAACTGTTTGGACACAAACGAGTGTTTTCCAAGTTGTAGACATATTTTTGTAAGTCAGACCAGCGGCCATGGAGATAAATACCTTTCTAACGTCACCGAGACCGGAGGAGTTGTTAACCTTCAGGAAACCGGAGTTATTGACGATTAGTAAGAGATTAGGACTCGATTATGTGAAAGCTAGCTTAAGAAAAGCAGAAATATCGAGATATATTGCTGAGTATTATGTGGATGATGATGTGTTCGAAGAAAACGACCTAGCTCAGTTTGAAACCATAGCATCAGTAACTGAAGTTAATATTGAGTTACAGAAAGAGAAGATGCGGATCGAGTTAGAGCAGAAAAAGCTAGAACACGAGGCACGAGAGAAAGATAAAGACAGACAGGAGCAAGAAAAAGAAAAAGAACGGGAAAGACAACATGAGCTAGAAAAAGCCAGATTGGGTATTACTAGTAGATCACATGAACCTAGTTTTCTAGCGAGTAGAGAAGTAAGATTGGTTCCCCCCTTTAATGAGAGGGAAGTGGATAAATACTTCCAACATTTTGAGAAGGTGGCCCTTAGTCTGAACTGGCCCAAACAACATTGGCCATTAATGTTACAGAGTGTAATAAGGGGTAAAGCACAACAGACCTTTTTGGCCCTTTCCATGGAAGACGCGGGGGATTATGACCGTGTGAAGGACGCAATATTAAAAGCGTATGAATTAGTGCCTGAAGCATATCGGCAAAAGTTCCGATATTATAAAAAAATTGACAGTCAAACCTATATTGAGTTTGCTCATGAAAAAGAGGTATTTTTTGAGAGATGGTGTTCCTCGATGGAGGTATGTAAAGATTATGAAAAGCTTAAACAGCTCATATTACTAGAGGACTTCAAAACGGGAATCCGTGATGAAATAAAGACGTACCTCAATGAGAAAGAGACAAAGACGTTGCAAGATGCCGCAAAACTGGCTGACGAGTTTACATTAACTCATAGAAGTCGATTTGGGCTCAGTAGACCGGGTAGAGTTCAGGATAGGAGGTCCGTAAATGATATTGCTGGCGATCCGAGGGGAGTCAAGATTGAATTCCCGCGGAGATCCAGTAGTTTCGATGGGAGAAGACCTGGTCCTAGTGGGAAAGATTATCATTTCCAGAGAAGAGATTGGAGGAACGAGGGATCAAGATGTAATAACTGCGGGAGATTGGGCCATAGAAGCTGGGATTGTCGTGCTCTTGGAAAAAAGAAGACTGGCCCTATAGCTTTTGTGGGAAGACCGAAAGTTATAAACGCTCCACAGCCTCGTAACCTAGGGAAGAAGTTAGAGACCATAAGGGAAGAGTTTCTGCCATTTGTGTCAGAGGGTCTAGTGTCCCTTGGGGAAAATTCCACCCCCATACCATTAAAAATATTGCGGGATACTGGATGTTCCCAGTCCCTCCTGTTAGATAATGTTCTAGATTTTAATGATGATTCAAATACTGGAGAAGTTAGTCTTATACAGGGTATAGAGGGAGTCTTTAGCTCTGTACCTTTGCATAAAATTTATTTGAAGTCAGACTTTATAACAGGTCGAGTGGTAGTTGGACTTAAGTCTGGTTTGCCAATAGAGGGAGTATCTCTATTGTTGGGAAATGATCTTGCCGGTGCTAGGAAAATACCTACTGTGCAGTTGACTTCAAAACCTAGTACTGATGACGAAAGTGAAGATACAAATATATATCCTTCATGTGCGGTGACTCGAGCTATGGCTAAAAAGAAAGAGCAGTCAGATGACAGTGAAGAGATTTGTAAAGGAGATAGGTCGACGGAATCCAATGTAGATCATTCTTATGATCTTTCTAATACTTTTCTAGGATCCATATTACATGAAGATGTCAGTCATTCCGATGTTATGCGGGAAGATAAGAATTTATCATATGATAGAGACCAGTTAATTAAAGAACAAGGCTTAGATCCTAGCTTACAGCCATTGCAGGATCAAGTTCTGAGCGACGAAGAACTTAATAAAGTACCAAAAGGGTACTTCATAAAAGATGGAGTACTTATGAGAAAATGGAGACCCATTGATGTCCGGAAAAGTGGGCGGTTGTTTATCAAGTTGTGGTTCCGAAACCATATAGGCACGAGATACTTGCCATGGCCCATAATTTACCTCTGGGTGGCCATTTGGGTATAAGGAAGACCAATGATAGGATAACGAGACATTTTTTTTGGCCAGGAATTAACAAGGATGTGGCTTATTTTTGTAATACATGTCACACATGTCAGATAGTGGGAAAACCAAATGCTGGAAAAAGAATGGCCCCTTTACAGCCAATTCCAATTTGTGGGGAGCCTTTTTCTAAGGTTATCGTTGATTGCGTTGGTCCTTTGCCAAAGACCAGCTCAGGAAATCAATATTTATTAACCATAATGTGTACATCCACTAGATATCCTGAGGCGATTCCTCTTAGAAATATTAAGACACAGAGCATTGTGAAAGCTCTAGTAAAGTTTTTTACTTTATTTGGATTGCCCAAAGAAATACAATCTGATCAGGGCAGTAACTTTATGTCGAGATTGTTTAAACAAGTTATTGGTGAACTGGGGACAAGGCAAATTAAGTCGTCTGCGTACCACCCAGAATCTCAGGGAGCCTTAGAGAGATTCCACGCTACTTTAAAGAATATGATGAGAACATATTGCTATGATAGCGAGAAAAATTGGGACGAAGGAATACATTTGCTGTTGTTTGCAGCTAGAGAGTCAGTTCAAGAATCACTAGGATTTAGTCCTTTTGAGTTAGTGTTTGGACATAATGTTTGTGGGCCGCTGGCTCTGTTAAAAGAAAAATGGATCGGTGATGATCCTCAAATGAATGTATTAGATTATGTGCAGAAGTTTAGAGACAGACTGCATAAGGCTTGTGAATTAGCAAAAGAGAATTTGGGATGTGCCCAAGAGAAAATGAAATTTTGGTATGACAGGAAGGCCAGGACAAGAAGTTTTAAACCTGGAGATAAGGTGCTTGTTTTGTTTCCCCTGGAGTCAAATCCTCTCCAGGCTAGATTTTATGGACCCTGTGAAATTGAGACAAAAATTAATGATCTCAATTATATTATAAAAACTCCAGATAGGAGAAAGAGTACACAGTTGTGTCATATTAATATGTTGAAAATGTATCATGAAAAGCCAGTTGAGATTGTTGCTGTAGTGAATGAAGTAGATAATGATATGGAGTCACAAGAAGAGACTCAAGATGTACATCTCAGACGTGATGTGATATCCCCTAAGTTGTCAAATTCTGAGATTTTACAGAATATTGATGGTAAATTAAATCATTTGGAAGTATGTCAAAGAGAACAGTTGAAAGATTTGATTGTTAGATATAAAGATTTGTTTGCTGATGTACCAAGGAGAGCTACTCTCATTTCCCACGATGTAGATGTTGGGGATGCCAAACCCATTAAGCAGCATCCTTATAGGATAAATCCTCAGAGGCGAGAATTGGTTAAGAAAGAAATTGATTATATGTTAGAAAATAATATTGTTCAACCATCTCACTCTGACTGGAGTTCCCCATGTATACTTGTACCAAAACCTGATGGAGCTGTTAGGTTTTGCACAGACTATAGGAAAGTGAATGCAATTAGTAGATCTGATGCCTATCCTATCCCAAGAATTGACGACTGCATAGATAAAGTTGGAAGGGCCAAGTATGTGACAAAGATTGATTTGTTAAAGGGTTATTGGTGTGTGCCTTTGACTGAGAGAGCGAGAGAGATTTCTGCCTTTGTAACCCCTTCAGGATTGTATGAATATAATGTTTTGCCATTTGGGATGAAAAATGCCCCAGCTACTTTCCAAAGAATGATACACAGGGTTATTCAGGGACTGAGTGACACAGATGCTTATATTGACGATGTGGTAACGGGGAATGAAACATGGCAGGAACATCTCGCAGCGATAGAGAAATTATTTAAAAGACTTTCCGATGCGAATTTAACTATAAACTTGTCAAAGAGTGAATTTGGACATGGTACTCTGACCTATTTAGGATATGTTGTTGGGCAGGGTAAAGTAGCCCCTCTCCAGGCTAAAATCCAGACTATTCTGCAGTTTCCTCCGCCCGTAAATAAAAGGAGTCTTAGAAGATTTTTGGGAATGGCTGGATACTATAGAAAATTTTGTAAGAATTTTGCAGAGGTTACCACGCCCTTAACTGATCTGTTGAAAAAAGACAGAAAGTTTTCTTGGGATGAAGCATGTAAAAGCTCATTTGGTAAATTGAAGGCTTTATTATGTCAGTCTCCCATCCTGAAATCCCCTGATTTTAGTCAGCCGTTTGCATTAGCGGTAGATGCTAGTGATGAAGCCATTGGAGCAGTTCTATTACAGAGGGATGATGATAATGTAGAGCATCCTGTTGCGTATTTCTCAAAAAAATTAAATAGACACCAAGTGTCTTATTCAACTATAGAAAAGGAAGCCTTGGCCCTAATTTTGGCTGTGCAACATTTCGATGTGTACATGTGTACAGCTGTAGACCATGTAAATGTCTATACTGATCATAACCCATTGGTGTTTTTGCATAGGATGAAAGGTCGAAATCGACGCCTGTTAAATTGGAGTCTAATGTTGCAGGAATATGATTTACATATTATACATGTGAAAGGGAGAGAGAATGTAATTGCGGATTGCCTTTCCAGATGTCATTGATGCTATGTATTTGGATTGTTTACCCTTCTTATTTGAATGAAATTCTGATGTATTGAATTTCTTGTAAAAATTTTGCTCTAGGGATCAAAATTTTGTTTTGTGGGAAGGAGGTGTCACGATTAAGGTTGATGACCTTGTACGCCACGAGTATAGAGGGGGGTAAACTTAGTAGGGGAGAAGGGGAGTTTAAAGTTGTTGTCGAGCATGAAAGATTAAATATCACGAGGAAGGTCGGTGGCCTTGTGCGCCACGAGTCTAGGGGGGTGAGCTTAGCAGGGGAAAACACGGTTTTTAACATTGTTGACGAGCGTGGATAGATACACACGACTCGCTTTAAACTAGTCGCGTGTGCAAAAACCTCGGGAGTATAAGTAGAGGAGAAGCTCGACACACGGGGTTCCCAAGTTATTCATTCCTAAAGGAAGACGCAGAATTTATCGGTCCGGGCGACAAGTGGAAGGTCGTGCCAGTGGGGACCAGAAGTGTTAGGTGTGTGAGGGATCCATGATGTTCACATTTATTTCCCAATAAGAAGAATTTATCGGTCCGGGCGACAAGTGGAAGGTCGTGCCATGGGGACCAGAAGTTGAGTTCTGATGATAGGATGGGAACCCATCAGAAGCTCGTGAATCTACGATGGCGGGTGTGAACCGTCGGTGTGCAGTGTGTTTGCAAGTTGAAGAGTCTTGAGGACGGGATGTCGAGAACCCCTCAAGGAACAAGTAATCTACGATGGCGGGTGTGAACTGTGTGTTCTTATTTGTGTGAAGCCAGGGGCGTCTGTTTCCCCTTTTATCGTCGAAATTAAAGATCTAGAAAGGATTGTGTGAACTCTGGAGAAGTGAAACTGCATCAACGAGGAGGGCAGCTGTTGACAGAGACTATTAAGTATACGTAGTTAAGTTTATAGACAGAGGGATTAGATCTAGATGTGAAACGGGGAATAGATAATAGCCATGATCCCCAAGAGTAAATTTGAAGTATCTCTGTTTTTGTGATTATGTATGTGATTATCATGAGTTGTATGTTTTGGCATAAGTTTTGTCATACATTTAGTATTAAATATCGTTTAATTTAAATCTCACTCCATGTGTCCGTTGATCGCTGGTCTGCTTGCTTGGCTTGTTAGCTGGATTTGAAAGGTAAATAAGTTAGGTACTCATCACACATGTGGTCGTGACCATCTTCACGCACGTGATCGTGACAAGATGTAAAATGACACATTTTTTTGGTTTTACAGATGGGCGATGTCTCCGCCTACAGTCAATGCATATTATAGTGCAAGCAAGAACACCATTGTCTTTCCAGCAGGTATACTACAGGCACCATTCTTTGACAAAAGTTTCCCTCAGTAAGTACCTGTTGTATGAAATCTCATCAGTGCTCTAGAAATTGTACATGATAATTTCCAGTTACATCTAGAAATTACTCCTCATTACTTGTACATCTGTCAAAGTTTGTCCACCCAGTGGTGGATCTACTATGAAACTAATGAAGCTTAAGTTTTAGGCCGTTAATCCCAGAGGGGTCTCGAAGAAACTTTTTTGAATGAATGAATTTTACTGTTTGCGAATGGGCCCCATAGCAGTTCAAGCTTCAGGGCCCCAGAACTGTAGGTCTGCCAGTGTCTCCATCCAATCTATACATTGATATCACATTTCATCATGAAAAATCAGAGTGAATACAGCCATTGGTTTGCACTGATCATTATCTCCAGTGGATAGTTTACAATTTACAGCCATAAAGATTTTACATCATCATGGTTTAACTGCATCCTTGTATAGGTTTTTGCCATTGCCCAGTATTTAAGTGTTCTTAGAATATTTTATGAGTTGATAAAGGGGGCAGTACTACCACTAAACTTGCTCCTGTATATTTTGCATCTTTTCTAAATCCCAGAGAAGTTTTGAATAGAGTACAATGTATTTGAAGAATTGTATATTTTGTTGTTTTTGGATGACACTGGGGAGATGCATCTGCCCACATTGTATTCAGATTTTATGCCTAAATCAAGGACAAGCTAAAAATTCTGTAGTACATACCTGCTATTTTTTCCATTTCCTAAGTTAGTAATACCTTCTGAGTGTATCAGTGATGTTGATCCAACTTCTTTGTTTGTATGGATTTTATGGTTGTAGTTTTGAAGACTTTAGTGTAACTACTTGTGAGTGGATCTGGCAATATCATGCTTAAGGTGAAAGACCAAATTCTGGAGAAAACCCATCCAAAGGGATACAAATTTTCTATAGAAATTAAGATTTGCTTACAATATGAAAGATTAACCATTTTTCTGCATTCAGTGAAACTGTTTTCCTTGAAATTGCCTTAGAAATATTTTAATTTGGTATTTTAAAGAGGTACAAAAATTTTACCTCAAGCCTGATTTCATCAGACTCACTCACATCTTATTTTGCTTAGACAAGAATGATCATTGTTCTGTATCTGTTTAGGTCTCTGAACTATGGAGCAATGGGTGTTGTGATGGGACATGAGCTGACTCATGGCTTTGATGATCAGGGTCAGTATCCAGTGATACTGCAGTATCACACAACCAGCTATCACACACTCCAGGAACTGCAAAGGGGAGATGGAAATGAGGGGTTTTACTGATACTGATTTTATGTATTTACCAATTTTGATGAGGCATGTTTTAGCCTTGTGTCTAAATTTTTCTGACTCAAATCCAATTGAGAGAAATGTTTTGATATGATGTAGTTCAGTTTTTGAAAGGTACATTTCTAGCCTTTTAAAATTGACACTTTATAAGATAAGGTAAGAAGAATCACTTTATAATCCCATGAAGGAAATTCTCTTTCACAGAGTGTTTAGGAGCACTTATATAGTACACACATCTAAGGCATCACTATATAAACACATCATAACTGAGTACCAGGATCATGACATGAAGTAACATGGCATGGAATCTTAGTAAAGTATGGCACACATCTAGCTAGAATGACTTGTTGAGGTGAACAGCAGAGAGCAAAAACTCTGAGCATTTGGATTTATTGTATATCAGTGGAAAAAAATGTCATAAACCAGTCTTGTCCAGTCAGATTAATCCCCTGAGTGGCTGAATCAAAACACATTGTTTCTGGTCATCAAAGGTCTGCTCAGCTGGTTCATGTTTGAGTGGACAATGAAAGCACATTGTTCCTGTAAGACCATATATATATGCAAGACCATATTGCCAAAGTATGAATAAATTTTCAACAGTGAGATCATGGGGGGGGGGGGGGGGGTGGTGTAAAAGAGAAAGACCTTATCATTCTAATCATGCACAGGAAAATATCTTACCTTACAACACAATAGATATATATATAAAAAACTTGCAGGATTTTTTACAAGACCTAGCGCCACTCACATAGCTCGGATTAGTGTGAAATTTTGAAGGTGCTGTCCTGCCAAACTGCAGAAGGTTTTTCTTTTTTTTTTAGATTTCGAGACTTAAAATGGCAGAAAAGTATTTTTTGGAGTATACTTTGTGTTGCTGATTTTACCTACAGTTCTCCTTTTCATGAATGCATGAGCCTGTGAAGTCATCACTTACTTCCGCTAGACCATCCAGGCTGCGTTGATACGCCCTGGTGAACACACACTAAGCCTATTTTTCTTTCATTCACTACAGATCAGACCACTCTGCTTTGACCACCTCCCCTCCCCCTTAATTCTCACATGGTTGGTAGTGACGCTTGCATAGAACATTAATATGTACAGGGAATGCAATAAGACTTAAATCTAGAAGTAACAAACGAACAACGGCGAATACATGTAAAGAAACGTGCAAAATGAACCAGATACGTTACAATCACCCAGAATTGAAACTAATAAACAGTTTATCTCGGGCAACACCAGTACCGTCTCTTGTAGAAATATAAAAAAAAGTTATATTCGAACTGTCCATCTCAATTTGTTCTCTACTTGACGTATTTCTTTCCTCTGTGAAGCTGACCTGTCTGGATGTGATTGGTTGGTGCCAAAACCATCTGTCTGTGAAAAGCTGAAATAATCCAGCAGAAATGACGTAACTACTATAAAACACATGCACTTTACATCAGCTGAACATTGCAATTTGCATTTTCTGATTTCAGGGAGAGAGTATGATAAATATGGCAACATGAAGCCCTGGTGGGATCCATTAGCTATCCAGAAATTTAAGAACAAGACACAGTGCATGATAGACCAATACAGTGAATATAAGCTACATGGAGAAAATGTAAGTTTTTGGGAATGACAGAACAATGGGGAATGTCTACATCTGGATTCTCTTCAGGTGTTAGCCATTATATTTCCTTGCCTCAATCTGTTTTTAGTCCATCTTCTTATTTTCTTCCTTTCATCCTCTCATTTAAAAAAAAAATTAATTTGCTTCTCTACACTCATTCCTTCCTTCCATCTTTCATGCATTCTTCCTTCTTGTTTTGTTCACTGTAACTCCCTTTTTGTTTTATACTCTGTCACTTCTTTCTTTTACTTAATCTTTCTTTTCTCAGATCTCAGACTATTCTTAGTTTGTTAGTGTCCCTTGTTGTGTCATTTCTTTAATTTTTCCAGTTGTGTCATTACCCAAATTAGCTTTACAATGTAAATTGTGGTATAATTTTTTATTGTTTTGTGTTTGATTTATCTTGATGAAAAAAATCTTTTCCACATACTTGTAATTGAACACTTTGTGTGCATTCCTGTTATAACCACAAAGTGTTAATGAAACCTGAAAACGAAAAATGACAAAAAGGAGCTTGGAGTCAACAAGAACCGGTTGTGATAGACAGGCAATAAAAAAGGTGGATTGTAAAAATGAACCAAGTCACATATGACAGGGAAATGGTTGAAACTACATAAAGCTGTATTATTATTATTATTTATCGGGTATGAAATTAAAAAAAAAGGGGGGAGGGGGAGGGAGAGCGAAGCAGCAAAACATAGCCAGTAGTCTCCTCCTTAGTCATCCCCTGTATCGACATTATTTCTTTCCTTTTCTGGGGGAACAAACAACCATCAGACTGTGCATCTAAATATTTGATAATGTCAAGTCTCAAACTGAATATTGCAGGAACGTGGGAAGCAAACCTTGGGGGAGAATATAGCTGACAATGGAGGACTGAAATCTGCTTATCATGTAAGTGTACTAGTTGTCATTGTTTGGTCTTTTTCTTTGTTTGTTACCCACAGAGGTTGGACTTAAATCTATTATTTCATACACAGAGAGAGGGGGAGAGAGAGATAGGAAGGAGATAAAGAGAGAGAGAGAAGAAGAGAGAGAGAGAGTGTGTGTATGTATGTTTACAATGTGCTGAATGTTTACATGTATATATATGTGTGTGTCTGCATGTGTGTATGTGTTTGTGTGGTAGTTTTTTTGGGGGGGGAGTGGGGAAGTAAGGCATGCATGAGTGATGTTCAGTAAAAAGAAGCTAGGGCTGTGGGAGCAGTTGTTGAAATGAGAAGCTAGGGCTGTGGGAGCAGTTGTTGAAATGAGAAGCTAGGGCTGTGGGAGCAGTTGTTGAAATGAGAAGCTAGGGCTGTGGGAGCAGTTGTTGAAATGAGAAGCTAGGGCTGTGGGAGCAGTTGTTGAAATGAGAAGCTAGGGCTGTGGGAGCAGTTGTTGAAA
Organism: Onchidella celtica; assembly: GCA_963931925.1. Taxonomy (NCBI): domain Eukaryota; kingdom Metazoa; phylum Mollusca; class Gastropoda; order Systellommatophora; family Onchidiidae; genus Onchidella; species Onchidella celtica. Next base: position 21,756,716 of record OZ007578.1, read on the forward strand.
TGAGAAGCTAGGGCTGTGGGAGCAGTTGTTGAAATGAGAAGCTAGGGCTGTGGGAGCAGTTGTTGAAATGAGAAGCGTATCTGCTATCTCATAGAACTTATGTGACCGAAAAACGTATTCTGTATACCACAAGAGGAGCTTGGTGATATGTATGTTATCATCTGTAGTTCTGTGACCATGTTTGTTTATCTCTCTCTTTCTCTCTAGGCTTACACCAAATGGGTGAAGGAAAATGGAGAAGAGCAGCTTCTTCCAGCTTTAGGGCTGAGCCATGAGCAGCTGTTCTTTTTGTCCTTTGCACAGGTATTTCTGTCATCTTTTTCTTTCTTTGGTACTTTTTTCTTTCTTATGTAGAGATCGAGCACCTAGTATTCATAGGATCGAGCAGCTAGTATTTTTGGATAAGGACAATGCCTGTTGTGCATGTTAAAGATACTTTGGCAGTTGGAACAGGCTGCTGCCCGGAAAAAATTACAAAAAAAAACATTTCAATTTTGAGGAAGTGAACGGTTCAGGAGAATGCAGGACACTGTTTCACGGAAAATAATTATAGCTTAGTGTCTGAGTCAACATTTGAATTCAGATGTAAGATTGAGGTGAAAATATAGGAGTTGTTCTTTTTCTTGTTTCAGGTCTGGTGCTGGAACAGTAAATCTGAAACTGACCATCTGCAGATCTTGACTGACCCTCATTCTCCGGCTAAATTCAGGTAATTATGTCATCCAAAATTTCAGAACAGTTTCTCTACTTAAAAATGCAACAGGGTCTTCCTTACTGCTTCTTTCAACATGCGAGACTTGCTAGAATATTCTTCAACAGCAGTACCTTTGTCTTTCTCTCTTTGAAGATTGTATTTCTCTCATCCAATGTTTCATACTGTATTGAATTGAAGAACATTTTTCCAAAACTGAGTAAGTCAAGTTTTGTATGAGTTATGGTCCTTTTCAAATCTTCTTCTTCTTCTTTAAGCCTCTTGATTCCTTGAGGAACATAAGGCCGCAACAACACTCCTCCAACGCACGCGGTTCTGGCAGGTCCTCCTTAGCTCGGTCCACGTCAATCCGGCTGCCTTCACCTTGGCATCGATACTCCTGCGCCAAGTTTGTTTTGGTCGGCCCACTTTCCACTTTCTTTGTGGGTTCCAGACCAAAGCCTGCCTGGTGATGTTGGATTTAGGCTTTCGTAATGTGTGGCCGATCCATCCCCATTTCCGTTTCTTTATCTCAGTTTCAATAAGGGCTTGTCTCAGCCTGTCCCACAGTTCTTCGTTGGAGATGACTTCTGGCCACCTGATGTGAAGTCAAATAGTCATTCAAAATTAGTGTAAGATGTGGTGTAAGAGATGTGGTGTAAGTATTCAATTAAAACATACTATGTCCCATCTTTCTCTGTTTTGACTGAACACTTACGTCACATCAGATGTTTTAAATGAATATCTGAAAGGGGTCATAACTCATGCAAAATTTGGCTTAACCATTTTTGGAAAAACGCTCTTCAATACTGAATTCTCTAACCTGTTCTTCTCTCTGTCTATCCAGAGTTATAGGTCCTTTGTCAGACTCTAAAGACTTTTCCAGAGTGTACAAATGCAGTAGGAATGCAAAGATGAACCCTAAAAGGAAGTGTGACATCTGGTAACAGCAATGTAGATTCTTGGATGAAACCAGTTGTGAACGGGAAGTTTACCTGGTATTGGAAAGGCCAACTATCTGAAGCAAACCACTGTATCATTTACAGAAACTTAAATGTGGAGTAGAAAAAAAAAACAAACTAGATCTAGCTATTCAGAGCCATTTTCTTACATTATGTTTTATAGATATTTTATGGAAAAAACGACTGATTAGACTTGCTTTTGTGTAACTTTAGAGCATGGGTTTCTTAGTTCAAAATTTCAGGACTGTTTTATGATTAATTTAGGGGACTTGGAGATTTTGTGGAGATGCTATTCATGAACAAACTTGTTAGTTTTTTCTATTTCACAAAGTGATGAGTTATGTTCTTGTAGGTAAATTTTGCTCATCAGTCAGTGTCGTAGAAGAGAATCTTTCCAGCCTTGAACTGGCAACGCTAGCACCGAACCATGGTTTAGAGAGTCTAGGGATGGTGTTCATTCAGAGTAATAGGACAGTATTTCCTATTGTGCCATAGTAGTTTTTGGGCAACACAAGAAATATCCTGCATGTTAGACAGTTTGAGAAATTTAAAAATGGCTTGACACTTGGGTTTCTTATACAGTTTACAGAATTTATTCCATGTCTGAAGTAAAGTCTGGAGGAAAATCAGTCATTTCCATGATGCAAATTTAGGAATAGATCACAGCATTGTAAGAACAAATATTACAGTAACAGAAGAATCTACAAGGAGAATATTAAATGCATTTTGACACTATGTTATGCTTATAACTTTTCTACTGTGGATATGATCATTACTATTTTATGTGACATGATACACAATCAGTTTATCTTGTCAGGCATTGACTTGGGGAAATTTCCATGTTTAGTGAAAGTGTGGGTAAAAATTTAGGACAGAAGGAAAGCCTCAAGATTAAAATGGAAAGAGGAAAATGGCCTCCCAGTACATGTCAAATACATTTGTTGCAGAGTGAGAGGTACTACCGGTAGCTGAAATCAGTTGAGGTTGGGGTGCAATGTGATTAGCATGTACAATTGTGTATCCATTGAGCTACACCCATTTTGAGAGTGGAGGAATTGAGTTATATCTGAGAGTAGAGGATGTATTCATGCGATAGCCTGCTGAACAATCATTTAACCTTAAGTTGGATAAGTGGACAAAGACAGGCTCAGTGACGCCAATGGTATCATGCATCAACTATTATAATTGAATGTATCCATCTGATTCTTTTTTTTTTTTTTAACATGATAAGACGTGGATCTATTTTGAAAAATTCATTTTTTTTTAATGCTGAGGAAATGCCCTGACCTACATTACCTGTATAATGGATGATAATTATGTATTTTAGTTGTAATTGAATGTTACAGCTCATCATTTATATGAAAGACCCATTGTGAAAAAGAGTAAGCAGTGCAGTGTTGAATTGTTTCTGAGTTATTTCATGCTTATGATTAAGATATGAGAGTTTGTTAGCAAGACGCTTTTGCTAAGTGCTTGAGAAAAACCCAGTAACTCCTCTGTGTCACTGAATCATGTATATCTGTGGTAGTACACATAAATCTTACTCTGTGTGAGCAAGGCATCGTCAGAGGTTGTGAGCTGATGTTGTATAAACTCCGAATGTTTTATATTCACATGTGCATAAAACCATAATGTATTTCAGTGTCTGGACAGACATTAAGTTCCTTTGAGAATCAATCTAAAGATTTATTCATGGACATTATTTTCATACATAAATGAAATTTGGGCTAGTATTTACAAGTAAGATCACATTTCCATCTTTGCAAAAGGAGCACTTTTCATTGAGTACTTAGACAAGGGACTGTGGTTTTTCAGTTCATTCTTAATTTCTGTATCATTCTTAGTTGTATGTAAATATAACTCCTGTCTGTGCAAAGCATTTAGTATGTTAATTCATATTGGTTGAAATGGCATTTAATGTAATATAGATTTTATTAAAATAAGAAAATAGCAGGCAATAGTTAATAGGACTACAGTGAATGTGATAATGTGATATTTCATCTGCCATCAAACAGCTAGCATTGCAATGACTGGCCTATTTTCAGCTGGTGCTCTGCAGTGTATGAGTAGATCTGGCAAAATCAGCTGTAAGGTGAAAGACCAAGATCTTGAGAATACCCCTCCAGAGGGGAAAACATTTTCTGTGGAAATTGAGATTTGCTGATAAAATTAAAGATTGACCATTTTTCTGCATTCACTTTAAATATTTTGCTTGAAATCATCTTGGAAATATTTTATTTTGATTTTTTAAAGAGGTATAAAAATGTCATCTTAAACCTGACTTTGCCAGATCCGCTACATGTGACACAGTGTTGTGACCAATTGATTTATATTCAGTGTTGGTTGTATAAAATCTGATGCTGTTGTTTCCAGTTGTTTGTTTTCAGATATTGGTATGAAAAATTGAATATCAATATCATCGTTTCCCAGATGACATTTTCAGTGGGAGAAACTGAACTTTCATGTCAGTGGAAGGAGGATGAGTTTTTCTTCTTCTTCCTCTTGATAGATCTTGCATGTCCCAGTTCCTTGTCCATTGTCTTCTTGAATGACTGTGTGTTGTAATGAATGAACCTTTTTTTTTTATGATATGGCAAGTGTTAATTTGTAAACAGCCTATTTTAATATAGTTATCAGTGGTTTATTAAGTAGCAGTGAAGGAAGTTTGTATGTTTGTGTTCTTGTGTGAATTACAGTAGTCTTTTATTATATGTTCGTCCCAATATAAATGTAGTAACATCCATCATATAGGTCAGCTACAGGACAGGCAGAGGTAGCCACTGTGCCAAGGAATGTACTATGTATCAGGTGTATCATAATTTTCTCCACTATATAGTCCATAAAACAGTGCATTTAATATTGTAACAATCATTGTACTAGTCAGGTACTGACAGGCAGAGGTAGTCAGTATGCCAAGGAATGTACTGTGTATAAGATATATCACAACTGTCTCCACTAAATAACCCAGAAAACAGTGCAGTTAATATTGATGCATGTGTGTGACTGCTTAAGAATGCATTATTTTGAGGCATGGAGCATACAGCAGTATCCAGTTTGATAAACTACCACCCCTTTGACAATGTACAGATTCAGCTAAGTTGAGATGATAGTCCTTGTTATTAAATATTCTGAATGGCCACAAAAACAAAAAAAAGAAGTTAGAAAGTTTTACAAGTAGAAACAAAAGAATGGCCATAAGGTTACCCACCTAACATTGTAGATACTTATTATGTATACTTATTATGCAGACATCACTAAGTAGTAATCTGAGGCTGTAAGAGATCAGGGAATGCAGATGTATGAAACTGCATGAGGATCAATATTTGTGGGGCTCTCTAGGGAAATGGTCCACATTGCCAATTTTTCCAAAATTGAGTTTTATTAGAGTATACTGTGAAAGTACAAACTGTCCTGAGTATTTCATGTAAAAATGTTGAAAATTGACCAAATTTTGGCTATTTCAAGTTGGTAGGGTAGAAAAAATCCCTTTTCAGAAAAACACATTTTTAAATTCTGTGCAGATTTAAAAAGACCATTAGATTGGATCAGAAAAAATGAAAAAAAAACAAAACATATTTGGAGGCAGAATTCATTAAAATCCCTTTGCCCAGACACAAAGAAATGATTGAGGAATCTATTTATGCCAAAAACCTGATATAAGACTGAGAAGTCCCTATCCACCCATTTTTGGCTCTGTCTTGAAAGTGCCGAGAGCGACATGCGGAACATTTCCCCAGAGCGCCTCACATTTATTTGTAAGAAAGCTATCACCGTAATTTTTTTATTTTATGTCCCATCAGTTATGGATTAACTTTAAAAAAAGTAAAAAAATTCAAGGGAAGACCGTTGGTTGAATATTAGCTATCACATAGTATGAGGATAGGGTGTCATGCATAATAGAGTCACTGAGCCAATCTATATGGCAGGCAAATATGCCAAGGAAAAGTTGTGTCATTAATTGTTGATAGGTGGCAGAAAGAATGTCATGACCTGTGTGGTGGATGTGAACAGGTATATTATTGCACATGTACATAATCATCACAGGGTAGGAACAAGGCTAGGTAATAAAAATTATTATCACAGGGTAGGAACAAGGCTAGGTATATTATTATCACAGGGTAGCAACAAGGCTAGGTATATTTCAGGGTAGGAAAAAGATCTGACTGCCTTTAATGGATTGTGTGGGAAATGTGTTTTTTTGTGTGTTTTTTTTCTTGTTGTTGTTGTTTTTACACCTGAATGAACGCCTCTGGTTTAGCACCTTCATTTCTTTGTGAAGATACACCATAAAACTGATAGTGTGAGTGTGCTGTGGACGTAAACTGTGCGTCCTAAAATCTGTAGTGCAAGTGCACCTTTCAGCAATTTGATTTTGACTTTTGATTTGATGACAGGAACCAGAATTGTAGTACACGGGCCATCCCCCTAAGTGCTCTTCTCCCCACGCCAAGATCCATGTGAGGGTTTTCTTTCTTCCAGCTGGTTCCTTATTTGTCACACATCCTTCCCTCATCCCGTCTTTACCTCGCCTTAATCTTTCTGGAGGGGGTGGGGGGGATCTCATCTCCATGTCTTCTTCCGCTTGCAAACAGAGGGTGATCATCTACAGGAGCTCTTTCCTGTCATGCTGTAGGTCTCCCCTGAGAGCAGCGTTGCCAGCAAGTAGATTGGTTATCTCATTTGCTCTAATACCGGCATGGCCTGGCCAGTACCGGTATATCTGTGTGAGTACTGTGAGGGGGGACAGGATGTTCAGCAAACAGTGGGGAAAAATGTGACAGTGAAGAGATTAATATCCATGTTTATTTGTTTTGAAACGTAACTAATTAGCATAATTATTTTAAATTCTTATGCATAGAACAGAAAGCGGTGGTAATCTCTCAGTCTCTTTGTCATTTGTGTGATAAAAACAGCAGTAACTACCAATACAATGAATGCCTGACTGCTGTGGATAAACCTTTAGAAAGTTACACTTACACAAAAGTAGAGATAACATGACAAGAAAAGTATATCTGTACCTCAATCCTAATTAGTTACTGTTTATTGATCAATCCACATTGTTGCTTTGAACAAAATTTATTCACCAATCAAATATTGCCATTGATTTTTTTGTGCAATAAGCCAAATTGTGATTGTTTCCTATTGCTGGAATTGTGATGTAGTGGATTGTTTATACCCAGGTAAGCCACTTTGTAATTGTGCTCTGTTCAAATGGAATCACATGTGTGGAAGATTTAGTATTCTTTCCTTTACATTTGTATCTACTTGAAATATTCTACCACAATGTGTTTGGAGTTTTTGAGTTGTTAATTCAGTCCCTCATGTTTTACTTATTTTGACAGAACCTCAGGCCTCTGTTTATTTTTTATTGCTACTGTCTCATGTCTCTCTCCCTCTTCTTTTTTTTTAAACGTATAATGCAGTTCATGTAAGTGTCTTTTAAATTAATAATTTAAGAGCCCAGAGCCTTTTCATGTTAATATTTGAGGTTTGATGTATTTTGGAGAGTGTGTAGAAGGGGATTATGATAAAACAAAATTTTTGCTTGAGACCACTGTTTTGCCTGCATGCTTAATTGTGGTATATAATGTGTAGATAATTTGACAGCAAGTGTGCATGTTTTTCAACATTCAAATTTGCCATAGGTTGGTTTCGACACTGCTTACTTGCAATGATGTTGCATGACATGATACGATCTGTCAGCATTGACCAGAAATTTGCAGTATTTTATGGCATGAAAACTTTCAAAACTTGTTATTCAGATAGGCATAATATTTGGCTGTGGCAAAATGTTACATCACTTCAATACAACCAGAGAGTATGTATTTCTAGAGAGATCTCACTTTTGCCAAATGGTGAGACTAGGTCACGGTGGTATGTGTAACAAGAATTGAAAAGTCCGTCTTCACCAAAGACAGTGTGTGTATCTGTTTACTGTGGTTTGTTCATATTTTTGGGTTGATTGAAACTATTTCAAGCCATTTGTAAGCTCTTACTCCCTGTGTGAATGTACAAAAGGGTATTGTTTACCCCCGTGACCTACTTTCCGCTCCATGCTAACGGTGGTTTCGTGGAGCTTCCCATGTCTCGCAGTGCAAATCAACCAATAGTGATTTCTTTCTGTACTCGTGTACGTACTCTCTGATACAACCATAGGTGCATTGCTGACCCTACCCTTTGCATAATGTAAAATGTGTAGAAAATTGCTAGTTTGGGCTCAGGTTTGTATTCAGTTTAGTTTATTGATTTGTACTGTCAGTGTTTCAAGGTAATCCTGAAGAAGAATGGATATTTGTACCATGTGTTTACCTGCGGCTACTTTAACCACCAATTGACAATGTATGCCATTTACTGATTTTTGTATGCTATGATTAATGTGTTCAGCTCTTTTAAATTCTCTGGCCCTGTCATGAAACTGCATGTCTATTCACACAACTTCACCCAAATACATGTATTCTGTGAATTCTTTGGAGCAATTTTATTTTGTCTGTGAAAGGAGAGGATGATATTTCTAATGTTTGTTTTTTTTTGTTGTTTTATTACTAAAAAGGTAGCTAGGATAAGGAATGTACATCAAGTAAAACAATTGTTTTTGTTTTTTCTGTCCTGTATTGATAGGGTTTTTTCACTTGTGCACTTTCATGACAGTGCCAGGGAGATGTGTGCTGTAATGAACATGTTCCACTGCTTGCATGATGTGTAACTTTATGATTTTTATACTGAATGTTCTCACTGGATGAAAGTGGGTCATTTAAATGATGAAAACTATGTAAGTTGACATAACATGAATAAATTTTGTCTTTTTGCCTTGCCTGTGAGATATCTCCACCACCTTCCCCACCCATGGTTTTTGTGTGTCAACTTTTATGTTGTGTACAATTAGCCTTCATGTATAGCTTTCATGTAAATAGATGCAAAACTGCTTAGAGGAAAGAAAAGTGGGTTATGTTGAGTGAGTGCTTACACTGGATAATTATGGAACTTGAGTGAGAAGAGGACCGAGTGTGTAGAATTATGTTTTACTGGATGCCTGGTGGAAGATCTATCTAAGAGTAATATCGTCACCTTTCCCTAAAACTGTAGCAATCAAGTTTTGTCTACTTTTTCAGGAGAAGCCAAAATCTGTTTTATCTTAGGACAACTGGTCTAGTTATGATCAGTTTTTGAAAATTTGGCTATTTGCTTATTTTTTGGCTTAGGAGTCTATAACCTGCATCATTTGATGCAGCTTTGAATGAAGTTGAACATCTATAAAAATGGGTCTCTCAAATTTTTGATTTACTACAGTTTTAGGGAATGGTGACAATATATGTGTAGTGGTCTGCGATAATTGGGAATGTCTCTAAAATTTTTGATTTTGACTTTTTGGTATGTGTGGTAAGAGGCGGTGTTTCTGGTGCTGCTGCTTTTTAAAGTTTTGATTTATCATTTCTAGAAGCTGAGATATAGACATTTGAAGTGACAAAACACAAAAAGGCAAAAAATGAGAAAATCACATCCATGCGTTGAGATAGATCTAGATTACAAATCGCCTTGTTCTTCACCTGACTCTTCCTCTTCTTCACTCTCCTCATCCCTCTCATTAAAGTAATCAGTGATTACATCTCTTAGAAAGCTCTCTGAAGCCAAGCCAGACATCCCAAAGTCTGCAAGACTGCTTAGATCTAGCAATTTCTTGCTCTTTTGTAGCATCCGCCTTCTTGTTTACCTTGACTACAAGGCTCGTAGCACAGGTCACCAACAGTTATTTGACGGATAAAACGTGAACTTTAAATGAATTATACCACTTCAAAACTGCTGATGCTCTAAATTAAGATAATAATTAAAATTTATTATGATGTAGGTGTATTTGATCACTAGAAGAAATATTAAGGGGAAAAAATCAAGGAAAATCTGGAAGCGAAGGAAGCAGGAGTGAACAAAAGGAACTACTTTAAATATTAAATGTGCAGAAGCTTTGGGTAGCAGATATTCATGCGCACTCTCCACCATTGAAATCGGCGGAAAAAAACACGGAAGTAGGCATGTAACATGTATAGGTTCTTAAAATATACCCATGAGAAAAAAGAGTCCAAAATACCTCACCCGATATTGCTCAATTTTTGGCATTTTTGTCCATTTTGGAAAGTGACACAGGTTATAAAAAAATCAAAATAAAATAATTCTAGACATTTTTCGGACAAAAGCTTTCGTAAATATATTTTTAAGATGTCCGGGAATCCCCCAAAGCCTAAATCTCAATTTTGACCTTGGGTGACCCCAGCACCTATTTTAGCCTATATCTCGGTTCTTGAGTTGCCGACACATTCCCAATTTTTGCAGACCGCTACACATAGAACCATCTACTGTGAGATGCGCAGAGTAGGTCAAATGTCATCTTTTCTAAGCGAAGACTCTGTGAGGGTCTTGATCTCATCGTTTATATTTTCTCGCTTAGATTACTGCAGTTCCCTTCTTGCGAACTTACCCAATGAAACTTTAAACAGACTGCAACGATTTCAAAACCAAGCTGCTAGAATTGTCTTAAAGAAGAAAAAGAGTGAACACATTACCCCCATGCTTATTAAACTGCACTGGTTACCAGTTAAGTTGCGAATCCAGTACAAAATAGCAGTTCTGTGTTACAAGTGCATAAACAAAACTGCACCACCTTACCTTTCCACTCTGGTAGAGCCCTACTCACCACCTCGTTCTTTAAGATCAGGCGATCAGGGCCTTCTTAAGATTTTTAACTGCAAGTCAAAGAAACTAGGAGGCAGAGCATTTACACACTGTGCCCCGCACATCTGGAACTCCCTGCCAAAATCATTGCGGGAAGTATCTACCGAGTCAAACTTCAAAACTGGTCTAAAAACCCACCTTTTTAAAAAACACTTTCAGTTGTGAAGTCTCATTCCCAATCCATTTATTTTCTCATTTCACTTTAATTTTGCTGTTTTATCGTTTAAATTCTGTCTTATAGTATGTTATGTGTGTGTATCTATGTATACAATGTATGTGTAGCAGAGAGAGAGAGGGTGAGAGAGAGAGAGTTGCAGATGGAGAGAACACGACTTTCTGTAAAGCGCCTAGAGCAAACAGTTTGGATTGGGCGCTATATAAATGATCTTCATTATTATTATATATAGATTATACCACCATTGAACTATCAGACTGCTATGACTCATCGCCTTTCTGGTCACCCAGGAGACCAAGCTGTCAAAGAAGAAAAGATGTATCTGAAAGTAAAACTTTTTTTATAAGTGCAAGCTAGTCCCGACGGATGAAATTTCCAATCAGACTCTTCAGTTCCATTTGGCCAAAATGCATCTCTTTTTTGCGCCCAAAAACGTTTTAATGAATTATAATAAAGATTGGATTCTGTCCAAAATGGATGTGTCTACATGATTCAACATCAGAAATTGAGGCATTTCACAAAATTTCATAATTTTTTATCGCATAGGCATGAAGTTTTAGGTGCTTACATGATCACCCTCTTGCTCCACTATAGTCAGATTTTTCTGAGGCAGAAATAATTGTGGCTGGGAGTGTGTATTTTTTAATCTATTCATCTGTTATTCCAGAAGGAAAGTAAACAGCATGAACTACACGTGTTTTATACTAAGAAGGCAGTGAAAAAATCACCACTTATTTGTCGCAATTACTTCAAATTTCTTGAAATCATTTTTTTCATTCACTTGTCATTGATTTTGCAAATTTCAAAAGTTTTGGACAAAGGAGTCTTTCTCTTGGCACGAGAGGATCGAATTGGTAAAAGAAATTGTTTCATATATATGTTGGATTTCCTTTGTAATTAAATTTTGTACGAGATTGATGAATTGGTTATCAGAGGAATTTTTCCCAAGATATCAGTTGGGAATTGATGGGTATTTTACCTTTCGTTATTTCAAGTGTTTTGTTGCTTTCACTGTGCTCAGTCATTATTTTGTATGGAAACCCATTTTGTACAGAAATCCATTTTGTATGAATTTTTCTTACCCATGTCAGAACAAACTGCATTTTGTACTGGTCACAGAATTTACCTTTGAGTAATGCAGGTGAGCTATTCATCAGGTTTGTCACACTCACTTTAAGGGTTTAGCACTCCTGGAGGTGAAGCCTGTTTGCCCATAGATTATTTTCCAGATTTATCCCTCTGTAAGTTATAGGTCTTGTCATTTAATGAGGGTATCAGGTGAGTCACTATTTCATGCCCTGGGTGTAAATAGCCGAGCTGCGCATTTACTATTACAACATCCATCTGGAGGGCTAACTTGTTTGGGGACTTTGCAAGCTCCTGCTCACGGGTGCTCCTGAAGACACAGCCTTGAAATATAATATTGTTTTTTTGTGACTCAAATGGAACTCCTTCCAGCAGTAACAGTTTGTGTCCTGATACTTACAGATGTGGTGATCACAGGGGACATTTATAGACCCTTGCAAACATTTACATCTCCATAGTCACATAGATGAAGTCACATCGAAAACTGGACCTTGTAAAACTTTTAAAAAAAAACTTGAATTTACACGGGAAAGTTGGCTATGAACTCTGTTGTGAACACAAATGACTGTTATAAATAAGTCGAATATGTTTCCAATCAGATTTGTCAAATTTTTAATTGTCACTTCATGTTTGGCATAATAAAAAAAAAAAGGTTTTACCCACAGTGATTTGGAGATGTCCATATCCAATCAGCTGGCCTGGGGATCCTGTAAAGCTTTTGTCTACTGTAGAACTGCAACTTTCAAAAGATTTAGTTTATAATACATGTTAGCCAGGACATTTCTTGTTCAGATATTTTAGACCCAATCTTTAGAAGATTACAGGGCAGTGCTGCAAATGGGGCCATTTATAAAGTATGCACAGTCGATTTTAACGATTTTTTTTGCTTATCCCCATGTGCTGGACAACTTACATTGGTGAAGAAAAACAACAACAAAAAAAAACTAAATATATAAATAAAACCAAACTTTGAACTCACACCCAAAATTGGAAAGTGTAGGCCTATTTTGTCTTTGTCATGTGTTGTTCCCTCCTAAAATAAAGACCTAAAACAACGTTAGGATCACCAACCACTACTTACTGTGCAGTCGCTTCTACTTAAAGTATGTCTCACTTCCATTGTTGGGAACCTGTTATAATTGTGTACAGATTCTCAAATGAGCAAAATATTATGGAAAGTGCATCCATCTAATGCACTGATTGAATCACTTAATAAATTATGAGGTTTTAACTTTTATACATTCATATTTTTGAAGTACCTCTATAGCACACACAAGAGTTATTTGTACTATGTTAAAGTAGGGAAATCTGCAAAGAGTATCCGTAAGTGATGGGCAGGATTCTTCTTCCACTGAAATCACAGGTGTATTTGAATTTTGGATGAATGATTTTGATATATTGTCACTGCTCTACGATAATGGCATATGTCAGGCTTTTGCCGAGAGGCATCTGGCGGTTCACTGCATTCCTGAGCATGGGGGCTGTCAGATAATAGTACAGAAAAAGAAATGTCATAGTAGGAAAATGTAATAATCCAATACAATCATAATGGCATAATTCACTAAATGTCAGGAAAAGAACACAGTTTTTACTTGATAATTCAAAAGTGTGAAAATGACACTCCATTAACATAGAGCAGTGACGTCATATTGCTATCAAAGGCCAACAAATGAAGATTGTTGTTATGGAAAATATTTCCTTGAGGATCTTTGAATTCCAGGCCTTTTTTTTTTCAATTTTTTCTTTTCCCCTGTGAAATTATGTAGCAAAACTATTGTTTTGCTTGTTTTCTGAGAGCAAAGAACAACTTGGCCACTGGCGTTGTGGGTGAGTACTTTATCCTGTCAGCAAAATTAATACTGTGTTGTCTTTCGGAATCTATCCCATCAGCTGATTCATTAGCTCAATATGTTCTCAAATATTATGATGAACTTCTGGTCCAGACATATTAAACTTATCATGATTATTATCTGTTTGTTGTTATTGTATTAGAGCGTAAGAAAGGGAAAGGTATTTAATATTTTTTCCTTCAATAAAAAACACTTATAAATTCCCATTCCTTGTGATTCTGTTTCTTACAATGCTAGTCAGTCTGGAAATTTTTGTTTGTCGAGGGCTTCAGCCAAAGGCAATTAGCCCCTTTTTCATGATTTCCTTTCTTCTTATTTCTTACTTGCTTTTTCATGGCTAAACTACCAGTCCATTGACATCTATAGCTTTACTCTTTATGGAAGTGTAGTTTTTTTGTTTTTTTTTTACATTTCATTGAAAGCTGAAATAAAAAATTCACTTACGGATTTCTTTAATTTACTGGAGGAGGGAAGGACTGAATAACGGTATTTGTTTCCAAAAGGGTGATATTTCCACAAAACAATATCAACCTCTCGGATATAATTCTTTCCCTAAAAATTACTGAAACAAAATCGTAAATTAGGACCGAAAGTTCTCTCCCTCTGAACACTCCCAGTAATATCGCCATATCAAGACTGATGTTGTTTTGTTTTTTTTAAACACAAGATGAGAACCTCGTCACTATCTGGGATGAACCTGTGAACCCACTGTTCCATTTGTCTCTCTTGTTGGTCTAGTAAGCTTCCTATAATTATTCTAGTCTTACTACAGATTTCATGCGCACCAGAGCAGTACGCTGTGCACTCATTTCTTGTGGGGAAATTGCTGGCACCGGAATTGAACGCGTGTTAATATAGTTTCTGATGAGGTGTGTTTACTACAGGCAGCCAAAACAAAACCACTGTATCTTACATTTTACAACTTTTCATTTTAAAATACCTGAAACTTGAATTAACAAAATCGGTGGACACAAAAGCGATTGGGCTGGATTAGTTGATACCTGAGACAATTAATTTCATAATTTTTTAAACTAACATTTTAGCTGTAGCGTCGTGCAACAAAACGAAAGGCCCAAATTGCACCACAAAGAATTACTCCCGCCACTTCTATTTTTTGATATAATAAATAAGATTTAAATATCAATTACGGGCCTGCTTACTGAGGGTTATTAAGAAGCATTTTGTAAGTTTCTAACGCAGGCCTATAGAGGAATACATAAAAATCAGCAATTACCTCCCTTAGATTGACCGACTTGCCGTTCCTTCCCTCTTTTCGTGCCATTAAAATTTACGTTTAATTGGCCAGCAACATCTCCACGGCCTCTGGAGTTTTCAAGGTTTCTCTGACAGTGATGGAGATTCACGATGATTTCTTTGCACGTTTCCCTTGTAAACTTCTAATTGGACGGCGTAATTAGTGTTGCAGTTTGAGCAGAGAAACCTCGCTCGACTTCTATGCTGGAGACAGATTTGCAGCAAGTTGTGCCATGAGGCTTTGAACTTGATCAGAGGCCGAGGTAAACCCATTATACACAATAAAGAATGAGGTTGTTAACCGGGGGTTGGGGGAGGGGAAGGAATATTTTGCATAAATGCAGAGAAGTAAACACACAAACACAAACACACACCCTCCCTCTCTCTCACTCTTTCTCTGTCTCTGTCTGCCTCTCTCTCTCATTCACTCTCCCTCTCCCTGTTTCTCTCTCCCTATCCCTCTGTATCTCTCTCTCACACTCTCTCTCTCTCTCCCTCTCTATCTCTCTCTCTCTCACACACACACACACTCTCCCTTACTTCATTATTTCTAATCATAATCAATTGAATATGTAATTGTTTTGTTGCCTGATGATAGGGAATGCTACAGTGATAATCACTTCTACCGCTTGCCAGTGTCCAGAATGGCTGGCTACAAGAATGAAACAAAAATTTCTGCGCCTCTTTCTATATGGTTTGAAAAAAAAAACCCAAAAAACTCACCCGTTTGCGGTGCAGAGTGATTTTTGCGATAAGGACCGTATTAAAAAACAAAATTACATGTACTAACACGTTACAGTCTGAATACCCAAATTTGCTGCGAAGCAATTAATCATCCAGTAAGACACGGAGTAGCCTAGCCTTGGGAGAGGAAGCTTTGAATACTCTGGTAAAATAAATAAAAAAAGTGATGAACATTGAAATTTTGTCGCAATCCGTCGGGCTGAATTTATTAACGGTGTTTAGTCATGGTCAGTCGAGCAGTACAAAATGGCACACTACAGTCGGAGGATGACAGATAAGCGGTGGAGTTTTTAAAAAAATTACATTTTCCACAATCATTCTGTTATTAAGGGGACGTAGTGTTTTACATAGAAAGCTATAGTTGAACAGTGAACACAGCTCAGTATTTTCTCTATTTGGTTTTGTTATTATACTACGGTCCCCTAACCACATGCTATTTCTATACCTTGAGATTTCAATTTGACGACAGGCTGGAGATGGATCAATGGTGTTTTCACCTGAAACAGATTTGATGTCACCTACAGACAAAATAACAATAATGTACATGATGACGACCACAATGATAGGAATCAGAAACCCTTGAGGAGGAGGTGGAATTTGTGTCTACTGGAGCAGGCGACCTAATTGGCATTTTATTATTATGGTGTAGAAGACGGGGAGCGAGAGAGGGAGAGGGCAGACAAAAGGTGGAGAGAGGCAAGAGGTACGTGGGATGGAGAGAGAGAGAGAGAAGGAGAGAGGGAGAGAGAGGCGGGAGCGAGAAAGTGACAGACAGGGAGAGAATGGAAGAAAAGAATCAGTGGCTTAGGATAGGCCTACTTTGTTATAATAATGTATTGGGCCACGTAAGTCTTGCAAGAAAAAAACACAACTTTAAAAGGCTGTAACTTTTGAACGGATCAGGTTCATACCAAATTCAAAACAACAACAACAACTGAAATAAACAAAGATTGTTACCGTGAAATAAAAATCTTTCACTTTTCTAATGACTTGATGTCCTGTCTTGGACAACCAAACAACATGGTTCAGAACTATATGAGGTTTCAGCATTTCAGGTCAAGTGTTTTGACAGTTTTTATCTTGCCTGAAATGCTCATTTAGATCTACATGTAGTTCATTTATGGGATGAGTAGAACTTGTATTAAAGATGACAAAGCGTTTTATTTCACTAGATGAAGTTCCCGACATTATCCTGGATAAACCTGTGAACCCACCGTTCTCTCTTTTTGGTCTAGAAAGCTTCCCATATTCTAGTCTTACTACAGATTTCATGCGCACCAGGGTACTACCCACTCATTTCTGGCAGGGAAATTGCGCGCACCGAATTGAACGCGTATTAATACATCGTTTCCTGTGCGGTGGGCCTACTACAGAGAGCCAAAATATAGATCATTGTAGTTTACTTTTTTCGATTTTTTACTTAAAAATACCTGAAACTTGAGTCAACATAATCGGTCAATACAAAAGCGATTGGACTGGGTTCGTTGACACTTAGGAAAATTAACTTTATAATTTTTGAAACTATTATTTAGGCTGTAGCGTCGAGCAAAAAAAAGGGGCAAAATTGCACCACAATGAATTTCTCCCGCCACTATTTTTTTTATGACTAGATGAGGTTCCCGGCATTATCCGGGATAAACCTGTGAACCCACCGTTCTCTCTTTTTGGCCTGGAAAGCTTCCCATATTCTACAGATTTCCTACAGATTTCGTACGCACCAAAGCACTATGCAAGCTCTTTCTTGGTAGAGAAACTGCGCGCACCGAATTGAATGCGTATTAATACATCGTTCCCGTTGCGGTGGGCTTACTACAGGGAGCGAAAATAAAGATCATTGTATTTTACATTTTTACAACTTTTATTTCAAAATACCTAAAACTTGACTCAACATAATCTATCGATACAAAAGCGATTGGGCTGGATTAGTTGACAACTAAGAAAATTAATTTTATAATGTTTGAAACTGTCATTTCGGCTCGAGCGTCGAGCAAAAAAGGGGTCAAAATTGCACCACAACGAATTACTCCCACCACTATTTTTTTTTATAATACTAGCTGAGGTCCCCGGCCCTGCCGGGGATAAATCGGTTTGAATATTGGTTTCAGTTCTGGGTGGTTATTATGCACCTGCTTCATCTGGCCTGTTCCTATTTGTTTATTTTATTTTTGTTTGTTTGTTTTTAAATAAGTCTTACTGCTCTGCCTTTGTGAGTTGACACCCTGCGCATCCCGTACAACTGCATGATTTGCGCACGGGTTAGTGTGTTTGATAGTGAACCATAGAAGTAGGAAGTACATAGAAGAGTAAGCACGGGGATCCGGTATTCGTCAATGCGGGGGCCGCCATCATGGTGCCAGTGTAGGGCAAGTGGGTGATCCCACTGCGCCGTGAACCGAGCGAGCAGTCACCTACACTAGCAATAATAGCAGTGGCACAAGGGGAGGGGGAAATGGAAAGGCATGGCAACGAAACCGACTGAACGATAAAATTCATAGGGATCTGAGTTCTTACTATCCTCATGGAATAATTTCTAAACAATGATAACCTGATCCTTCGTTCTAGATCTAGATCTAGATCGATTGGAAAGCTACCCCCGCCCTAACCGCTTTCTCTCTCTTTCTCAATCTCTCTTGTCTGCACCCAAAAGTAGAATAATTGATAGACTTCGGAGATGAAATAATTCTAAAATATACCCAGATACTAATAATTTACCCAGGATTTAGAATACCCTTTCATTACCTGTATATATGTGCTATAACAACAATGGACGCATGATTTCAGTTTAGGAAAAGGTGGGGTACTGAAGTGGATTACAACCACTTTCATAGCCCACACTATCGATGATAAGAGTGATTATTACGGTGTCTTCTATGGTATTTAAGATCATGACATTAAAAAACAAACAATTACATTGTTCATTCTTTTAAAAACGATAATTTTGTCTGCTGTAGTAAAAGCACGGACTAAGTTGTAGTGTAAGTACTTGGACTTACTTGAGTCATTAGACTAATCAGCCCACCAAATAGGGTGCCATTAATGCAATTAAAAAAAAAAGGAATGTTGAGGATTATTATCTCAACCAGATAGGAAATTTCACACCAAGAAACAGACCAATAGATCAAGTACAACTGAAGATTTACCAAATTAACCCTGTTGACAGAATTGACACACACACACACAAATTAAACAACTTTATCAAGTATCTCTTCACCAAGACAAGACAGCTTTAATGCAAATTCATTATTCACTGATACTATTTTCAACTCTGCGCCTCTTCCCTCATAATCACTCTTGTGCCCCCTGTCAGCATTATAAGAAATTTTGGAAATCAGTCACAGAAAATTAATACTCTCTTTTAAGTCTGCCATTAAATCCCAGTTCCAGTCATACAGAGTTCACCCTTAAGTTTTCTTCCAGAAATTGAAATAGCATGTTTTTCCTTTTTTAAAGATGATAATGAGAAAGAAATTTCAAATGTTTGTTACTGTTATTGATGTCATCATTTTTTAGTTTCTGTTAATATTTACATGGCACATGATTGTTTGTTGTAAAAATAAAAATGTTTCATAACATCTTGATTATAGGCTATTTGAATGTAAGGGATGGTTTGATTGTCTATAAACAACCAATCACTTGAAATACATTTAAAAAAAACACTTTTGATACCTGAAATAATTACTTATTTTATCATGAGGAACTTATAGCTGTTTTCTACTACAAGGTACAAGCTGCTGTACAATTCATAAGATTTCAGCTTCCAACAATGGTGGAGTTGGACCACTCTTTTATTCAGGGTACCAATGTTCATAAAAAGCTTAGGTACATTGTCCATCATGTTGAGCCTTAAATCTTTCCCATAGAGTTCTTTGCATCCCGACCACACAGTCAAGAATATCCTGAGTCCAAATTTATTCATATTATATAATTATGCCTACCCGTTATCCTTTCAGAAAAGAACCAGGAAATTTGTAGAGAACTGGATAGATGTAATATAACATGTATTACAGTAAACAAGTAACAATGATCAATGATGCATAGCAATGACCAAGGTGGAGGTGTGAGCTGACAAGTGCAGACTGCTAGAGGAAAGAAGAATGCCACCACTTCTGGAGCTACATCATCTGATTTAGATCTAGCACAGTAGCAATTAAAATCAAACTACACTGATGCAAGTGGCGAAAGGACGCGTGAAACTACATGTATTCAATGGGAGTGGATACAAAGACTTATTACAGAAAACAATTAACAATCATCAATGATGCATGAGCAAACATGGGAGTGTGACCTGACATGCGGTCTGCTAGGGTAAAGAACGCTAGACACGCCTCTTCTAGATTAAGATCTTACTATCAAACTCATAACTACGCTGGTGCAAGTAATGAAAAGAGACACGAAACCATCATAATATGAGACTGGGTGTATACGATATAGGCCCTAACTTACTAAGGCAACAGAAACAAACGACCTGGCAGTGACTTCTGCTAGGGTAAAGAACGCCAATTAACCACTCCCAAAACGCAAAATCAAACTTAAAACTGTCACTAAAGATTGTAAGAGCTGGTGAAATAATTCTAGCGCCGGTAGAGATGCAGCAGTGAAAATAAACATAAACAAAATTAGCAGTGACTCGTCGAGCGTACTTCGCTTGTTTACATTTGGCGCTTCCCGTTACTACGTTATGCTCTACATCGACAGAAAATGGCGGCGCTCGCGGAGTATTGAAGTTTTCTCTGCTGCAGAGCTTAGCGTTACTCTTCTATGTACTTCTTACTTCTATGTAGTGAACACATCGCAGGTAATGATAACGAAACCTTAAAATGGCGAACCATGACTCGAAATAGATCTGAATGATGGCGAAACAATAAATTTCCAATAAAAAAAACTACAGCGATTTGAGACTTGTATGCCTACCGATAGTACGTTTTTTGGGGGGCATGCTGCATCAGTGCATGCTAGATCTAGCTCTCGCAGACACTACTGTGATTATGAATCGAATTCCGGGGCCGGAAGTGGAAAAGCGATTAACAAAGAAAGAGGTCATAGGTTAACGAACGTACAATTCGGATCAAACGCTCTCGCAAATTTACTGTTCCATTCTTATCGCATTATTGGAATAACTCACGAATCCCATAAGCTTTTTTATGCCTATGTACATAGGAACACTGGTCAGTATCGTGCAATTGTGTGTGCCAAATTTCAGTTCAATACGTCCAGTAGTTTTTGAGTCCATAGGGAACAAAGGGGTTTTCTTACATTTTTTTTGTATAGAGAAGATACTAGATGCAGTTCCCGGCATTATCCGGGATAAACCTGTGAACCCACCATTCTCTCTCTGTCTTTGTGTGTGTGTGTGTGTGTGTGGTCGTCTAGAAAGCTTCCCATATTCTATAGCCTTACTACAGATTTCAGGCGCACCAGAGCACTACGCACTCATTTCTGATAGGGAAATGGCGTGCACCGAATTGAACGCGTAATAATACATCGTTTCCGGTGCGGTGAGCTTACTACAGGGAGCCAAAACAAAGATCATTGTACTTCACGTTTTTACAACTTTTGATTTAAAAATACCTGAAACTTGAATCAACACAATCTGTCGATACAAAAGCGATTGGACTGGATTAGTTGACACTTAAGAAAATTAGTTTTGTAATTTTTGAAACTGTCACTTAGGCTGTAGAGTCGAGCAAAAAAATGGGCGAAATTGCACCACAATGCATTACTCCCGCCACTATTTTTTTTTATAATAAGATATGATAAGATTCAGTATCTCCAGCGGTTCAAAAGTTACAGCCGTTTAAAAATTTGTTGCAAGACTTATGCAGTCTAGTATAAGATATAGAGAAAATGTAATTGAACATCTAACTTTTGCTGCAATCCAACGAGCTGAATCAGCGAACTGCCTTCGATTGACATTGCAGTATTGAGGCCACCCGAATAGCATTGCCCTAGAACCTACAGCTTATCATAATTATTGTATAGCCATCAAGCCACAGACTTACTAGTTTCAACATAATCCGCACGCGTTTTTCTAAAATCATCATAAAATCATCATATTATTACTAAGGAAGTAAGATCTCCAATGTAATCATGAACGGCTTACAGCTGAGCCCTGAAGTCTACAAAATATATTATT